>JBBCBC010000018.1:10706729-11088112 GCA_037126765.1 Stenogyne calaminthoides
TAAATACAAAAACCCTCATTCAAGATTTAATGCTTAAAAGATTACGCTAGCAGATAAACAAGAATCATTATGTAAAAGTAGATAAGATCAGATAATATAAACAGAGACTAGATCTCAATCGCCGATATTGTAATCAACCAATACCATCAGACCGATCCGACTTCATTTGTTGACTTATCGCAGAGCTTCTAGCGCTTTTAAAGTAAATTTTTCTCAACAATAAGCTTATCCTCGATCGCACTTTCCACCCAAATCCTTAGTCATTTAAAGTTCCCCTTCACCGACACACCTCCGATCAATTTCATCATCTTCATTTATTAGTTCTTTCATCCCACCTTCTTACTCGGGTCACCAACCAAACGTAAGTTGAGATTAATCCACCAGCAATCACGAATCTTCTCCTAAATCCAAGAATCAGCCTGCTGCACAGCCTCCTAACCGACTTCAGCCTAGGTCGAAGCAGGATGTTAACCATTTGCTTAATGCCACGGATCTTTTTCCATTCATGTTTTCTTCTCGCGATGGCCCTTTTTGTTAAAGTGATGTTCCATGTCCACATGCTTAGATTCGTAGCAATCGGTTCTCGGGTGATACTAATTGTATTATTATCACAGTAAATAAAGTAACATTCAGAGTCACAAATGTTATATTCCCAAATATTTATTACAGCCGCAGCAATGGGGGAGCGCCGTTTTCTCGCGGCCATATATTCGCCTTTAGTAGATGTGGCGTATTCCGCTTCTTGTATAAACCAAAAGACCAACTTACTTCCCAAACCGAGAAAATTCAGGTTGATTTTCGCTCATCTAACTTCCATAATCAATCGAGTACCCACTTTCGTTTTCTAGATTATCATCGGAGAATTAAACTCCATTTATACGTTTTCAGATACTTAAGAATCCGCTTTTAGCCGTCGGTGGGCTTTGCTCGGACGGCTCAACCGCATGCAGCCACACCTATCATGGGTTGTTATATCTGGGTCTGCCGAGCCGCACAAGGTTACATCTGCGTCCATTTTCAACAGTCATCGAATTCTCGGGCTTCAGCACCTTCCAACACCATATTTAGCTAACAAATTCCTTGGGTACTTTCATCGCGATGAAGATCCTAAAAGCAGAGCTTTGTTTTGATCAACACTCTTAGAAAATTAGCTTCCATCAATCGCATCATGGGATATCTCAATTTTCTGCATCACTTTTATCAATTTCTTTGATAGCTTATGATTTTATAACCAAAGATTATGTCGATATAGATCGGAACCAATGCACATCTTCACCGCTTCAATTTAACAGTCCTATCACCAATCCTTTTGGTGAAACGTATTTTCATAAGAATCAGGATAGTGTATCATACCAAGCTCCGGGAGCTCGTTCACCATAAAGAGCTTTTCTTTAACTATACTGTCAGTCATTTCAAAGCCGTGATATGTTCAAATACAAATTTCACTTATTACCCTATCAGAAGAATGCACTTCTTTATATCCATCCATACATGAAATCCTATGAGCAAGATAAGCTAGAAATTGTTAGTTTCAGAGCGATCGGTGCAAAAGTTTCACCATAATCAACCTTCAGATTGTGGAATATCCTTTGTTAAATAAGTCTTAGAATTGTCGCAGATTATTATCCCATTGTGTTTATCCTTCTCATTCTTGAAGACCACTTAGTACCAATTCACATCTTGATGAGTTATTCAAGGTTCCCAAATTTGATTTCAAACGTCGGCTTTTTCTTCGTGATAATGAATTACCATCTTGCAGAGTTTCTTCAATTGTGAGTGGTTCCTTCAAAGATGACAACAACAACACATTGCACTTTCACCAATCTGGCGTCTAGTTCTCGACTCTCTATCGGGACGTGGGTCTCCTGGCGATCAGACGGGGCTTGATGATCAAGTTATCCGGGATCCTTCTGTCAAGATTACTTGAGAACATCATCCTCTTCCGATAAAGATTCATCCTAGAGACCTGGAGATAATTTTAAAGCGATCACTTTGGCATGGACATATTCCTCGTGATGTTGACTCATCATGTCGGGTTCCGTCACCGAACAACAGGTTCCCCCAACCGTGATGGTTCATTATTGCCTCAAATTGCATCAAATTTTCTTCACCGACATGTTGAACGCACTAGGTCTGATTTCCACTAGAATCGTCAAGGCCAAAGTAGAAACAGGCAAAGGACGCATTTTGACCTTCTTTCTGAGCCTTTAATCGATCCATTAAACATTCGCCTGTTCGCACATCTTGCTCATAGATGATCACGTCGTTGACTCACCAAAGACTTTCAAGAGGTGTTTCTTCCATAACTATGTCTTTGTCAAAATTCCAAATGCTTTGTACAGTTGAGGAATATCCGCAAGAATATACCCTCATCTCGATTTCCGCATCAAGGTTCTCAAATTTACCTTCCTATCATAGTATGAAACACTTGCACCAAATACAATAAAGCAGGAAACATGAGGTTTTGGTCGTACAGTTCATAGGGTGTTTTAGAAGTGAATTTGCAGTCGTGAAGACCGCTCAAGGTAAGACATAAAGGTTGATAGCCTTCTTTCATAAATGCTTGTGTTGCATGTTTTACCAACAATGCCAACTTTTTGCCGTTTTGCTCTTTCACGCTTAATTCTCATGGTGTTCTTTGCACTGATGTCTCAAGCGTCGACACTAAATCCGTAGAAAATCATAAACCTGTTCAAGAATTCTTTACCAATCAATCCATTTTATTATATTGTATCCTCCTTCCAATCTCTTATAGTTCGTATATTGTTGTAGTTTTCACTCTTCTTACATGTTAGTCAAGCAAATCCGTGTGAACTTTGGAGTAATAGTCCATACCACTGCAGTGCATTTGGCGCCCAATCAAACTGGAGATATAAATGGTCCAAATTGATCCATATGAGCTTTGTAGTACTGCTGGACGGAGGTTAAGGTATCCCTTTGAATGTTTTCTTACTTTAGTTTTTTCCTTCTGACATGCGGTAAATGTCCGATCCTCAGAGAATACTTCATTCGGGATATCTTCAACCATGATACCATGCTACTCGGTAGAGTTGGTGTTCGACACAATTTTCTGAGTTTTGAGCCAACCGGAGTTTGAACTCTTAACAATCACATGCATTTCGACAATCGTCCCAATCAACAGAGTAATTGTTCCTTTCTGGGAGCGTTAGCAAAACCGCTTGAGCTACTCACTGATTGGTGGCATTGATTGATGAGAACTCAAATTGAATCCATTGTCGGTAATCCCAGATACGATAATAGGTTGTGCCTGTCACCAATGTATGAAACACCAGAATTTATACATCATCGTTCACTGTGTTCCAAACCTCCCAAACCAAAGTTGTCGCTCAAAGAGAACTCGTACCGTTTCAAATGCAACCGCTTCTAGAGATGACTAAATGTTTCCGGAGACCACGTTATCAATGTACCCGATAGTTGTTTGTACACCTCCTTTTATTAGTTAGTCCTTACTCAAGATATGCAACGAATTAGATTTTAGGTACCCGAGAATTGGTCCCGGGGTTAGTACTGGATCCAAACAACCGCACCCGTTGAAAATAGAGTATTGATTGTCTCCACCCAATAACCATATTCTCTCATACGCATTACACAAGATAGATTATTAGTGAGCTCCCCGATAATCCTTCAAGACTTGAGATTTTTTAATTGATGTTTGTCTCTTAACCTAGTGGGGTGTTCTAGGCAGTCTCGACATTGTAAGGCAGGCACGATCGCTAACATTAAAAGATTCATCTCTTTTTAGCATAGATGTATTCTGCAATAAATAATTCTTAGCTCATGTATTCGGGCGCTTTGATCGGTTTGATTTCTGGGGCTTGGGACTGCCCCTTTATGTAGGATGGTCCGCATCGAGGCCCATCACGATTCGCCCCGAGGTCTCTCTGAAGAACAAGATCTTCTCACATCCTCTTGCTGATGTCTCACTGTAATTTTGGGCTCATTTTTTGTTCCTTTTCCATCCCAAGACTCGCCCAACAAATTTATCCTTTTCCCTTATCTCGATAAATTTGGCTTTGTATCTTCATTAAACTCACACAGACTTTCCATGAATTAAACGGAGCTTTTGAGGATCCGAAAAGGGTTCTTGTTATAACCAATCTCTTCATCACGTATTTAAATAGTTGTTCAGATCAAATAATCATTCTTAGATGATTTCAAGAAAACCTTTCTATTTTCTTAATGCGAAACCTTCAATGCTATTCCACTTTGAGTTCTCCAATGATTAATAGAGAACAACCGATCCTTGAATCTTTCCCTCGATCAAGAGACTGTATTTTGAAATTCTGCCTGCAGCTCATCTTCTAACAATCAATGACGAAACCACAATGGCTCTTCATAATTTCTATGTTTTATTCTCGTGCCTTAGGTTATCGCTCACCTACCAGGTAGGTTATTCATTAAAGAGACCACGCCACCAGTCATTGCAGACTATGCGTTAACTTCCGCGAAATATCGCGACAGTCAGGTGCAGGGAAATGAACCAATTGAAGTTTAGAGAGATTACCGATCGACCGCTCGGGCCATAAGACGTATAAGGTTACTATAAGGAGAAGTCTAGCATCGACATCACTTTCAGCTATAACGGTAGCCTCAAATGATGAGTACCGAAATATCCGGCGCGATAAGAATCATCAATGCCAAATGTCAGCAACCGTTGCATTCTCGAACCTTTGTTCTTCTCTGCCCGCTCTTCTCCTTGGGAGTTAGTCGGCACCGCATCAGAGGGACTGTCGGCGCTGCACAAACCTCAGTTCTGCAATTTCTCGCTAGAGAACGGCTTTTTCTCAGAAGACTTATCAGAGATTCTTCAGCTTAGTTCAGAATCGCAACTTTCTATCTTCGGGATTCTCTGCTCGGTTTCTGGTGATCATCTTTCCTTCACTGGCATCATTCTTCGTTATTTTTCTGCTGTTATCCTCCTAATAATCGCTAACTACGCTTTCGGTGATTCGCTGAAGATCTGTATCCTTCCTTCTGCCGGTATAGTCGCCAAACTCTGACTTGCCCATCCTCAGAGGATTTTGTTCGCTCAAGCTTCCGAGTAGTGTAACTGCTCGCCCACAGATGATGTTTCCAAATCGTCTAACAATTCTAGAACCGCTAACGTTACCCGAATTTCTAAATAGACGAAGTGGAAAGCAAATTTTCCAAAGAGGGACATCATCCCATCCTTGTCCTTCTTAACTGGGATGAACCCATGATTTCAATCAAGATCACAGGTCGGTTTAAGTGGCAGAAACATCTCTCGACAATCCTTAATGCTGTCACTCTTGTATCCTATTTCTTGGTCAACGATCCAGAATCCTCAGAAACATATCCCTTGTCGACATTACCTCGGTCTGACTAAGTCTGCTAATCTCCACAAGTGATCCTTCCATCAAATTGATCAATCTTTTCATCTGGCATCTCGAGTTTCAACACCACCTCACCGGCAATCATTCCTTAACTGCCTTACATTTTCAAAGAAGTATCCCAAACTTCCTTAAAGGTCTTCGTACTACTTTCCTGTAGCAGCATCCATAGTTTTCACAGAGGAGATGTCCCGCAACCGTATCCAGATTAGATAATTTCATCCATCCATCAAAGACAGGACTCTTCTCGATTCTTGCCCAACTGCTGATAGGATCTCCGCTTCACCAAGCAGGTTATATGACATAATCGACCCATCCCCTTAAGACTTCCATTCTGTTGAAAGCGTGATCACTTTCCGGGGAGGGTCTCATGTCGAAGGGTAATCAACTGATACTCATCAACAGTAAATATTGGTAAATTATGATGCATACCCGGCGGTTATCCATGCCAGAGTTTAAAAAGGTCAAGATCGCTTATGATCACAAGAATTTTTCCTCAAGAACATTGATATTCAAAGCCGGTTAAGAACCATCATACCACCGAGGTCTCAACGTTTCAACAGGTGGAAGCTCAGAGGAGGTGAATAGACTTCAGAAATTTTTGTGATCAAAAGATATGCAAGTATGTCCATCAGAAAGTGTAGAATCAAGAGGATCGATTTTGATTTCATCGACTGTATAGAACCAGATCATTTGACGCCCACGCGAATCAAAGTGAAGACACAACCCGTGAAAACCAAGCACTTAAATAGATTCCGTGCTATCTGCTTTAAGACGTATGATTAAGGTGTCGGAAATATCACCGCGGCTTGATGTTAATCCAACCAGTTGAATGGTGTATGAAGATAACAAGAAGAAAAGCCGAGTAAAGATAAATGTGCATGCAATCATAGTGGTTCTAAAAATCCTGGCTCGTACGTTTCACTTCTTTTCCCTTATCAGTTAGGGGCACCAACCAAATCAATCGGATTTATAGTTTGTCGTGTTAGTCCAACAAAGACAACCAACAAATGTTTCATTTAAAGTTTCACCAAACAATCACAGTAAATCACTCCAGAAAGTTCTGCATCATTATAATGCTCAACCTAATTTTTGGTTTAAAGGTAGGTTTAGAATGTCTCCAACTGAATACTATCCTATCTTTTCATGGTCAAGGCCGATGAAGATTTCATGTTAAGAAAATAAATGATGAACACTTAAGAACAAATCTTGAAGCGAAGTTTCGGTAAGTGTAAATCTTGATAGGATTGAGCTTGATGATAATTTCTCTTTACCTTTTTGTACATGAAGGTTTGATCACATATTTATAGATACCACTAACTAGCTATTGGAGAGCAATTCAATTTCTTTGCCTATTTTGAAATCATGACTGATTTGATATCGCTTGGTGGGCGCATATCAAGGAAAGCATGCAAGTTTTGTCCTTTGACTGGCAACCACTTTTTTCGCAGAATTGCTGATCACACGTTGTCGACTTATTGGCTATCGCTACCACTTTGTAGCACTTGAATATGTTGACATTTTTGCTCTAATTACCGTCAGCATCAGTAAATATTAAAGTAAATATCTCGATGATTGACAAAGATCATCGACACCGATCTATCTAATTCACTTATAAATATCCGACAAAGTTGTCTTAGCATAACCTTGTTGACCTTTTCCTCGTCAACCGATGCGCTCTTTGGTTGGTCTTCTGCCTTGAAGTCTCGACTGGCTGGTTCGCCAATCGCCGCTTCATTCATCGCATCTTCGCCATATTCCATCTTCGCTAATTTTAATCATCTTCCTTCGATTCATTTAACCTATATATTGAAGTCCCTCTCACATGCGGACTCATTCACATCGGGCCGTTTCATACATTTCACCGGGTTATCTTATCGCTATTCAGATCATCGGGCCATCGTGTGGATCGGTCCTATTACATTATCCGCTTTGGAACTTCCATCTAACCACAAATTTCCTAACACTTCGCTTTTGTCGCGCGCCGAAGAAATACTTCGCCTTTCTAACTCGCGCTCGCTGCATCTTTCTTCAATCTTTTTCTTCTACAGAGTGATTCCGGATCCCACCTACAAAGTTTTCAACTTGATTCAGCTTCCCTGACATTAGCATCTTTTCTTTACCCTTCTTTTGCTCCCTCAAAAGAGTGGGCTCAAAACCGAGGTCACCAATTTTTTAAAAGAGCCAATGCAAACTTTACAAGGTGAGGGACCTGATTTCCAAAGATCATGCTTTGCTTCAATCCATCAAAGAACTCTTCGAGCTTTATCCACAACATTGTCAATTTTGCCTGAAGGCATTTTCAGTTTCATCAAAGCAGTGAGAACGGACCCTATTTGTTGCATCGACAGTCTATTTTGGTACTATTATCCGTGATATTTTCTCGCCATCATCAATGAACTGATTTCGCTTTCCTCTACCATGGAGCCATCTCATTTGATTTATTTTCCACCATCTATTTAGTAGTATCTTCTCGTGCCCTCACTCATTCGCGATGCAAATGTAGATACATATTCCCTTTCAGCTCGATAGCTTTTTCATCTGGAACGAAGAAATTGGCATCTATCTTCCGAATATATTTGGCATTTGGCCATGAACGTGTTCTGATATCAGAATAAATTTTTCTTCAAAGCCAGAGGCTCAATCAACCACCGACCATTGGCGTTCGTTAGGCTGAATTCATTTCTGTAGCATGATCTCCTCAAATAGCCATTGTGTCTATCACGCCTCGCACGAGCCGTCTTTATTGATTGGCCTTCGCTGCATCTCCCACATTAAACTTTACTCCAAGAATCTCTTCCGTTCTCAATGATTCACATCTCCTTTTCATTGCTTTGGTTTTTCATCAAATGATCCGGCTTCAACATCATTTTCCATTCTGACATTCATGACTACCAATCTCCCCATTAACTTCATCCCATGGTCCAATGTTATATTTTCATCATCTTGTGTTATTTCGCAAAGGCATCAGGCAGACCAAATCTATTCGTAATCACCAGCATCACTCAGATAATGTAGACTGGGAGGCCTCAACACCAAGAATTCTCATCTCAGAGCTCATATTCCGAAGAAGGGACTTAACACCACTCTTTTCTCGCTTTAAGGATGGGGCCTCCGAATCTCAACTTTCAAAGTGATATCTCAAGGTGAGTACATCAAGTAACGCGTTCTTTCAGATCTTCGTTTGGCGGGCTGGCCGGAGATTGTATTCGCGCCAATCATCTTCTGTAACCTCCGTCATAACAATCTTTTCCGGAAAGAAAGATTTTGTTCCGCTCGCTCCGACAAGAGACGATGGCATGTAACACTGGAGACGAATCAGCTTCTGTCGATAAGCTTCAAAAGCAAGATTCAATAGAAGTGGGTGTTTGTCCTAATAAACCTAACGTACATGTCACTTCAAGACTAGGAATTAGAAGTCATCTGTCCTTTTGACATCACAGAGAGAATATGATCAATCAGAGTCAAGGCTCATCTAATGGTGCGAAGAAATCCTTCTTCTTGCCCCTTCCTCAAATAACATCGTGAATCGGTGCCAACTGTCACTGTCAGTAGCTCCTTGTACACACTGCCCTTCTATAGCTTCTAGCAAAGAACCTTCCTTTTCCGACCGGGCCTTACCTCTTGCGACTTCGGGGCCATTGGCGAATAAACAACTTCTTCATCATCATCAACAAGCCAGGATCAACTTGTTGATAATCATCTCATCCTCACTTAATCTTCCTCAGTTCTTCATTAGTTTAATCAGACTTATTTACCCAAAGATCGTGATCTCACGGTAGGACAACCTTTTTTCTTTTCCACCAGTTTAACTTTGTTTATTCCTCTAGGAAGTCTCCTTCAAATCAAATACTTGGATTCGGCATTATTGAAGAATGCTACCACGATCCTATATTCAGTAATGCACCAAATGTGAGAATTCCAAACACCACTTCAACATGACAAATGAGTCATATTTTATTTCAAAGATCGGGTTTCTTTAAAACCCTCGTATGATGAGACCAAGAGATCTTTTAGAAGGTGATACAATCCCCCATCTTCTTCTTACGACACGCCCCATAATCATCCGTCGAGATAAGTTGTATGTACCTGTGAAGGTCATCATCCGATTTCAGATGTTCTGATTTCCTCCGAAAGTACAACAATGCTTCATGGTCTCTTCAAATTGTAAAGGAATTTGAGAGCACCATCCAACAAAATTGAGTAAGGGCTTGTAGAAAGCAATATGTTTTCAAACCCACAATCCTTCAAAAGTTTCAAAATTTCCAAGGATACAGATCTCGTGGGTTGTTCGGAAATCGACACACTTTTCTCAATCACTTCACGACAAAATTCCCAAAGGTTGGATCTTCGTGTTCGTGAGGTATGGGATGAAGAATGAGCAACAGAAACTTGTTTCATTAGCGCCATTTTCGCAAATTTGAAGTTATTAGATTTGGGAGAAAATGTGCACACAATCAAAAAATAGAAATTAAAGCATAAACACAAACCCTAAAACATTTACCGCTTTAAATATCTCGTGAAATATGAATTCAAAGAAGATAATTCTATGAAACGCAGAGAGTGTTTTGAAGTTTCAGGAAAGAGTTTGGCAGAGAAAAAAAATAGTGTGAGAACGAAAGTTGAAATATAAATGAGGGAGGGTTTATAAAAAGAGAGGGAAGACACAATCATTCAGAAATCCAAAAATCCTAAACGACTTTTAACTAGATCGACGGTCCTAAAGTGGAGGCTTTTTAAAGGTGATCGTGGTGGTCAAGAAAAATATGACCGCAGCTTTTGATTTAAAAGGCATAATTAATGCATTTAATACACATTCCTCGCCTCCGCGATTTAATGAAAGTGTCAAGACGACGTCATTTAAAAATAATACTAAATGCAAGGCATAACTAAACAACACGAATAGCAAATGTAGAATAGCAGGGATCGAGATACATATCCCATTTATTGATATTGTAATCACTAATTACCACGAAAGTGGAAATTCCTTTATAATCCCTTCGACAAGTGTTGATCTTAGTTTTCCTTCTAACCCATAGTCTTTTCCTCAACAATGTCCTTTTCTCGACCGGGCCAGACTACTAATTTTTCCTTATCAGCTGAAGTTCCCCCTTCAACCGTTATTTCTTTTTCCGATAAGTCCCTAATCGATCCTTCCCGACGCTGAGGTTCCATTACTCAACCGATCCCTATTCTGGTCGGGCTTTTAAACCAATCGTCTTAGAGACCAATCCAATCGAAGAATTTCCGCAAAGATCTTTCTCCTAAGTCCGTAAGTCCAAAAAGTACATAGTTCTTCCTAATTTGACTTCAAGCCTACGGTTAAGATACCATTTTTCGCTTATCGCGATGGATCTTTTTCCATTCTCGATGTTCTTATTTTCCACATACCGATAAATTGATGTTCCATGTCCACGCTGCCAGACCGCATGTAGAATCGGGTTCTCGAGTGACGGCATAAGACTATTACAAACGTAAGATAAACACATTCGTAGCTATAATGTTATAATCCCCAAATACGACAAAGCCGTAGAGCTTGGAGCAATGCCTTTCCCGCTGCCATATATTCCGCTTCAAAGAGTGCGGGTAACAGATGTCTGCTTTTGAAAACCAAGAGACCAACTTATTTCCCAAAACTCCATAATGGCATTGATTGATTGCCCATTCTCGCAACATCCATAATCAGAATCGAGTACCCACTAAGCTCTAGATTATCATCTCTAAGAGTAGTATAACCCTGTGTTAACGGCCCCTCTCGAGATACTTAAGAATCCACTTACCGCTTCCTGCGGCTTTGCTCAAATACGTAATATACACCTACTAGAAATGTTATATCCGGTCTCACCGATGCCAGTATAACAAGGATCCAATGAGAGCCCTATATACTCTTTTCTCGATTAGTTTTCACCATTCCATTTCGATCCATTCAAGGAAGTCAATATTGGAATTCCGGCAGCCTGCGCTTTGAATTCCATACTGCCAACAGATTTTAGATACTTTCATTTCCCATGATTTAAGATCCTTCAAAGATTTTGTCTTACTCAAGACCTAAGAAGCAGTTCATCCGACCCATCATGGACATCTTAAATTCCCCGTCAGTAACCTTAGAATTTCAAGGCCCGTGGCAACACACAAGTAATGGATCGAACCTTGGCAATCTAACAATAATGGTTAAATAACACGCTTTAATAAGTTACCCATCATTCAATAAGACTACGCCTCGGGGGCCTAAGCCGAGAGTATTTTATTATCTTTTTTCTAAAGTTCTAAGATTGTTTTCTCTCTCTACAATGAATAGTACACATTGTATTTAGATAGACAAGAAATTAGGTCACAGATTCATGAGCCTCCCTGGCTGGCTGAGGCTCCGTACTCGCTGTGCTAGTGGTTTCCCTTTAATCAATCCATCCCATTTTTATGCCGGATACACTTGCTCGGCTATGCCCCGCGGATATCCAAGGCCATTAACTTATCCTTCCCATGTTTATCTTCGCCGACTTCGAGTCAAGTCGCTTCCGACCAAGACCTCCCAAAGTCGCCCAGAATTTTCATACATTTTAAGTCGCTCATGACTTCGTGATCAAGTGAAGTCGCCCAAATGACACTAAAAATGGAGAGTCGCTTCACCAGTCGGGTTATTCCATGCTACAACAATTGCCCTTCAAGTCGAGGTCGTGGTGCTCAGACGGGGCCTTGACTCGACTAATATTTTATCGACCTACCAAGAAGTCGACCTTGGGAATCATTCCCAAAGTGAATGATCATACTTGGGAGAGGAAAATCGTCACCCCTTCCTTGAATCGATGTGAGACCCCCGGGATCCGTCATGATGGTTTGGCATAGGTGATGTCACGCGCCATGAAATTTCTCCCATTCCGATTGGGCAGCAAAGTACGCTACGACCAAGGCGGATTTTGCTTTCCTTCTGGGTCTCACTATGCTCATATTACATTCTCTCCCCACTTTTCTATAAAAAGGCAGGGTTTTGTGCATAAACTGCTTTTACCTCAACCTTGCGCAGCCAAACCTTCCAATCCAAGCATAGAATTTCCAGCGAGCTTTAAATTTTCGACGAGGGCTCGATCTGTAATCTCTCCTTTTCTTTACACTTTTTCTCCATGGCCACTGACCCTCAGACGAGGTTGCTCCTCAGCCCATGAATCCTTCATCTTCTGATGAAGACACGTGGCTATAGCCCAACCCGCCACCATGGCCCCGTTCCTACCCCTCTAAGACACGCGGGTGGGTCCCCATTTATTGCATTCGGAATGTTGTTGGGACGACGAGGGCATAAGAGTTGGACGAAATTACTCACCTCCGACCGGAATATCAGCCCCTCCGCCGCCGATCAGAAAGTGGACAACCCGCACCCCCTTCCCCCACCTGTGATTATGGCTCATGAAAGGTGTCTTCGACTATCTCTCCTATTCACCAAGCCTATACATACAACCCGAACGTAGATTATAGGAGTTCGCTCGCTTCATCTACGGCCTCCGACCTCACAAAGTGTGTTGGTCTTATCTCGATCCAAGAGACGCGGCGCTTCTTCGGCTTGGCCATATGCGCCGAGATGTACATTTTGTAGGTCCTAATGTGTTTCCGAGGGTGGAAGTCTAGGAGGTGAGGGTGAATAGACTTCCAAAACTTTTTCGATGATCGTGTAAGTAAGAATCCCCATCAGAGCGCGGAGTAAATCAAGATGGATCGATATCCAACTTACCGATCATCAAACAAGATCGGGTTGCATCTATCGGGCTTTAACTGGATGGTGCGAAGATTAGTTAACCCCGTGAAACCGGGCTTTACTCAAACAAAGATTCTCGACCAACTGGGTTCGGGACGACGGTAAAACAAGTTAAACCGACGATCGGCTTGATGCTAGTCCCATCCAGTATAGAATATGCATGCAGATAACAAAGAGTAAAGTGATAAGGTAGAGCAAAGTAAAGCGCACACGATTATAAATGTTCGGATAACTTGTCCTATGTCCACTCTTCCCCATCAAATAGGGCACCAAATTAACCAAACTTTTTAGTTTAATGTGTTAGTCCAACACAATACAACCAACAAATGTTTCCACGAAGTTCTCAATCAACTATCCAAAAATCGATCTAGAAACCCCAGACCGAATCTTGCTATATAACAAACTTAACCTAACTTTTGTTCGGGAGTATAAGATTTGTGATGTTCCAACCTAAATACTATCCAATCTTCTATGTAGCTTGGGCGTCGAGGATAAGTATTCTATGCTAAGAATAATGAGATGAACACTTAAGAATAAATCTTGAGTTTGTGTTCTTTCGTGGCAGTAAATATGCTTCGGCTTGATGATAATTTCAACTGCCTTTATAGGTATTTAATCTAACTAGCTGTTAGAGAGCAACTCAAATTTTGGTCTATTTAAGGCAGGTTTGCGGTGTCAATTTGACGTGGGGCTAAAGCAAGATGACCTAAAGCATGCAAGCTTGTCCTTTCTAGCCGCTTAACTCGAACCACTTTGCGGCAGACTGGTCAAGATTCGTGACGTCGTTTGTCGACTCTTTCATTGGCTATCTAGTACGATTCGCAAAGACTTGAATAAGTAACAAGGTTGACATTCTTCTTATCCTAACACATTCTCGGATTAGGTAACACGGAAGAAGTTACCTGATGGAGTTGATACAGATCAATTCTAACACCGGATATGTCTCCCGATTTAGATTTTTCGTCAGAAGTTGTCTTAACACAACTTAGAATTTTATCTTGTTGTCATATGACGAGGTCTTCTCGGATGGTCTTTTGTCTTGAACTCTACGCTTATTTGCTTCTCGGTTTATCTCGCTTCAATCACCAGATTCAAAAGATATCCGATCTTCGAGTTAATCGATCTTCGATCTTCAAGATTTAACCTATACATATTGAGTCTCTCAATATGTGACCTATCTGCTTTCAAATTGCCTATACATTTCACCGTCATCTTATCTTCTATCTATATCATCGATCCCATCAAGTCCGGACCGATCCTATTACATTATCTCCGTTTGGAACTTCCATCTAAACTACAAATTTCCCAACAATTTTGATGGAACCAAAAAGCTTAATCGTAAAAAACAGAATAATCAAAAAGTAACTAATCGATAACAACACCCACGTTCATAAGACAATGAGAGGTTGTCTTAGAATGAAAAAAGATAGATATTTTATTATCAACAATGTAACGATTACAAAATACATCAAAAATACCTATCGACTAATTTTAAGTGTCTTTTGATCCGGATCAAGTCCGATAAGAAACTTCGAGTTCGAGGAAAGTTAAAAAACTTTGTACATTATGTTGTACTATGGAATAATCCACCGAGAGGTGATCGGGCAGAGCGATTTGGGAATCGAAGCCACAAGGCGACTTCCTCTGTCGAGAAGGTCACGAGTGACTTATAATGAAACGTTAAGGTCGATTTGACCTTAGAAAAGACCACAAGTCGAAACTACCCAGCATGACTATTTCGCGAGATAGCGGGTAACCCAGAGAGCGGATATTGCGGGTAAGCAAGGCAAGTGTATCCAAATGCGAATTTGTGGGATTGATCGATAAAACCCTAGCTCATAAATGGAAGCTTGGCAAGCCCATCGGCGAAGCCCACGTAGTGCACCCTAATTTCTTGCCTATAAATACCTTTTGTATCATTCATTGTAAACGGACAAAATCTTAGAACTCTAGGCGTAAAAGAATAATAAAATACTCTGGCTCGCTTGGGCCCCTGATGTAGTCTTATTCAAAAATTTAACCTGGGTAACAAATTTGAGTCTATTTCATATTCATACTTTCGTTACTTGATTGATCCCGCTTAATAACATTAAGTTGCCTTAGACAAAAAAATCTAGGTCACAACATTGGCAACGCCTCATGGGAAACACTGGTCAATTTCTTTCAAAAAATCCACGTAAAACCCATCCCTTATCAATGGCGCATCAACCAAGGTAACGCTACCGTAAACGAGACGGAACCATCGCGACGGAAATCGAGGCCTCTCGAGAGCTCACACGCTCCCATCATTCTAGAGGCCACCCCGACCGGGTGGAACTCATGTAGATCTGGGAGGGATGAAGGCCGTGGCTGCCATCCTCCACAAGAAAACACCTTGCCTCTTCGATGACGAGGACCACCAATGCCTAAGAAAGCGCACCTAATCCAGAACTTATGGGCAAGAACCCTTGCCGAGAAGCGGGCGCTTCCACGCTTCAACCGCATACGATCGGTGAAACACGCGATTATTCGTAATCGCAGGCTCCCAGAAAGGCCGCAGGCGCAACGGTTCGACGACTTGGGAGACAAGATGCCCAGAAGGCCCCAGTAATAAAGCCATCGGGACGAGGAAAACCCTTTCGCCACGCCGTAATTTTACGGAGGAGATCTCGCCATGGCTCAAAATTACATCATTTGGTAGCTGGTAGGGCTTCAAGAATTCGCCAGACAATCCACTTAACGACCTACCCCCCAAAGACCATCGCGACATCGAAAATCGACGCTACTGCCGACGGCCCAAATGATTTCTTAACGAGCCGAGAACTAAAGAAATTTCTAACCAAGCGCAGACCATAACCTTATCATCCTGCACTCGGCAGACTGGCCACTTTGCACCCACCAAACTAAAAAAATCAAACTAAGCCACCCTAAATCGCTATTAGCGGGAAACACGGACCCAAAGGGTCCACGCGGCCAAATATAACTCCTACATGGCCTCCATGGCGCTGACAAAATGCCACTATGCCATTTTTTTCCCTAACTTTGAGCCGATCAGTGCCCACCAATGGTTCACCTCGGCCGCCACCTTTCTCCGTGGAATCTTTCAACAACTCGCCAGTTGTTTCGACCCATTTCACGGCCTTTTTGGGCCGGGACTGGCGACTAGACAAATGAATTTATTAACACCCAATGGGCCGATAACGAAATCCGATCGATCCTACATCGAAGGATTGACAAGCCCATACTCGAAGGGATCCGATAGGGATGAAGCCAAAGTGCTCAGGGTCGATCTCTCAGACTCAAGAAAGGAACCAAGCTATGGGCGGCGTATGACCCAATTATCACCGATCACCACAATGACTTTTGGAGATGAAGCAATTTACGACCTCATCCATGCCCAGAGCTTCCGAATCGAGACTCTCCGATGGCGAAAAGAGGTCGCCGACCTAAAGAAAAGCTCGCAAGTCATTACAAGTGCACCGACAACTTCAAACCCTTTGAAGAAAATATCTCGGGTAAAGTTGATGGAAGTGTTTCGCATGATACCCGGCACGATACAACTAGATCGTGGACCGGAACCGCTTCTCCCACATCGCCGATCAAGAACATGTTGGGATTATAATCGAAAGTATGCTTTTTACTTTGTATAATCAAAATCGAATTTTGGACTTATTTATCAAATAAATTGTTTATCATCGATGCTTTAAATATCATCGAATGTTACATATATTTATCGTGATAATTGTTCAATAAATAGTACGTGTTACATTATAGTTAATTTAGTGATACCCGCATCACGTAAGATTAAATTAATAATTCCTTGTAACAAAAAAGTAATAATTAGCGACCTAGATGGAAATGAACAATCCATCGTGAAAGGTTGAAGTGTAAGGCTCAAATTGGCTTGTCTTGACCAAGAGATTACACTAGTGCATGACCGATGCCAATCAATAGGACCTACGTAAGGACAAATTCTTGAGAATAACATGGCAAGGAAGAATTAGACCTCAAAGTGGTTCGTTATTTCTTAATCTTCGTTCCTTAAATAGGATCACATGGTGGTCGGGTAACTATTGCTTTTTGACTTATAACGGGTAGAGAATCAACGAGATTCAATACTTTTTTATCTTGGGCAATATTATTGGTCACATGTGATTGCTAAGATTTAATACGGAAGAATCGCGGTGCAAGCACGCTTGTTCGACGCCCCCTTGGGAGGTTCATAAGTTTTATCATACCAAATCTTGCAAAGGGAACTAGTTTAGATGGATAATAATGTTGAACCGCTCTTAACTAAAGTGACAAAAGATATTAATTAATGGAAAGCTATTTCAAAGTGGCTTGAATTAATTAATGGGCTAGATAATCTTAAACACGGAAATAATAACCGGAGTCATATTGACCGTAATATGGGTTAAGATGGATAAAGGCAATATTAATTATGTAGTGAGATTAATTAATATTTATGGGTGAATAATATTGTGGCTCAATATTGATAATTCAAGATCTATTGAAGATCCAATCTTAATTCTCCTAAAGGCCCCCTAAGTAGCCCAACATAAAGTCCAATAACTTAAAAGGTGTTTAAAAATAAAATAAATCATGTTTATTATTTTTCTCATAATTTGGAAAATCATAAATAAAAAGAGGAGAAATATTTTCTTTTGAATTTTTGTTATGGAACGAAGATATGTATTCTTCGAATACAAGATTATCTCATTAAATTCAAGAAATCTCCACTTGGTTATTTATGGGGATTATTTTAAAATTTTGAATATAAAAGGGCAAGAAAGATTTTCTTGATTTTCTTGAAAAGATATTATGAAATATATGTATTTTTGAAATACAAGAATATCCTTATAAATTCAAGAAGATCCAAATTGGAATCTTGATCCCTAATATTTCAAATATTCCATAACAAATAAGAGAGTGGGATTTTATGAATATTTTAATTATGGAAAAGAATTTATGAGATATATTCAAGATTTCTTGGAGATCAAGAAAAGATTTTTTCTCCCTATTTCACATGAAATTTTCGACCACCACCTCTATAAATAGGGATGAATGTTTCATTCCCAAGTACAATTCCATGTGCCGGAAAATTAGAATCCACAAAGGTGGTGCAACAAAGTTTATTTTTCTTTTGTTAATTGTTCATGAGCATCCTACCACCGTATTGTCGAGCAAGGATTTTGGGGAATACTTGGGAAGGTTTTTTTGGTATGTCTAATCAACGAGGCCATTGTCATTCCAAGAGGTACGTTCACGTTAACTCGTAGTAATTTCGAGACGCGTAGGATTTACGTGAACCGCTTATATGCATGATTTGTTGTTGAATTATTATTCAATTAATATAGAATTAATTCATGCTAGTAATAATTGTTAGAATTAAATTTTTATTTAAATATTCATCCCTAATAGATCCCCGTGCAATTAATTCTTAACAACTGTATCGAGAGCATCGGTTGTGCTCCGAATTTTAACCAGTAATTTAATTAGTTATCATTAAATTTGAAATCGATAGTAGAATTGCTAGATCTTTTTTCCGTATCCAATTGTCATGGAATTTAATGTGTTTATTTATGCATGCATATAAATTGTGGTTTTTAATTGATCTGCTGAATTCGCTTTTACCGTGAGAAATCCACGAGCAGATTAGATTTATTTGATTCGATCAACGAATGTATTAAGCCAGATCTCAGTTTATTTATTTTGGTAAATAAATCAGAACCGGATCGAAAACGGAGGCGAGACCGAGAATTAAAGGCAGATCCGAAGCTAACGTGGACGACGCAGATTATCGCGCGAATGTGCTAAGGAGGCACGCGCGACGATCGCGGACGCCGCCATGAGCACGCGATACTAGGTCGGGCAGATCGCCCGACCATGCACGGACCATGCCGAGGCGGATGGGCGGAAGGCGAAGCGCGGCAGACGCTGGGCCGCTGAGATCTGATCCGGCGAGGAGGGCGAAGCAAGATTGAAGGATACGCGACGCCGCCGCCGAGACGAGGCGCGCTGAAGAGCACGGCGGCGGCGCCTCGCCGAGGCATGCTGGCCGCCGAGGTCGACTTCAACAGTGGCGGCTTACCGGACGCGGGCGGCATCTTTACCGCGAAGCTACGGTGTGGTGTTTCGAGACTTTAATTCTTTTTTCGACGATCGAAAGGGGAGAAATTCAAGACGGTGTTTCTTCAAAATCATGCCAAGAAAATCAAACCATGACAATTGGATATTTTTGTTCAATATGTTTATTTTTCCGCTTTGCTTGATTTATTATTGTGTTTTCTTGTGCTTTATTTAATTTGTTTAAATGTGTTCGCACTTGAGAGTTGCCCAATGAAAATCTCACCTTCAAAATTACTAAGTATGTTTAAATAATTAATTGATAATTTTATTCGGATAATAAAATTGAATTAATTTCGACCTCCATGATTTATTTATTTGTGAATTCTTTTTGAGAATTTTCTCTCACGGACGGTCAAAAGTTAGCTTTCACATGAATGAATTCTAAATGGATGATCAGGGATTATTACTAGTTATGACGATGACCCTCCCCATGAGGCTCGCTCAAAGTGAAATAATAACTCAGATTTAATCATGGTTATTGTTTAGTATAAAATTGATATGCATATACTTCCTCAAGTCCCCGTCAATTTTATATTGGTCAAGGAGCCAACTATTAACTGGATATTAAAGGTTTATAATTGTTCTTGTTTATAACCTCGCTTGAATGTGTTTAAATAACGACCCCACCCTGTCGCTTTTATTTAAACTTGCTTTTGAGATGTTAGGCGATGCGATGTTCATATTTTTTGAGATTTTAATATGAAACATGGATCGAACCTGAGATATTTATGCTTATGCATATTATTATTTATTTTGGGCCAAAGATGTCGTAACCTTTTAATCCATCGCTATACATACTTAAAGTCAATAGAATAAGTATGGAAACTATATTGATTCGAAACGAAAAATTATAATGTCCTAATCGCAAGAAAAAAGTTAATGTGGATTCTTGACACACAAAATCAGATGAGCCAACCGGACCAGTAAAAATGAGACTCGCCAGATCACCTTATGAGAGATGTCGTCGCCAGACTGGTGGGCGGCAAACCCGTGAGGGATTACGCCCTAAAAAATTGATGGCCCATCCAACAAAACTTGAAGTTTCGAGTACAAAATTATAATGGAAACTCGATGAATTTGGTACTTTCATTCTCATTCAAAAAGTTTCCGAGCAATTTTGCCTTAAGTCGATTTGTTGCGTTTTTGGTCTCGCAGAGATGTTGACAGGCACCAAACTTAAGCTTTGACGGCAAGTGGTTCTGGTTTTCATCTTCTAAAGCCAAGGGATGGCAAGAAGAAGAAGGTGACCAAAGGCCATAAGTAATCGGGGACTAATATTTGCCAAGGGCAATGATGATAAGATGCTTAATGTCGGTGGTGTCAAGAAAAAAAATCCAAAGAGGAAGTGCTTAAGTCATGCAGTAAAAGAGACAATGGAGGTTTTGCTGTTTCCAACCCCAAAAAGGGCCGGAAAGAAAGGTAATTCTCATGCACTAATTGTTGAAACTTGTTTAGCGGCGATACTTTCTCATTCGTGGGTAGTTAATACTTAGATCCACTAATCATGTTTGCTTCACCGTTCAAACCGATCCGGCCAACTTAGTGGCAAAGTGGAGATCCTCATCACAATCGGGCGATGCATGGAGAGTGGCAAATTACAAAGGGGGAGAAGTGCACCCTGTCTTTTGAAGATAGAGTTCTAATTTTAAGAGATGTTCTTTATGTTCTCATTTTAGAAAGAATTCACTTTTCGGGTTCTAAAATTATGTTAATAGACACTTAGTTTCTTCTAATAAGAATGAAATCATTTCTTGAAATGATGGTGAGCGATATACATTATGGGACATTGATGGAAAATCTCTATACAATTAACTGCACACCACTCAAAATAAATGCATCCTATAACACATCAATCAAGCTTATAAAAAGAAAACATGAAACTAGACACTTCTATGGCATCTAAGATTGGGGACATATTAATCCAAAAGGATCCAAAGGTTGGTAAAGAAAGTTCACTTGGAGTCTCCAAGTTGAACCAATTCCAACTCATGAATCATGTTCGAGAGTAAAATGACCAAGAGGGCATTCGGAGCCAAGGAATAGAGCCAAAGAAGTGTTAGAAATCGCTCACACAGATGTATGTGGTCCAATGTCAACCAAAGAAAGAGGAGGTTATGAGTATTTCGTCACACTTTTATTGATGACTACTCAAAGGTACGGTTATATTTTCCTTTATGAAGCATAAATCAGACCTTTAAGAAATTCAAAGAATTTAAGGCCCAAGGTGAGAATCATAGTGGAAAACGATCAAGTCTCTACGATCCGGGATCGCGGGAGGCGAATACCTCAAGCGATGAGTTTTGAACTACTTGTTCGATAAAGGGATCAGATCCCAAATTTAATCAAGACCGAACCCCTCAACAAAATGGGGTTGCAGAGCGAAGAAATGGAACTCTTTTAGAAATGGTTAGATCTATGATGAGTTATCACCGGATCTTCCCAAGTCGCTCGGGGTCACGCCTAAAAATGACCTACATTTCGAACTTGGTGCCATCCAAATCGGTTCCCCAAAAACTCCCAAAAGAATTGTGGACAAGGCATAAGCCCACTTTGAGACAAATGAAGATTTAGTGTCCGCCTACTTGTTGGACAAGGAAGCCAGTAATTGGATCCTCGATCGTAATTAAGGTTGTTTATGGGATACCCCGAGGAACAAAAGGGTGTATGTTCTATGGTCGAAAGATCAAAAGGTGGTAATAAGCACCCACTTTAGATTTTTTGAAGAAGACTATATGAACAAAAAGAAGACCTGTAATGAGATTACCTTAAATGAGCTAAGGGGGCTAACTCATGTTAACTCAGATAAGATGACATACCAAACGACATTCTTACACAACCGAACCTCGTCAGAGTGTGAGGGTTGTGAAAATTTCGGAGAGATTCATGGGATAGGAGAGTCCTGGGACTTGATCCTGATCCACATTTAATCAACCCATGGACATATGACGAGGCAATCCTTAACAAGGATGCGCTTTCTTGGCAAACAAAGAATGAAAGACTTAAATGGGTTCTATGGATCATAACAGAAAGGAGGAGCTAGTCAAACCACTTAATCGGGGTCAAACCCATTGGTTGCAAGTGTTGCGACAAGAGAAAAGAGACCGGACGGGAAGGTGGAAACCTTCAAGGCAAGACTTGTGGCGTAAATGTTATACTCGTAAAGAAGGGATCGATTATGAGGAAACTTTTTCGCCGTAGCCATGCTCAAGTCCATCCGAATTTTTTATCGACACAAGATCTCGACTTTGAAATGGCAATGGATGTCAAGATGCCTTTTCCTTAACGGAAGTCTTGATGAAGAGATCTATATGCAACAACCCCAAGGCTTCATTGAAAAAGGCCAAGAACACCTAGTTTGTAAGCTCATGAAGTCCATTTAGGACTCAAACAGCATCCGAGCTTGGAACCAATATTTTGATCATGTTATAAAGTCTTATGGGTTTGATCAAACGAGTTCGAAAGTTGTGTGTACAAAAAGTGTGTCTGAATCGCGATTGGTATTCTTAGTTATATACGAGATCTACATTCGATCATCGGGAATGATGTAAAGGTGTTATCGACGTAGGGCATGGCTTTTCAAAATAGTTTGATATGAAGGACTTGGAAGCCGCGACACATCCTGGGGATCAAGATCACCGAGATAAAGCAAAGGATGATAGGCTTGTCGTGAAGCTTCATACATAGACACCGTCTTGAAACGATTCAAAGATGGGGAGATTCCAAGAAAGGCTTGTACCTTTCGTATACGGAATCCATCTATCCAAGAAAAATGCCCTAAGACACAAAAGCGAGATAGATGACATGAAAGGCATTCCATATGTTTTGATTTGCCGGAAGCCTTTATGTATGCAATGTCTTTGTGTCTGAGACCGATATCCGCTTTTGCTGGGTATGGTGGCAAGATATCAAAGCAAACGAGGGAAAGAACATCGATTGGGAAGTGAAAAAACATTTCAAGTATGAAAAAAGAACTCAAGATAGAATGTTAATTTATCACGAGATAGTCTAATCCCCATCGACTACACGGACTCGGATTTCCAATCGCACTTAGATTCCATAAAATCTACCTCCGTAGTGTGTTTTGCATTGGGGAGGAGCCATGACATGGAGAAGCTTTTACATAAATGCATCGCAGATTCTACATGGAAGTTTAACATGTACCAATATGAGGCAAAAAAAAGCGATTGGCTCAAGAACTTCCTAGTGGACTTGGACGTAGTTCGAATTTGCCAAAGACAATCACTATTTATTGTGACAATGCCGGAGCGTTGCAAATTTAAGGGAAACCAAGAGCCCACACAACAAGAACACATTGCGAAATACCATCTTATACGAGAAATCATTAAGAAAGCGAGATATAGAGGTGGCAAAGAATACGAAGACCCCAGCGTATCCATTCACAAAGGGTCCGCTCGAATACATTCAAGAGATATGGAAGGAATGGGTGTCAAGACCGCGTTTAATCCTTTGAGTATAAGTGGGAGAAATTATTAGGTTCGCAGAAAGGGACATTAGATGTCACGACAGAACTACACGAGATATGTTGTAGTATACTTTAAAAGCGGCATTTTGAGTATAAGTGGGAGATTGTTGGGATTATACTTTGGAAAGTATGTTTTACTTTGTATAATCAAAACCGGAATTTCGGACTTATTTATCAAATAAATTGTTTATCATCGATGCTTTAAATATCATCGAATGTTACATATATTTACTGATAACTGTTCAATAAATAGTATGTGTTATATTGTAGTTAATTTAGTGATACCGGATCACGAAGATTAAATTTAATCCCCTTGTAACCAAAACGTACACCATTCACTTACCTAGATGGAAATGAACAATCCATCGTGAAAGGTTGAAGCTGTAGGGGCTCAGATCGGTTTGTCTTGACCAAGTGATTACACTAGTGCATGACTTCGCACCGAATAGGACTACGAGGAGGACAAATTCTTCGTAAATCCAATAAGGAAGAATTAGACCTCGGTGGTTCGTTATTTTAATCTTCGCTCCTTAAATAGGATCACGCGGTTGGTAACTATCGCTGAATTTATCAATGCAGTAGAATCAACTAGATTCAATACTTTTATCTTGGGCAATATTATTGGTCATACGTGATTGCTAAGATTTAATACTGAAGAATCGTGTGTGCAAGCACTTTGTTCGATTTGCCCCTTCGGGAGGCTCATAAGCTTTATCATACCAAATCTTGCAAGGGAACTAGTTTTCCAGATGGATAATAATGTTGAACCGCTCTCAACTAATGACAAAAGATATTAATTAATGGAAAGCTATTTCAAAGTGGCTTGAATTAATTAATGGGCTAGATAATCTTAAAACGAGAAATAATAACCGAGTCATATTGACGTGCAATACGGGTTAAGATGGATAGTGCAATATTAATTATTGTCAGAAATTTAGAGTTTTGATGAAAGTTCTAAAACACATGTATAGGACAAGTTAATTGTTACCGATCGATGTTTATATTATCATTCATAGAATACTGGGGTTGATAATTATTGTATAGAACAACCGATGTAATAGATAGGTCACATATTGAGGGGGAACCTCAATATGTATAGGTCGATCTCGAGATATTAAGAATAAAATTGATATCCGGATGTAACGCCGTAATGCAAGAGAAGAAACGAAGATCGATCGATCCAGTCAAGTCGATATCTCACCAAGTCATGAAGCTCAAACTCGAATATCTTGAAGATTAGATGACTTCCGGAAGATCATACCGTAAGACCTACATCACCGAGTCGCTTTAGTTGAAGCTAAGTCAACCGCACCGAAGATCTAATCAGTAGACCGATCACTTTGGAATGATCGTCACCACCAGAAAATCGATGTTTCACCAAATCATACGTCGATGATCCGAACAAAGAAGAATGTCAAACTTATTTGGAAGAACACCAAAAAGTCGTCGTTAACCAATAAGAACAAGACACGATGATCGAGCCGACAATTACGGGATTTGATGCCGCCTCTCCAACGGCTATAAAAGACACTATTCACGCGCCGCCATGCCGCTCTCAAGCACGCCACATCAATCCGCAAACCTTACAAATATAAATTAAATTCAAATTGCTTCCAACGGCTCTTTGATTTCGAGGTCTATAAATATGGGATCACACTTCAGAGTGAAGATACTAAACCCTAAAACGATCAAGAAGTTCGTTTATAATCGATTTCCGCATCTAAGAACACGAACAAGAAGATTATTTTATTAAGTGCTCATCCCATAAGTTCTTAAGATAGAAATCTTTTCATCTAGCCGATAGGCTACATTAAACACTAGAAAATATTTCTTTAGTTGGAACCAAAACAATCTTATCCAAACCCAAAGTTAGGTTAAGTTGTTTTAGCAAGATTTTGCATAGGGTTTCTTTTGGCCTGATTTCGGGATCGGTTGAGTGAGAACTCTTAAAATATGGTCGGTGGTAATCGTGTTGACTAACACAAAATCTAAGTCCGGGCTTGGTTTAGTTGGTGCCCTCAGGATAGGGAAGAGTGGACGTGGGGACCGGTTTGTCCTAAACCACTATAAATCTTGTGTGCCTTTACTCTTTGATTAACTGTTCACACAATCGCATACAACTTTTTAAAGAAACATATTCTAAGTTAAGATCGACTTAGCACCAAGCTTGATCCGATCAAGCTTGACACTTTAGTCAACCGGGTTAAAGATCGACTTTTGGGAATCGGGTTTATCAAAATCAGTTTTTTCACACGGGTAAAAACTTAGCTTCCGCACATTAGTTAAACTGATAGTTACCGAATCGATCGCGCTTTTAGGCGATATTAGTAAGTTGGTTATCACCCAAACCGATTCACTCACACTCGATCAAAGTAACTGCTTTCACACTCCGACCAAGCATACAAAAGTTTTTTCTAAGTCTATTCACCCCTCCCCTCTAGACTTCGCCCACAAAACCCATTCTCCTGGGACCTACAAGTGGTATCGAGAGCGGTGGTTCTACGTAACCAGCGGGCTTTGAGTATCATCGATTCTTGAGGAAGAATCTTTGGGTCATTTGAACAGATCTTGAAAAACCATTTTTAAAACTCATTCGCTTTTCCAAAAATCACCAAGATGGACAATACCTCCGGTATGTATCATGATCCGCCGGGTTCTCAACCGATGAAGTATGCAGATTGGGCCATTTATACGAGCAACCATCTAGGTTCGATTAGGTGGCGTAATGATGGAAGTCATCGAAAAGAGGACCCATCATCATATATCACGACAACCCCGGTAGCTTGAGGAGATCCAGACTTTTACTACCCGGAAGTCTTTGTACAAAAAAATCCCAAATTTTGATGGATGCAGGGAAAGGAAATCAGATACTCGGATACAATCGCCAGCATATTATCATGAAAACGATGGACAAGGTCACAAGGAAAAGATTAAATATCTCAAAACCGCGAAAAGCAATGTGGGATACTCTAGCTAAGATATGGAAGGAAATGATCGAATCAAAGAATTTTACAAGTTTAACCGGTGAAGTTCAAAAAATCAAGATGCTGCCCAACGAGACCATCAAAGAACCTGATGGAAGGATTACTATGTCGTTGAATAAGCTACGAGAACTTGGTAGAGAGATGTCGGACAAGGATATCAACTACAAGATCTTAAGATCTCTTACCAAGAATGGGATATGAAAGTCACCAGAATCAAGGATTGCCAAGACATTTCAAAGATGAAGTTCGAGAAGTAGCTTGTTCTAGTTCTTTAAAGCTCACGAGTTCGATTTAATTGAAAGAGGACAAGCAGATGAAGACGAGGTGCTACGAAGCCTCAACTTCCAAATCGGCCATATTAAGGCAACCAGAAGCAGATCGAAGGCCAATGAACCTCGTGGAAACATCATAAGTCGCGTAACAGACGCTTCCGCTACAGAAACTAGAAAAATCAAATATTCAACTTGGTAAGTATCAAGATTCTATAAAGATTATCAACATACGAGGAAGAGATAGGAGATCAGCCAACAAATCTCCGTAGAAGAACTAGATCTCGATGATCGAAGAGATCACGAAGAGAAGAAAAAAAAGAGATAATCTAAAACGATGAGAGAAGAGATAATCGATCCGAAAGAAGGAGCCTGAGACTACTATCGAAAGGGAAGTCACCGATAGATCATACAGACGGAGTGATTCACCGAAGAATAGGTTCCCGGATCAAGGAAATGTTTCAACCGCGGAGAAGCCGGTCACTACACGCGCAGATCGCCCTAAAACTCGACGCCAAAAGAAAGGGAAGAAAAGAGGAACAGAAGAGAGCAACGGTACAGGGACAGAAAAGCCATGGTTGCCACATATCCGAATCGACGATTCTTATCGCCTCCGAGGACTCTGGATACTCCTCGTAGAAGATTTCTATTCGATAAGCAGTCTTTGTTGACTGACTTATGTGAATGAAGATCCGATATTCTCTTCAGATGATGATGAGATCTCGCCGACGCCAAGGAGGACCAATGCGAGGTAACCTCCAAAACTCGCGAGTTCGCTTACACTGCTATCATTAGCACACCTTTGCCGGGAGATTGACGCAGCTTTACTCGAGCAATCGCTTGATGATCTCTCCAACGAAAGAGACACTTATGCTATACGAAGTTTAAAATGACAAGCTAAGGATCGTAAATAATCACTTTGTTAAAGAGAACGATCTCAAGAAAGCTATGAACCGAAATCTAATGAAACCGCCGAAGGCAACCGAGGAACTTAACATTTCGAAAGTTAAGTCTTCGATCAGAGAAGCAGATCAAAGATCAGCTAATTAAATAAACAAGCCAGTTCGATGACTTCAAAATCCTTCAAATTTAAATTTGATGAGCTATTCCGACCGCATGAGAGTCTCAAAATCTTTCGAGGATAATTTATGCAAAGAAAATAGAGGTTTTCACAAAATCTTTCTAAAACCTGTTCAAGATATGAACACCTATTTTCGAACAACGACAACAAGAAGGGACTTGGGTATGAGAACCCTTCCACATCCAAAAAGCCCCGGTTGATTCACCTCAAAAAGGTGTAATCGGGCGAAGTTTCTTACAAAAAATACACCAAAAGCCAAACTTGTATCCAATAAGGAAAAAGACCGGTTGAAAGGGGTAAAGTGGTTCTAACCGTATGGGAACATAAATGGACTTAACCGGTAAAGCATCACCGAGGAATCAACCAAAGAACCCGCTTCTTCCGAAGAGACCTCAACTCGATCAACGGATCGTATCGAAAAAGACAACTCAGAAAAAAGGGAAGTCTAATCGAGACCCAATCAAGGTCAACCGCCGAATAAGCACGCTTATAGGTAAACCGCAAAAACCACCTATGCCAAAAAAAGATACTTAATCTTTTGATGGTAGCAAAATACCTACCCCTATAATCGTAAAAACCTAGGGTGCCGCTTTTCAACCAATCGATGAAAAGAAGACAAACGAGAAAAAAGATAAATCCCAAGTCTTCTAAGTCACCTGTTCACACTAATAATCATACTAATCGAAAAGCATATAAAGAGACGTATGATTATGTTGATAGGTATGGGAGACAAATCAGCCTTCGATCTAACCGATCACAAGAAGTGCTCTGCTTGTATGGATCCCCAAAACCAAACCTAACCCCTCGGGACCCAATCCAAAAGGGTACCTAAAGCCCGATTTGATTGCAAGGTGTTCGGTGGTCCGCCAACAAAGAGGTGTCAGCAACTATCCGCGGTACATCGATAGTGGATGCTCAAGGCACATGACCGAAGCTCGCCAGATATAGAATGTAAAAGGTTCGCATGTACTTTTTTGGTGATGATAACTTTGGTTATACCAAAGGATTCGGAACTCAGAGAATGATGATGTACAAATTAATCGGAGTCTCAGATGTCAAGGTCTAAAGCACAACCTATTATCGGGTTTCACAATTCTCGACATAACGGATTCAAGTGTTGAGTTCTCGATCGATCAATGCACTATCAAGAATCGAG
The DNA here is from genome assembly GCA_037126765.1 of Stenogyne calaminthoides. Classification (NCBI taxonomy): domain Eukaryota; kingdom Viridiplantae; phylum Streptophyta; class Magnoliopsida; order Lamiales; family Lamiaceae; genus Stenogyne; species Stenogyne calaminthoides. Next base: position 10,735,927 of record JBBCBC010000018.1, read on the forward strand.
CCACTCAACAGATTTTTGCTAATCGTTCAAGGAAAGTGGACTATCTACACAACAGATTGGGAACAATTTGCCCAAGAAATGCATGCCTTATTGTTAAGAGTTCCAAAAGCAAATTAGCTTGGCTCGCACAAAAGAATGAGCCATCCGAACTTTTTAAAACTCTTAATAAGATAAACAAAAGGATGTCTCTAGTGGAAGGACTTCGAATGAAGTATTCTCAAAGGATCGATACGTGTCTTGCATGTTGGAAGGGAAAACAGTCAAAGCTTCATTCAAGGGAATTCACGGACCAAGATCCAAACAGAGTATCGCAAGCTTCATATAGATCTATTTGGACCAATTACATATGGGTCAACGACGCAAATATACTCGATAATCGTGGGATGACTATTCCAAGTTTACCGGTTATATTCTTACATAAGAAGAATGAGACGACTAAACGAAGATACCCGAGTCGCTAAAAATATTACAAAATGAGAAAGGTGTCAAAGTAGTAAAAATCGACGATAAAGGCTGCAATTTCAACTCTTTTATTATCGATTTTTTCTAAGTTTGGCATACAAAGATGAGACATCACTGTAAGAACGCCACAAATGTAATGGAAAAAGCAGAACGGCGAACGAACTCTCAAAGAAGTTCGCCAGACGATGTTATTTAACATGCAATACCAAGCCGTTTCAAGGTATAATCAACACTGCATGTCATACTCGTAATGTATGTCTTCGACTAAGGCTCACTACAAAACACCCTATGAACTGCGGGAAGGCGTAAAACCTCGTGTTTTTACTTCCATGTTTTTGGGTGTAAGTGTTTCATACACAACAATGGAAGAGTCATTGAAGACTTTTGAGGCCAAGTCGATGAGGGTATATTCTTAGATATTCCTCATCTAGCAAGGCTTTCGTGGTTTACAAATGCATTTAACCCTAGTTGTGGAAGAAACACCATGTGTAGTTTTGATGAAGCATCTTCTAACAAGAGAAATCTACCCTCGTATCAAGATGTATCCGATCAACCAAGACCATGCTCGTAAAAATGGATCGCCTAACCATCAAGGAAAAAGGATCAAAAATCGTGAATAAAGATACATCCTGCATCTAGTGATTCACCAGATCAATCGATCCTAAGGTACGAAAAACCGCCGATGAAGAAGTTCGGGCATACCGAGAGACAAGATAATCGAACTATCCGTTTGGGGGAACACAAGTTCCCACCTAACAGACATCAAGACATGATGAGTCCAACATCACCAAAACATGTTCTTATCAAGCGGATCATAAATCTGCACCACCCCAACCGCTAAGAATGAACCTTTATCATAAATGGATGATGTTCTCCAAACCGACGCAAATCGTAACAGAAGGACTGGATAACCACCATCCAACCTGACCGATCATCGGAGACCCATCCGATATAGTTAAACTAGACATCGACAGTGAAAGTGCCATGTACGATTGTTATTTGTCTACGAAGGAACCAACAATGAGAGTGAAGCTCTACAAGACGCAAGTCGGATTCTAGCCATGCGCAGAGGAGCCGAACAGCCGAGAGAAATCAAGTTTGGGAACCGGTGCGATGCACCAACTCATCAAGACGAATTGGCACGGGTGGGTATTCAAGAACAAGAGAGATGAGAAAAATGTCATAACCAGAATAAGGCAAGACTTGTTGCTAAGGGGTATTCACAATCAAAAGGAATTGATTACGATGAGACCTTTGCACCGGGGCCGCTGCCTAGAAGCCATTCTACTACAAGCTCGCATATGCTTCCCAGAGGGTTCACTGTGGTATCGATGGACGAAAGAGTGCATTTTTAACCGGGGTACTAGCAGAGGAAGTTTATGTTTAACAACCTCCTGTGCTTCAAAAGAGCAACCAAGGTACCGATTTAAGAAAAGCTCTTTATGGTTCAAACAAGCTCCTCGAGCTTGGTATGATACACTCTCTCGTTCTTGATAGACAAATTGGGTTCACTAAAGGAACAAAGGATGTAACCTTATTCGTAATAGAAGATGGAGAAGATATTCGATGGTTCAGATGACGTGACTACATCATCTTCGGATCTCCCAACAAGAGTCTATGTGAAAGATTCAAAGAACTCGACGCAAAGGGAAGTTCGAGATGTCCATGATGGGTCGATGAATTACTTTGGGTCTACAAGTGAAACAAAGTATGTATGGGATATTCATTTGCCAAAGCAAAGTACACTAGGAATTTATTGGCTAAGTTTGAGTTCAAAATTGTAAGGAAGCCAAAAATTCCTATGATGACCTGGATTCAAGATGGATCCAGATGAGGATGGTCGAAAACAAATCGAAAGAATATAGGCTCATGGATCTCTCATCAGACCGCCAGCGTAGCGCATCAGATATCGCTTTGGCAAAGTAGGTGTATGTGCCGATTTCGTGCAAATCCAATGCAAAGCCAATACCTAGGTAAAATGACTAAGCGGATTCTTAAGTATCTCAAGGGGACAAGAACCTTGGTTTATTTTATCCATCGATGATAATCTAGAGCTTAGTGGGTATTCTCGATTCGACATTATGGAGGTTGCAAGATTGATGTAAAGTCAACCTCAGAACATGTCGGGTTTCTAGGAAGTAAACCGATCTCGTGGTTTTCAAAGAAGTACATCGGTTGGACATCTACTATCAAGGTAATATATGGTCATAGAAGTCGTTGCCCTAATCGCCTCGCTTAGTCAAGAAATGAGGGGATTATAACATTGTAGCTAAGAATGTACCTATATTCTGTGATAGTAATAGTGCTATTACAATCACTCAGAATCCTGTTCTACATACAGGATGCAAGCATGTGGATGTCAGACACCATTTTATAAGAGATCATGTTGAAAAGAAGAATATCGTAATGGAAAAGTTTCACATCGATTTACGTAAAAGTCGATATTCTAACCAAGCCACTACCGAGATCGATTCAGAGAATTATGCAATGAGTTAGGCTTTCGGATCTTGGAGAAAAACACCTAAAATGCTTGATGGATTGTTCTCCGTAACCACCGTTAAGAGACTAACCAAGTTAAGAAGAATCAGTTGAGTTTGGTATCTCAATCGACGTAAGATCACCATGAACCGATATAAGAAGGTATCGACGATGCACGATTTGTCGATTAAAGAAACCGATCGATTAAAGATTTATCGATTAAAGGAAACACTCGTGTTAAAGGATTATCCGATTAAATCATTAGGTTATTTACATCTTTGTAAGTCGATTAAGTTGATATTCAACAAGCAAGATTCACAAGATTAAAGCTTACATCGCATAAGAAAACAGTAATTTACACAACAATGGAATAATAGAAATTTTCATTGATAAAGACCAATGTCGTTACATTACAAGTTACAAGTACAAGAAGACCCGGAGGTCAAGACATAAGTCATAACCGAAAACCCTAAACCTATAACCCTAAACCCTCATCCTAACCCTAGAAGAGTGAGAGAGAGATTTTAAGATCTCATGCTCCCATTTTCCCCACTTAACAAGGGTAAGAAGGCTTTGAAATATCCTAAAGCCGTCACCGGGTTAAAACCAAAGGGAGCGAGAGCGGGCGTTGATAGATTTTTGTCAGAGCCCTAGACCAAGTCAACGGGCTCTCCAAATGTTAAATGGAGCACACAAAGCCAAGAAAGTGGTTCAAAGACCTTATGGGCACATGTGTCGATGAAAAAATAGAGTTGATATACGAAGATCGCTTGTTGTCCGGACTAGACCGTGATATCAAACTCATGTTTTATATCGACCGAAGTCTGTTGATGCTAGTTCGGCTATCTCGACAGACACACAAGGTGCATACGGTTAGGAGAAGTGTCTTTCGGCCAAGTATACAGAGATCACGCCTTTGGTGGTAGAGAAGCTTGGCAACAATTGTATGTGAAATCTTTGATGATTAATTTAAAAAAACAAAGGATATGATTATGAGGTTGATTTGAGAAGTCAAATCAATGAAAAGGGGTAAAGGTGTTTGCCGGAAGTTTCAATTTAAATAAGGGTTCACCGTAATGCATGATTCTACAAAGAAGATAAGTATGGTGAATGGGTTATGTTGTGTAAAAAACATGGTCCAATTTATAGAGGTCAACAAGGGGTGTGAATGCAAATTTGATTTCAAAAGCCTTTTAGAGAAATTTGCATCACAAGGGATGTGATGTAGGAATCACGCTGATCGATAATTGATAAATTTTTACGTAATTGACATATCGAAATATTCGCACTATAATTACGATGTCAAAAATCGCGCTAACTTAGGAATAGAGGCTACTATTCTAGGCTAAGTTTTGGGCGGTAAAACACGATCCCAAGAATTGGCTTGATCTTAGAAGAATCGAGATTAGGTCAATAAACTGACACATACTAAATCGACGATGAGGAAGATCGGTTGAGCTTAATACCTCAACAAATCGATATATATATATATATCGGTCTATGAGAAAAACAGTAAATATCACTTGCGGGGGAACTTCAACCGATCAAGGAGGATCGAAGAAAAATCGACGCAAAGTGAAGCGGATCAGTTGAAAAGAACAGTTGGGAAATTATATGATTAAAGTAAAACTAAGATCAACAAGTGGAATCAACAACTACAAGTGGTATTGATCGACGACATCAATATCACCAACCGACACGCTTTTTTGTTTCCTTGTTTATGCTTATTTATTTGATCTTATCTCGATATCATTTATTTCATTGCATACTCATTACCTTTTGTGACGTACTCCGCAAAAACATTTAATGCGGACGGGGTATTTTGTATTAATTGCTACAAAATGTGCTTTTAAATCCAAAAAGGTATTCAGACGTCGCTTTTTCGACCATACGATCAAAACCGCTTTAACTGGATCGTTTAATCTTTTCAAACGATTGATATTCCAATCTAGTTTTTCCCTCCTCCTCCTTATAAGTTTCATCAAAACCCTACCGTAGTTTTCTTATTCTCAAAATTCTTGCGATTTATTCTCCAAAACTCAAATTACCTTTTACGTGATTCAAGTGTGTTTTCCTGCGATTCAAACTCATTTTTTTAAAAAATTGAATCTGTAATTTTTGGTTATTTGATGATTTTTTTCTTATTTTCAAAATTCCTTTGTTCATATAGATTATGTCTATATTTGTTATCCTCGCGATATGCCTTATCTTTTTTTCTCGATATCCAGTATGTGTTTATCGACATTACTAGCCCGTGAATAGGTCGATAATCTATACATGATATCCTTATGTATATGCACAATTTTAATCAAGTCTATCTTGTTGTAGATGGCCACTACCAGGTATGGGAAAGATTATGTGCAACTATGCCGATCTAGCGACAAAAGATTGTCGATGACAAATTGCACAATTTGGTGTTACGCGGATCCGTAATCCATGGAAAGGGAACAAATTTCAAGAAAGGAGGCCTTGAGAAATTCAGGTCTTTCAACGCAATCCAAAGGATGCAATATGAAGCACTCGAATTCCTAAGGAATTTGAAGGTGGATACAGACACCCCTGGAGATGAACTGATCTCTTCAGTTAACGGAGAGGAGATCAGACTGTCGAATGCGACATAACACGCCCTGCTCGCCTTTTGCCTAAAGGAAGAATCTCGCCAAGGCAAGACTAAGGAGGAGAATGAAGATGAGCTGATCCGAAAAGAACTCTTCAGGGAAGCTGACAAACATCAGACCGCAGGTTTTGTCAGACCGATGCTAAAAAGGAAATACCGACTGTTGTTTGACATATTGTCAAAAACAATCATGGGTATTTCATTCAAATTTCAGATGCTCTAACATCCCATTAAACCAGACAAAGATGGTCGCAATTATTGATGAAGCTAAGAACATCAATCGCATGGCTTCCTCAAGGCCATTCTACTCCAAGAACATGAAAAAATTTGGAGTTAATGAATGGAGAGGTGTCTATCTGAAGAAGAGGATCAACAATCTCTCAAGGTTGCGGTTATCTTGAAAGACAAACCGCCAAATGCCGAATGGGACTGAATGGATCAAGTCCTACAAGGCCTTCTCACAACAACTTCAATTTATATATGGGCCACCGATGATGATATGCGCCCACCTCCAAAGTGAAGAAGAAAGGAAAAACCAAGGAGTAAAAATTTAGTCTACACCGGGGATGCTCCCCAAAAAGAAAAAAAAGAAACCGTGAAGGCTCGGGAGAAGAGGGCTTAAACGGCAAAACAGCCTCCATGACTAAGCTCGAAGATGAGTCGATGACGAAGGAGCGTCGATCACTCGGACACAAGACGCGAGATCGTGAGAAAATCGACAGCAAGCTTTCACGTTGAGAGCTCGCTAACATTTTCGAGGAAGGAGCAAGAGATTAACGATCTCTTCTCCTCAAACTCGAAGCCGATTCACCGCCTCGCACTCGCCACCGAAAGTATGTTTTCCTTCTTCACCCGCCCTTGAACTCAAACTACATCGATTCGCGAACCGAAAGCTTACCATCTGCAGAGCGCACGAATTGTTTCTACAATGTAACCTCTCGCAGTCGAGCCAATCGCATAACTTCCGCTACTCAAGCACCACCAGAACCCTCCACATCTCATCAACCGAATCGGACAGCACAATTCCTCGAAGTCTAGATCGCCAAAGACCATCACAGGAAAATTACGAATGAAAATCGAACGAGAAATTGATGAGATGTATCCAGTCGGGTCGCCCATCCTCATATCGAGAGGGTTATGGAGATCCTCACATGGAAAGATCTCCTATAAAAGAGCTCGCTTTTTTATGATGATTATAGAATGATGGGAGGGGCTGATGAATTTGCAGATTTTGATTTCGACATGAGGAAAATCGTCATAGATCACCAAATGAGCTGATAAATCCGCCAATCAATTAAAGCTCGATCCACATGAAGCCGGGCCGATCGAACAATGTGAATCGAGATCGCCAAGAAGCTCCTCGGCAGAGTATGCCTATGAAGGATGCGGAGCGATGATAGTGGAACTGTGCTGCAGTTCATGACCAACCATCGAGGCACAAACAACCTCAAATGGATCAAGTGACGATACCATTCCTACATCTCACATCACCACGATCAACAGGGAGATCGATCATGTCTCAAAGATCTCCGAAAGAAGAAGTTGAGGGAGTGATAGCTGACGAGGCAGATCGGGCCTCAAAGAAATAACAGATCAAAGGAATTGGCTATTTCCCAGATTGAGGCAATCAAAGATCGGTTCCCCAAACCGCGTGACCACCGTGATTCCGCCGAACTTATAAAAATGGGCTTGATAACAAACTAATTCGTGGATCAACAACAAGTTTTTTCCGATGCTCATCAAAAGCTAGAATTGATGTAAGAGAAACTTGACAAACCGATTCTACACTCTCATCGCCATGGAATTGGCCAAGACCGAAATGATCTCAAGGTTCAAAATCTAACCGCTGTCAAGCTCAAGGTTTATCTCTGCAGATCTCAACAGTATGATATATCGGCTTTTGGTTCTAACCTCCCCACCTCACCGCTTTTTTTGATCAAACCAAAAGGGGGAAGGATGAGATGAGAAACCAACCTGACACTTATCGTAACAATGTAAGACCCGATTCGCATAGCTTGAATCTTATGGACAAAGACTAGACCATCCGGATCTTTTGCTAACGAAATTTCAAAAAGATGGAAAAGTCAAAGGCAAGAAAAGGTCGCATGCGTGTCTTCGCCACTGGTCGGTGCCGGGACATCACAACTTCATTACCACTCTCCGACTAAGAAAATCACAAGAAGAGTTAGCCAAATTCAAAGCCGATAAGAAATCGGGTTGAAAAATTGTCCAAAGAACAGATTGCGAAGAAGCCCGAATAAGGAAGAAGAGAGAAGGGCGCCAAATGGCATAGGTCAAGATCTCAAGAGGAAATTTTAGACGAGGGCTAAGAAAGGAAAGGATAGGAAAATCTGTACGTAACCTCACCGCCAAAGAAGAGTTGATGAGATCATTCCAAAATCGGCGCGACATGCTAAGAGGTTTGAGAGGAATGGAATAAGATCAAGTGAATGGCTTCGGATGCCTTTTGTTCTTGATCTTGTTCCACGAGAAGAATCTCCAGATGATGAATTCCTCAACCGGTTGGAAAACAAATATCCGATTTTTCAAGTATCCGGAAAATGAGGCCAAAAAAATAATCAATGTAAAAATATCTCGCCAAGAGTATGATCCGTTGGATTACTCGAAGAAGCAGATGGCTCATTTGATGAGATCGACATTTCAGAGATTCTATTTTGACATCCCGAGCAAAACGCACATAATCGATCCTCTCGCAAGAAACCAATGATGTCAAATGGAAACTTTATCGATTTTCAACGCACCTCAAGATCAAAAGAGAGATGCCGTATGATACAAGCCTCAAAGAGTGAAGAATCGTAAGACTTCTCAGATCATTGCTTTTTAAATTCAAACTTTCCGATGTAACATGTAATCAACAAATCTAATGAGAAAAGTTTATTTTTCGATCCTAAGACAAAATCTCATTTGTCTCGATTATGTGCTTTTCATCGTTCTATATTTATCAACTGTGATTGGTTTTCAAGTGTTTTGGTTTCATCAAAAGGGGGAAATTGTTGGGAAATTTAGAGTTTTGATGAAAGTTCTAAAACACATGTAATAGGACCAAATGGACCTATTAGTCGATCGATGTTTATATTAACGTTTATAGAATACAAGTTGATAATTATTTTATAGAACAACCGATGTAATAGATAGGTCACATATTGAGGGGGAAACTCAATATGTATAGGTCGATTCAAGATATGAAGAACAACCGATATCCGACAGTCGAATGCAAGAGAAGAACAGAAGATCGATCGATCGATCAAGTCGATATCTCACCAAGTCATGAAGCTCAAACTCGTATTACTTGAAGATCGGATGACTTCCGGAAGATCGCACGAAGACCTACATCACCGAAATCGCTAGTTGAAGCTAAGTCAACCCGCATAGGAAGACTCAATCGTAGGATCGACTTTTGACCGATAAGGTCACCACCTGTGAAAAAATCGATGTTTCACCAAATCATACGCCGATGATCCGAACAAGAAGAATGTCAAACTTATTTGGAAGAACAACATCAAAAAGTGTGTCCGTTAACCAATAAGAACAAGACACGATGACGGGAGCCCGGCAATTACGGATTTGATCTTCGCTTCCTCCAACGGCTATAAAAGACACTATTCACGCCGCCATGCCGTTCCTCAAGACGCCACATCAATCCTCGCAGAACCTACCAAATATACCGAAATTCAAATTGCTCTCCAAGACTCTTTGATTTTTGAGGTCTATAAATATGGGATCACACTTGTGAGTGAAGATACTTTAAAACCCTAAACGATCAAGAAGTTCAAGCTTATAATCGATTTCCGCATCAAGAACACTAACAAGAAGATTATTTTATTAAGTGCTCATCCCATAAGTTCTTAGCATAGAAATCTTTTCATCTACCGATAGGCTACATTAAACACTAGAAAATATTTCATAGTTGAACCAAAACAATCTTATCCAAACCCAAAGTTAGGTTGTTGTTTGCAAGATTTCGCACTAGGTTTCTAGTTCGATTTCTAGGATCGTTGGAAAGGAGAACTCTTTAAATATCTCTGCTTGTATCGTGTTGGACTAACACAAAAATCTAAGTCCAGTTGGTTTAGTTGGTGCCCTCATGATAGGGAAGAGTGGACGTAGGACGGGTTTGTCCGAACCACTATAAATCTTGTGTGCCTTTACCGCTTTGATTAACCGTGTCTACACAATCGCACACAACTTTTTAAAGCAAAGATACATATTCTAAGTTAAGATCATTAGCACCAAGCTTCGATCCGATCGTTTTGACACTTTAGTCAACTGGTTAAAGATCGACTTTGGAATACGGGTTTATCAAAACCGGTTTTTCACACGAGTAAAACTTAGCTTCCCGACATCGTAAGTCTATTCACCCTTCCCTCTAAGGTTATCGCTAAACTGATTCACAAAACCCGTTCGGGACCTACAATTATGTAGTGGGATTAATTAATATTTATGGACTTGAATAATATTGTGGGACCTCAATATTGATAATTCAAGATCTTGAATAATTGGAAGGCTCAATATTGATAATCCAAGATCCATTGGAAAGGTCCAATCTCCTAAAGGCCCCCTAAGTAGCCCAACATAAAAGTCCAATAACTTAAAAAGGTGTTTAAAAATAAAATAAATTTGTTGCTTATTTTTTCCTCATAATTTCTAAAATCATAAATAAAAAGACGGAGAAAGATTTTCTTTGAATTTTGTTATGGAACGAAGATATGTATTCTCGAATACAAGATTATCTCATTAAATTCAAGAAATCTCCCACTTGGTTATTTATGGGGATATTTTCGAAAAATTTTGAATATAAAGGCAAGAAAGATTTTCTTGATTTTCTTGAAAAGATATTATGAAAGATATGTATTTTTGAAATACAAGAATATCTCATAAATTCAAGAAGATCCAAATTCGAATCTTGATCCCTAATATTTCAAATATTCCATAACAAATAAGAGAGTGGAATTTTGTGGAATATTTTAATTATGGAGAAAAGAATATATGAGATATATTCAAGATTTTTCGAGATCAAGAAAAGATGTTTTCCTCCCTATTTCACATAAATTTTTTCGACCACCACCCTCTATAAATAGGGATGAATGTTTCATTCCTAAGTACAATTCCATGTCTTTGAAAAAATTAGTAAATCCACAAAAAGGTGGTGCAACAAAGTTTATTTTCCTTTTGTTAATTGTTCGCGAGCATCCTACCAACGGATTATCGAAAGCAAGGATTAAGGGAATACTTGGGAAAGTTTTTTTTGGTGTGTCTAATCAATGAGGCTATCGCTATTCCAAGAGGTACGTTCACGTTAACTCGTAGTAATTCCGCAAGTCGTAGGATTTACGGAACTGCTTATATGCATGATTTGTTGTTGAATTATTATTTGAATTAATATAGGAATAATTCATGCTAGTAATAATTGTTAGAATTAAATTTTTATTTAAATATTCATCCCTAATAGATCCGTGCAATTAATTTCCCAACAGAACAAGGGGAAGGCAAACCCCAATAAATACTATCATTTCCATGAGCAAATTGGGCACTATACCAAAAGTGCAAAGGATCTACCCCCAAAGATTGGAGGCTATACGAGGACGGATTATCGATGAGTTTGTCAAGCGACCTCAGAAGAATCAGGATCAAGCTCAGAGAGGTCGCCAACAAGCAAACCCGCAGGCGGAACCGGCTTCGGGAGATGCCGGCCAGGGGAAACGGCCAGTACCACCCATGCCAGAAGGGGCAAGAGGTCGTGATGATATACCTTGTCCCCACCGAGGAGTAAGAGGGGCTTTATCAACCGCCATCCAAAAGGCGGATGGGGTGGAGATAAGAGAAAAGAAAACGCCAGAAAATGGTGTTACCCGTCTTCACAAGAGAAAAGAGACTAGCACGATCGAAGTTCGGGCGAGAAGGACAAGGTCGGGTAGTCTAACCCAACGCCAATCCACCGTAATCGAGCTAATATCATGGGCACCACCGTATGCCGCTTCTGCTAGTGGATGGAGGGGCTTTTACGCAACATACTTTTCAAGAAGACCCCGAAATGTACCGGAGATTACGACGATACATCACTCCATGCGACCATGTCATGAAAGGCTTTGGGGACGAATCGTGAAGTTCGACAGAATGATCCGACTTACCCTATAATTAGTCTCCACTGAATAAAAAGTTAAATACCAGCTTTTAGATTTTTGTTGTCGACCTCCCGAGCTCCTATAATGGATTCCGGAGGCCATTTGAACATGAATTTGAGGTCGCGTCCTCAACCTTTTTATTTGGTAAAGTTTCCCACCAAGGGTAGGCTGGTCGGCACCGTTAAAGGTGACCAAGTTGATGCAAGGGGTTGTTTGATTTGTTCCTCATCTCGTTTAGATTCTGCACCACTATCTAGCAAACAAGTACTTGTAATAGATAGAGAAGAACAATGTGAAATTTTAAATATAAATTCGAGCAGGAAGAGAAATCACGATGACCTCGATCCAAGGATGGGGCCCGAACCAGAAGAATTTCTGCTAGAAGCGGAAATAGACGACCCATGGTAAAATACCCCAAGGGCCATCCCGGGGGAAGACCTCGAGAAAGTCAAAGTAGACCCAGCCCGACCAGATCTTGAAGTAATCATAGGCTCCAGAATGTCGGACGACCTGAAGGGGGAAGTCATCGACTTTCTCAAAAAGAACTTAGATGCTTTCGCTTGGTCGCACAAGGATATGGTGGGAATCGACATGGGAGTCGCATGCCACAAGCTGTTCATAGATCCAGCTCGAAAATCGATAGCTCAGAAGAGGCAAAAGTTTGCCTATAAAAAGCACGCAAAGATTAATGAGGAAGTAAAAAGTTATCGACAACAACTTGATCACGCAGTGACCAACCCCAGCCATTGGCTAATGCCGTGTTAGTGAAAAAATCTAATGGGACTTGGCGGTTGTGCATCGACTTCACAGATCTCAACAATGCTTGTCCAAAAGATTTTTTCCCAATGCCCCACATCGACCACCAGATAGACAACACGGCGGGACACGAGATAATGTCCTTCATGACGTTTTGCGCAGCTATCACCAGATAGCTATGTATTTAACCCGACCGGCAACATACCTCGTTCTTGATAGAAAAGAACATCTATTGTTGGAAGAGGATGCCCTTCGGCTTAAAAAACGCAGGGGCAACATACCAGAGGCTGGTCAACCACATGTTTACCGACCTCATTGGGAAGTCGATTGGAAGTATACGTAGATGACATAGTTAACAAAAGTCTCGAGGTCGGAGGACCACCGACACACTTAGCCCAAACTTTCGACATCCCGGGGAAATTCAACATGCGATTGAACCCCAAAAATGCAATTTCGAGGTTGAGTCCGGAAATTTTGGGACACTGTGAGTAACGGGGGAATAGAGGCGAACCCCACCAAGGTCAAAGCCATATTGGACACGGGGCCTTTGAAATGTAAAGGAAGTACGTAAAACCCACAGGATGCCTAGCCAGCTTTGAACCGCTTCATCTCCGAATGGAGGACAAATGCAAGCTAATGTTCGACACCATCCGAAAAAGATCAAAGTTCGAATGGACACACTTAAAGCCGTGAAGCCTTAGACAAAATCAAAGCTTACTTGGCGGATGTAAGCATTCTGTCAAAACCAGTTCCGGGGGAAAAACTTTTCCTATACCGCATGCTTCCGAGACAGCTCTGAGTGCGGTACTCATTTGAGTAGAGGACAGAACGAATTCCCAATCTACGCCGTCACCAGACATTGAACGTAAACCAAATAGCGTTATCCCGCCCCGAAACCGGGCATATGCTACCGTTATGAGCGAAGGAAACTAAGGTTGTACTTTTTCGACCATCAAGTCGAGGTACCTACCTTCACACCCCTGAGGAACATCTTACATCGACCAGACACGTCAGGACAATGCCTCAAATGGGCAATTGAGGTCGGACAATCACGGGTAACTTTACGCACTCGACCCGGCCATCAAAGCCTGTGTTTTAGCCGATTTCATCGTGGAACTCACCTTCCCATCCGGAAGTCGCGGGTGTTCAAACGGCCCACCTTGGGAGCTAATTCGTTGGATCGGATTAAGCGACCTCCCATAAGTCGGGGGCAGTATAGTTTCGACAAACCCGAAAGGAACCTCATTCCGTAACACCATCACCTTCAACTTCCCAAAGAACGAATAACGAGGTTTAATATGAAGCGCCATCGCCTAGAAATGTCAACATCAATGGGTGTCAAAAAGATTACAAGTTCACACATTCCCAACTAGTAGCCTACCAGGTCTCAGGAGAATATGAGGTAAGAGACGACTGAATGGCATCTTACCAAGAGGTGGTGAAAATATTATGTCAAAAGTTTGACCAAATCCATGTCAAGCTAATTCCAAGAGAACAAAACTCGCGAGCCTATGCGTTAACGCCGATTAGCGACTTCGAAGGATCACCAGAGATGAAAGTTGTCACCATCACGACATTATCCCACCCTCCACGCCAAGACGCAAAGGTCGCAAACCTAGAAGCCCCCAACATCGAACTAGATGACACCCATCATCGAATATTTGACAACATGCCTCCTGCCAGGGTCTAAGCCCAGCAGCTACAATTGCGAGCAGCAAGATACACGATGATCCAAAATGAGTTGTACAAGCGTGGTTTCAGCATCCCCCTACTCCGGTGTGTTACACCCGAGCAAGGACAAGTGATCCTACGCAAAATACACAAAGGAGTATGCGGAAACCACACCAGGGGAGAATCGCTGGCCCACAAGACCAACATGCGGTATTTTTGGCCCACACTAAGGGCTGACGCCATCATCTTCGCTCGCAAGTGCCATAAGTGCCAAGTCTATGCTCCTTCTATCAAAATCGCCCCGGAAGAGCTCACCAGTATCCTCATCCCCTGGCCATTTGCAAAGTGGGGGATAGACATCGTTGGCCCACTCCCAATAAATAAAGCCAGTTGGTCCACAACACGCTCAAAGTGGAGGTGGATTACTTCACAAAATGGGCTGAAGCTGAAGCACTGACAACCATAGATCAAAACCAGGTCATCAAGTTTATATGGAGGAATATCATATGCAGATTCGGCTTACCACAAGCAATCATATCAGACAATGGTAAACAATTCGACGGCCTCAAGGTCGAAGCATTCTTCAAGAAATGGAAAATCACAAAGCTCTTCTAACCCCATACCACCATAAATAAACGGCCAAAGTTGAGGCCGTGAACAAGATCATTAAACACACTCTCAAAGCCAAGATCGAGGAGCAAGGGGAAATGGGCTACGAGCTCCCTTGGATGTTTTGTGGGCCTATAGGACTAACCTACGTAAAACTCAACGGAGAAACCCCCACCACTAGCTTTCGGGACCAAGGCGGTGGTCCCCTCGGAGATCGACTTCCCCAGCCTCCGCACAAGCCAAGTCCCCTTCGACCAAAATGAGGAAGCCCTGACCAGAAACCTCAACCTGCTCGAAGAAAGGCGGCTAGAAGCCAACATGAGAAACTCAAGGTACAAATAAAGGTCGGAGAAATACTACAACACCAAAGTTCGACTTCGACGCTTCAGAGAAGGAGACTTGGTGCTCAAAAAGGTACTCGGTGAATCGAAAGGAACCCTCAGTCTGAATTGGGAGGGCCCATTCAAGGTCTCAAGAATCTTATCTAATGGAGCTTACGAGCTCGAACAACCAAATGGCACAAAGGCTCAATACCCGTGGAACGCAACACATTTGAGGAAATATTATCAATAAATTTACACTCTTGTAATCAGTTGTTTATTAATAATAATGTCTTTTCCTTAATCTCAAAATTACTGTGTAAAACCCAAAGGGATTATGTAAAGAAAATATAAATCACCCGAGGTACGACTTTCGACACACCGAGGGAAGGATCGACACCCCATGAGGGGTGACCTCCCCGGACTTTATAAGAAGACCAGAAAAATGAAGTCCAAGCATAAAGTCGCACTAATGATAAGACGACATTGACAAATAAATGACGAGTCGCATAAGGAAATCAAGTCAACACATAGTAAAAATGAGAAGGAAGCTTCCTTAATAGTGATAAAAGGGGGGCCCGAAGGTGCATACAAAGAAACGAGCCCGAAGGCCGATACATCAAAATGTCAAAATTAAAAAGAAGTGAGCCTCCAGAAACTTCGCCACTCAGAGCCCTGCAGAACCACCGATCAACTCCTCTGCATTCCCCTCCACGACCTCCGACGAGGGAACTTCAGGGACCGACTCGGACTCCGGATGGGCGACCTCCGGATCGGGGACTGGGTGCACAATCCAACTGGGGTTGGCAAAGAAAGAAAGGTTGACGCCAATGTCCTCCAGGTCCTTGATCTCCAGGAGGACGGTAGGGGAAGGAGGATAGTCGCGAACATAATCTGACAATTTGGCAACAAAAGGAGAGAGGTTGCCAGCCGGATTTGCCTTATGAAAGACTCGGATGGCCCCGACATAGACCATCACATACGCAAAGTTAGCATTAAGATCCTCGGTCCTCCGGAAACGCCCTCGCCCGCGATCGGCACCTCAAATTGCTCGTGGCCATAAAGGTGGGTCACCTTGACCCTCGGCCCTCAACTCGCCCTCAAGCTCAGCCATACGCCCCTCAACATCGGAAAGCCGCTTAAGCAGGTCGGAGTTGGAGAATTCTAGCCTTTTCTGAGCATCGGCCCACAGCCGACCCGGCATCTTGCTTTGTCCCGGCGACCTTTCTTGGCTTGGCACAGCTCCTCCAGCTCGGCCTCCGGTGAGCAGCGGTCTTCTCCATATAGAAGACCGCCTTTTGGGAATGGGCAAGGGCCGAATACAGGTTACCCATCGCCTTCTGCCCACGAGCATTCTTGTGGTCGATTCGTCCCATCACAGGGTTGGGTTCTGCCGAGACCCGTCAGGAGATGGCGGGCTTGACCTTGGGAACCCTAGGCCCCGGGACAATGTGACCCGACCTCAGAAAGCTCAAGGCCTAGGGGCCAAACTTGTGCGGGGTGAGCTCCGGGCTACAAAAAGAAATCCGGGGGTCAATAAAAAAAAAGGCGAGAGATTCATAGTCGAGAACTTACTCACGACATGGTGGCATCCCAAACCCTCAACCAGAGTCGTCCTCCCGAGCCGATCTCCTCGAGGAATGAGCATGGGCTGCAGGATGGGCGGGCCACGACCTCCCGGCCTCCTAGTGATCTCATCCCCGCCTCTTCCAAGCGTGGCTCAGAGAGGGCTCCTTCGCTCTTGCTTCTCGGCCGGCCGAGGGGCGGATGGAGTCGAGCTCGGAGGAGGGACGTCGGTAGCCACCACATGTTTTATTTGGCCCAGCACCAACTTCTTCCTGGAGGCCATAATCGCTGCGGAGGGCTGGCGGCGATAGACAGGAATGTCGGGATCTACACGCCAAAGATGTCAGACGAAAACCAAAAGAAGTGTGAGAAAATCGAAGGCAAAGAACAAGTACTCACAAGGGATGTTCAGATGGTGGGGATAAGTGTAAATCCCAGCCTTTAACCGATCGAGCTCAGAGTTGAGGGCGTTGACGTCGCGAAGACTCGTGGCAGTGTCACAGACGGTCTTGAAAACCTCTTGAAAGTCCCAAAACAGTCGGTCGGCGGTCGAGGGCGCGAACACTGCAAAAGAAATGGAGAATTAGATCAAGACGAATTCTAAGTATAAAGACAAAGGTTTACCATGTTTAACTCAAGGCGTAGTCCATGGGAACCCGAATGGGCAGTGTACTCGAAGGTTCCGTTGATTCCCAAGTGCCCCCAATGAACCACCACTTCCAATGCCAATCTGCGACCTTATTCGGGATCCCACTCACGAGCTCCCGGCCCTTGCGAAGTTGCACGGCATTATAGCTGCCGACTTGAAAGATTGGCGACATCACATAAGCGACCTTGCCAGGGGTTGGCATCCAGTGTAGCCCAGCCAAGCCAAGAACCATCATCATCGAGAGTATGTAGCTCCAGCCATTCAAAGTAATCTGGTAAGGGCGATTCCAACTTTACCAGTAGGTGGAGATGCGGGTGAAGGGGAAAGTTAATCCCGCCTCCATCGTGTGTTCGTTAACGCAATCATTCTGGAGGGCGGATGATCAAGACTCTCATCGGAGGTTGTCCCATAAAAACGACGTCGTCGGGGCACTTTTTACGCAGCAGGCGGAGGAGCAGCGATGCTGTCAGACGATTTGTATTTGTATCGGTCGTGAAGCCGCGTACTTAGTAAGAGTAAGAGTGATAGTCAAAAGCCCGCTCATAGGCCCCATAATCCCGGGTCGGGGCCGAGGTACCGGTAATTTTTCCATTTAACTTGGCGCGGGAGGAAACGTGCCAATGTCAAGGAGGAGATGAGTAATGTCCTCCAACTCCTGCAGAAACCGCTCATCTATGCCCTCACTGTCCCGAACAACGCGCCGGATACCCGCGGATAAGGATCTGCCCTTGCGGCCGGTGGCAGAACGGGAGCCGCGGTGTTGCCAGAGGTGGGCTATTGCTACGTTGTCTTCCTCTGAGGATGAAGAGGCCAGAGGACGAAGGGCAGCGGGCATTGAAGGATCGGAAGCCATGAAAAGAGTGTGGAAAAATGGGGAATTACCTCAATGCAGTCTTGTCGGAGTCTCGCCGTAGAGGTGGGATCTTGGGTTTGAAGGGAAGTTGGAGCTGAGCGAAGAAGAAATGGCAACAAAGATGCAGCCCTATCTCCTTTTATAGAAGGGAACGGGGGTCAAAGTGCAATAAAAACATCATCGGACCCTCTTGAAGAAACAAAGTCGCACAAGTCGTGCGTAGAACCTACACCACCGTCACGATTGGAGAGGCTTATACAAGATGACTCATCCGCCTGCAACATCATCATGGAAAATCCATCAGATCTCGCACAAATCAACGCAACGGTCCACCTTCCCACAACTAACCTGGCATCTCGGGAATACATCCCGAGGTCGATTCTCCCCATGTCGATCAAGTTACAAATCAAGCCTAGGTCCCGATGCGGGCACGCGACCTCGACTTGAGGGGAAATTATTGTACCATGGAATAATCCAGCCCGGTGAGGTGATCGGGTAGAGCGACTTCGGTGGGAATCGGAAGCCATAAAAGTGACTTCCTCAAAGCTGAGAAGGTTGCGAAGCAACTTATAAGGAACAAGAAGGTCGCATTCGACCTTCTAAAAGACCACAAGTTGGAAACGACCTCAGACAACTATTTCTGGCAGAGATATGGGTAACCGAGAGCGCAGATATCGCGGGGCAAGCAAAGCAAGTGTATCCAGACGTGAAATTCACGGGATTGACCGATAAAACCCTAACTCTGGCGGCTGGAAGCTTGGCAAGCCCATAGAAGGAAGCCCACGGGGGAGTGCACCCTAATTTCTTGCCTATAAATACCTTTTGTATCATTCATTGTAAACGGACGAAATCTTAGAACTCTAGGCAGAAAAGAATAATAAAATACTCCTGGCTTGGGCGCCCCCAGACGTAGTCTTATTCAAAAGACGAACTGGGTAACCAAATTTGAGTCTATTTCATATTTGTTACTCGTTACTTGATTGATCCCGTTTAATAACATTAAGTTGCCCTAGACGTAAAATCTAGGTCACAACACATTCTATCCATCAGAGCAGCTAACCGATCTTTCTCGATGATCCCACCCATCTTAGCAAACTCATAGTACATCTGCTTGAAGCGCACTGGATCAAGAGATTTGTCTGATCTAAGAGGTGGAAGGATGGTCTCAAATGGAGGTGCTTCAAGAATCAGGCCCATCTCCGCACCTTCAGACATTACCAAGTAGTATAAATGTGGGTGTTTTATCTCGAGCCAGCTTCTGAGTTCTTCATTGAATTCGCCCTGATCATCTGTCGTCGAGATCTTCTCCAAAACATATACTTCAATCAGCCATTCTCCTCTAACTTTATCCCATTCTGGCAGCCAGTTCTTCTTTGAGACCAGAATGTCCTTGACAGGAGCAGGTAAGGCTTTCTCTTCCCACGAAACATCCTTTGCTGAAGCGGCCTTCTTCCTCTTTCTTCTTACATATTTGGTCGCCAGCCCTTTGCTCTCAGCAAGCTTTTTCTTTCTCTATGTTGCCTCAATAACTGCCCTTCTGGCTTTATGCTCTTCTTCTTGTGCAGCAGTTAATTGCACCCTTGCTCTGGTCTGCTTCGGAGGTTGGACAGTTTCCACAACTTGCTTCCCTCTCCTTTGGCTATCAGCTTGGTTTCTTCCTCTTCTTCAACTAGTTTCTGTATCAGCTCAAGACTTTTGGCTTGATCTTCTGCTTCAAGTCTTTTCTGAACTGAGGAAGAGAAGTCTTCAATCTTATCAACCCTCTGAACCACTTCAGATATCATAGTCTTCTGTTCAGAAAGTTCTTTTCCCTGATCTGGTATGGCTTCTCCATGCTGTTCAACTGTTTGAAAGAGTTCCACCAGTTCGGTGTCAGGAATGTTCACAGTTGGTATTGAAGGTTCTGGCATGGCAGATGGTTCACCAGACGGTTCAGATGGTACAGATGAGGTTTCAGCTAGTATCATCTGCATCTGTTTTTTTGGCTCTTGTCCTTCCCCCTTTTTGGTTTCATCAAAAAGTGGTGACAGCCTGTTTGACGGAGTTACCAGCAATATCCTTATGCGTGGCAAACGAAGGTTCTAGGCTCAGAAGCCTGTTCAGACCAGATTCAATGGCCTTCTTGGATTGGTTAACAGAACCCTCAAATCGTTTCCACCCTAGATCCAGGAAAGTTTTTGTATGTTCTAAGGATCTCAGACACTTTCCAGCAATATTTGTGTGTCGCCCAACATGGAGGTCTGGAGACTTAGCTTTTCCACAAATGGATCAACCCACTTCATCACCGATTCGAGAATTTAATCGTGTATGAGTGTGATCTTGTCGACGGTCAGCTTCCTCTCGTTCTCTACCAGACCGTTCTGCTCCTCCTCAAACCGTTTCATCAGAGTTGATGTAAGAGTTGTGAATTGAGCATCAATGGAAGCCTTTACCCCATCCTGAATCTTTGAAGAGATGTGATCTAGGGTATCGGTACTCAAAGCAGCAGTCTGACCAGATGTTGATGCCTCGCCAAGCTGGATCTCATCTGCAGCACCCACTCTTAGTTCATCGGCAGCTTGCTCGACATACTGGTATTCTTGATCCAGCCATTCTTCCATCCTTAGAATCTTGAACCTGTCATGAATTAACCATCTGATGTCATCATCATAGGCCAATTCGACCACACTTTCCACTCCAGCATTTGCCAAGCATTTTGCCTCCAGATCGACGAAGTAGTCCTCAAGGAGAGACTTCATCAGAATTAGAAACTCCTCTACACTTTACAGCCTAATGTCCCTCCAGAACACAATCTCCTCTATCTTTTCCTGAGGACCCGGATGGTTGATGAGGTCCGGGCAGATGTCAAGCAGATAAGCTTTTATCTGCTGCTTCAGAATGTATACCATCGGATCTTCTTCCTCAAGCGTTCCCAGCTGAATCCTCGTGTTAAACGGATTGTGGGAGACAGAGACATATCTGTCATCTGTGGGCTCAGTCTCCATGAGCGGTTGTTCCTCAATCGTTTATTCTTCAGGTTCTGTCGGCTTCTCCAAAACTGGAACAACTAGTTTTGGTGTAGGTGTTGGTTCTGGGATAGGTATTTATTCTGGTTGTGGAGTGGGAGGTAAGTCAGATATGGGTTCAGCTGGCTGAGGTGGGGGTGAAGGTGACTTGGATGTGGGAGTAGGGGATCTCTCTTTTCAGAACACAGTGCTAAGAGGCATGGAATCAGAAGGTGATTCCTCCCCAGATGATGCAACCTCTGCTTCTCTCTCAGCTACACTTTCAACAGTTCCCTCCAACATCTGCTCCTCCTGAACAACTTCTCTTTCTAAGCTGTCAGTTCGTTCTGGACTCTCAGCAGCTTCCACATCTGATTCCAGATGAATCAGCTCCGTCTCTATTTCAATCTGTTCAGGCTCGCCTGACTCCGGTATCGGCTCAGATGGGTCTGCTACTGCCTTCTGCAGAATTAAAGTGTTCTTCTTCTGCTTCTTCTCTACTACCTCTAGCTTCTTGGCTAGAGTTTTTCTCTTCATCCTCTTAGGAGCAGTCTGCGTCTCAGACAACTCGGCAGCCTTGGAGCCCTTGCCTTCTCCTCTCGTTCTGGGCACATACGGTGTTGGATCATCATCAGATTGCCCAGATAACAGTTCATCCTTCCCCAAAATGGCCTTAAACTTTGCCAAATAGATCTTCTTTCCTTCCTCATTCCACTCGAAGTTATCTAGCAGCTTATCATCTAGTAGAATTGACACTTTGTGGATATACGAGCATTTTAGAGTCAGATAAACTTCGTTTCTCTCGTTCAACTTGAACTTGGTCGTTTCATTCAGCAACCTTGACTTGAGCAGTCCAGCCCAATTTAGATTTTTGGCCTTGCTGATTATCGATGTCATCACATTCTGCTTCACAGTAGTAAGAGCATCTAGACTGTGTGTGATACACAGAATCACCTTGGACACGATCTCAAACAGAAGACGATATTTCCATCTGAGATGTGGTGTTTTGACATTGAATACTTGCTCTATGTTGGTCGGTCTTAACAAGACATCCTTTAGGTAAGTTTTTCATCGACTCTGTTGTTGTCAGTGTGGTTGGATCAACGGTTCCAGATTGAAGACCAAAGATTCTGAATAGGTCTTCATCAGTAACAAGAATGTCAAAACCACCTACGGATGACTTCAACCTGCCTTCGTTATCCATCTCGAGATTGTACAGGAACTCAAGGGCGTCATACGTATGTACAATATCTTGGTGTCTGTAGCAGAATTGTTCAAGTCCTACAGCCCGGAGACAATCCAAGATCTCCTTTGATTCAAAGATCCGTAAATGCGTGTTGAAGATAACATATTTTTCATCGATGATGTCTTTCTTCATTGACAAAAAATTGCACATCTTTTTACCCTGGCCTGGAATTGCTGATAACTGCGCCATTTCTACATCAAAGGAACAATCTGGTGATGATTTTGAGTAATGTATATAGCAAAAACAGCAACAAAACAACCCAAAACATCAACTAAGGCACAATTTTGCACATGGATCTCATGATAGGCATATATGCATATTTGTAAATGTGTAAATCAAGCACAAATCTTAGATAAATCTTTAATCCCAGAGAATATATCAGTGAGAAATCACAGTTTATACGAAATATATCATAAGCAGTGTAGAACAATGAAATCCACATAATATCACATAGTAATCACTTAGAAATTACCAGAAATTGATTCTAAAGTTGAAATATTTTGAAATAATCGATTTGTATTCTCTCAATTGAATCGAGTTTTGCACAGAGTAGTTATGGAGAATTCTGGAATATTTCAAAAGTGTGAAGTTGAAAGAACTTTAGGGTTTTAAATGGTGCGAGGGAAAAATATTTTACACAGATTCCCATAAATACTTGAGTATTCTTGTTTTGAAATGAACAACTTAGATTAAGCGGTCGTAAAAAGTAAAATAATAAATGCGGTCAAGAAAAATTTTTCGAAAGTATTTTGGAATAAAAATACGCATTAAAAAAGCTAATAAATACAAAAAACCCCACGTCGCATTTAATCTTTGCAGAGCTTGCGTCATAAAGTAAGGTGAGCAATAATCATTACGAAAAAAGTAGATAAGTTGGATAATGTAAGCAGAGCGTGTCGATGGTTGATGTTGTAATCAACCGATTTACCACTTGTATCGATCCAACTCTTCTAATTTGTTGATCTTCTTTGTGTATCTTATACCTTAGCAAATTTTTCCCAACAATGTTTTTTATCCTCGGATCAGGTTCCCGACCCGAAACAAACACCCTTAGTCGGTTGAAGTTCCCCTTCACCGACACATTCCTTTCGATCGGTTCCCAATCGATCTCTTCCGATCGAGATGAAGTTATTTTCTTCATCTGACCATCTTACCTGGTCAATCTCTTAACCAACTGGTGTTTGAGATTAATCCACCAAAGTAATCTGGTGCATCTTCTCCAAAATCTAGTAAATCTAGCTCATTGCATAGCTCTCTGAATATGACTTCAGCTAGAGGTTTGGTTAAGATATCAGCTCTTTGCTTATTAGTATGGATCTTTTCCATTCTGATGTTCTTCTTTTCTGCATGGTCTCGGATAAAGTGATGTCTAATGTCCACATGCTTGCATCTTGTGTGTAGAACTAGGTTCTGAGTGATAGCAATTGCACTATTACTATCACAGAAAATAGGCACATTCGTAGCTATGATTAGAGGTGAAATTGAGTGAGTTACGAGCGAGTTTTAGCCATGTTTTGAGTGTTTTTAGTGATATTCTTGTGGTGATTGAGCATAATCTGTATAAAATCACTAATTTGCGTCTTTGGTTTGTATAACAGGAAAGAGGGCTGAAATGGAGCTCGTGAGACTTCGTTGTGCATGAATCGGACTCTCGGTTGAAAAGATATGAAAGAAATACTGAAAAGCATTAGTTGGAGTGAAGAAAGGTGATAGAAGAATGAGGTCGAGTACCTATAGCTCGACCAATGCGGTCGAGCGGGTGGAAAAACAGGCAGGAGGAGGCGCTCGATCAGGTGTGGTCGAGCGAAACTGCTCGACCAAGGAAGGTGCTCGAGCAAAAATGAGTCCAGCGATAAAGAGGCGCTCGACCGGGTTAGGTCGGCGTAAATGCTTTCGACAGTGCTATGATCGAAGCGGTCGATAAGCGGCGTATATAAAGCCGACGGGAAAAATAAGAAAAGGGGGACGTTTTTTTTAGAAGAAAAAGGACGAAAGTTAGATATAGAGGAGAAGGGGAAAAGTACCTAGGGTTCAGGGAAGAAAGAGAGGAATTCATCCACGAGAAACACGATTTGATTCACAACTTTCTTGGGTTTACATTCTAGATTTCTGATTTTGATTTGTCTAAATTCTCGGTTTTACTTTTGAAGAACAACTTTAGGGTTTATTTAAATTTCCTATCAATATTATTTTGATACTTTAATTCAATTGATTATCCATTGTTGATTTGTTTTTACGATTCGTGCATGATGATTTCTATTGAATACTTGATTGTTTGTGAGTTGAATATCATGTTGGTAGGCTAAACCTTTGATTGCTTTGGATAGGATGATCTCATAGAAATAGTGAATTGGTGAGGCGATTAGGATGATTCGAGGAGTAAATTAGATAATTTTCTTAATTTGCTAATTTGAATAACTAATCCAATAAAAACCATTAAGTTGAGTACAAAAGTTGTTAGAGAGAGGACGATCGAATCACTTTTTCAAAGCGAATAGGCTTGAGGAGAGGGTTTGTGACGGGGTTGGTAATATACCGGTTCATTTAGGGAGGATGACCGAATCACCCAATTTGAATAAGGGTCCTAGTAATTAAGCACAACCTTATAACTTGATTATTTGGTAAGTGAGGTAAAGAGGGTATTAGTTGAGTAGTCGGGATAAAAACCGAAGTTTTTTTTTGTTGTATCTTATTTAGTACGGGATTAGGGAAGTTGATTGCCTAGTTTCAGTACACTTAGGGTTATTCTTTTGTACACCAAGATAGTCTTTGTCGCCAAACCAATTCAATAGTATCGAGGGATTCCTATCCAAAGCAATATTCTCCAATATTTGCACTTCATCGAAGTTAGAGTAATCTTTGTCATTCTTCGATTTTACATTAATTCAATAGTAGTGAAATAGAACTATCAAATTGCACCCATATTAGTTACAAAGCATAGATTTTTGGGGATTTACACGCATCTGAAACTTCCTTTGGGTTCGATACTACTTGGTCTAAATACTTACCCTTGCTTCAAATGTGATCCCATACTCTTGTGGGGTAACTGCTAGTTAAGAATATAGGATTTTAACGACAAAGTCAATGACGTAGGGATTCCTATCCAAAGCAATATTCTCCAATATTTGCACTTCATCAAAAGTTAGAGTAATCTTTGTCATTTGCTGATTTTCTGTTAATTCAATAGTAGTGAAATAGAACTATCAAATTGCACCCATATTAGTTACAAAGCATAGATTTCCAGGGATTTACACGCATACGAAACTTCCTTTGGGTTCGATACTACTTGGTCTAAATACTTACCCTTGCTACAGTGATCCCATACTCTTGTGGGGTAAATCGCTAGTTAAGAATATAGCATTTACGACAACGCCAAAAATGGCGGCGTTCTTGCGAGGATGTGACGATATCGCTTTGTGTAAAACTTGGAAATAGATTAGTAGCTAGTAGTGGGTGTTTTCTTTTTTTTTTACTATATTCATGTCTTTCGTTGCGATTGATTTCTTTGCTTGAGTTTTCGGGTTTATGAGAACACACTCAAAAAGGAGAAACGGCGTTGATCGAACCGAAGTTAGACCCTCGGTTATAGCAAGAAGTTATCGAGCTTTCTAGAGAAGAATGGCTGTAGGTAAACGGAAGGGTTGAATGTTGATGGAAATGGAGGAACGGAGAGAATCAGTTGTACCTAGAGAAGGATTAATAACCCGAACCACCGGCCAAACCAACCATACCCCAAAAAACCAACCGCAAACAGATCCCAACCAACCAAACCAAAGAAACCAATTCCCTAACCAAAATCCAAACTTCCAAAACCTTAACCAACCGTACAACAACCAACCTTACCAAAATCCACTTTACCAAAATCAGCCGAACCAAAACTACCACCCAAACCCGAACTATAACCCACACTACAACCCTCTTACCAAAACCAACAAAAACCACCTAGGGAGGGAATCCTGAGATGGCTATCCGAGGATTGTTTGAGGCTCAACCTCAAAGACATTATGATGGAGTGGCTTTGCCAAGGGTGGAAACTAACAACTTCTCAATTTCTCCGGGGATCCTTAAGATGCTCCTTGATTCTCAATTCTGAGGAGAGGTTGGGAGAGATAATCCAAACACTCATCTCTGGAATTTCTTGATGATTGCTTCGACATTTGACTACAACGGGATGTCGGAGGATGCAAAGAAGCTCAGGTTGTTTCCGTTCTCACTGACCGGGATAGCTAAGGATTGGTTTGATAACACAATTCCCCGAGGAAGTATCACCACTTGGGCTCAAATGGAGCGAGCATTTTTGGAGCTTTTTTATCCTCCATCCAGAACAATGAAGGCAAGAACTGAGATATCTACATTCCGTCAAAAACCGAATGAGGGTCTCAGTCAAGCATGGGAGCGATACTGTAACTTGTTTATTGAGTGTCCACAGCATGGGTTCAGTGAGCAAGATACAGTGGCCTACTTTTACTGTGGAATCCATTACAATGAGCAAAAGCACCTCGATGCTTGTGCAGATGGTGGTTTTCTGAATAAGAGTGCTCGGGAGTGTAGAGAAATTGTGGAAGGAGTTAATAATGCTAGGGAATGGAATGTTGATCAATCACGTCAGAGTGTGAATCAGATGGAAGATAGCATTGGAACTCAGAAGCTGTTGATGGCTATGATGGAGAAAATCAGTAATATTCAGGTTAGCCAATAGTTTGGGTGAGGAAGCAACGAGGCGAATGAGTTTATGGACCAGTCGGTATTTCAGCAGGAAGAGGCCAACTATATGGGGAGGCCGAATTACAACCAGCAGGGGTACCAACAGGGAAATTATTAGCAAGGGCAACCTACCTCTGGTCAACCTTTTATGCCTCAGGATCCATCACCTTCACATAACTAATGGCAAAACAATTCAAACTATCAAGGGGGTTCTACATCCTATCCGAATCAGTGGAGAAAGAACGAGAATTTTTCCTATTGAAATCCAAAGGCTGGAATCACTGTTCCACCAGGTGTTGATCCGGGTTCAAAGCCTCCTGGTGGAGAAGGCGGAACATCAGTTGCTGAGATGTTGCAACTTCTTGTGCAACAAGGTGAGGAGGTGAAAAAGAGATTATCTTCTCTTGAATTTGATCAGAAAGAGGCGAATAAGAAGAACAAGAGGAGAGAGCAAGATTTCCAGAGGATGCAGCAAGAAAACAACAGGCGATTTAATGCACTTGAATATCAGATGGGACAGATAGTGAAGTTAATAGGTAGAGAGACGGGCAAATTCCCATCTATGCCCGAGGTGAATCCGAAGGAAAATTGCAAAGCTATTGAGCTTAGAAGTGGGAAGAAGTATGATGGACTTCCATTACCGGCTGAGGTAGAGGAAAATCATAGGCAAGTTGAGGAAGATAGTGAGGGTAGAGAGGTGGAAGAAGATGAACCAGTGGAAGAGGTAGAAAGTGGAAAGTAAGAAAAAGAGAAAGAAAAAGTGGAAGAAGGGTTTGTTGATGAAGAACGGGTACCAAAGTGGAAAACTTCGAGGGAAAAGAGGCTCAAGGTGAAAGAAACTGAACGAGATGAATGGGGGTGCCTAAATCTGTGGTTCCTGTTCCTTATCCTCAAAAGTTTATGAAGAAGAAGTTAGACGAGAAGTTTGCTAAGTTTTTGGAGGTATTCAAGAAAATGCACATAAACATACCTTTTTATGATGCATTGGAACAGATGTCGAACTATGCAAAGTTCTTGAAAGATATAATTGCCAAAAGGAGGAGAGTTGATGAACCTGATCTCGTTTAGTTGAACCACGAAGTGAGTGCAATGGTGCACAAAGCCCTTCCTCCAAAATTGAAGGATCCGGGCAGTTTCACGATTCTTTGTGACATTGGGAATGGAATCAAGAAGGGAGCTTTGTGTGATCTGGGGGCAAGCATCAACCTTATGCCCTTATCATTATTCAAGAAGCTGAAATGTGGAGAACTGGAACCGACTATGATGACTCTTCAACTAGCCAATAGGTCTATCATTCGACCTCAAGGCGTAGTGGAAGATGTTCTCGTGAAAGTGGATGGTCATGTCTTTCTAGCTGACTTTGTAGTCCTTGAAATGGAAGAGGATGAGCATGTGCCCTTAGTCTTGGGAAGACCTTTCTTGGCTACTACTGGGATGGTCTTAAATGTGGCAAATGGAAAAATCACGGTGAAGGTGGATGATCAAGAGATAAAAATTGCTCTTTATGAGGCAATGAAATATCCGATGGGGGATGAGAGTTGTCATTTTGTTGATATGATCGATCTTTGCGCTGATGACACACTCAATAGTGAAGAATTGAAGCAGAGGGAGGTGACGCAAGTGAGGGAAGAAAAAGAATTGCACTTGGAGGAGATGCCTTTTGAGGCGATGTTCGACAAAGCCCCACCATTGGAAGCTAAAAAGGAATTGAAGCCATTACCGGACCACCTTATGTACGCATACTTGGAAGATAATGAAAGGTACCCTGTTATTGTTTCTTCTTCTTTATCTCATGATCAATTAGATAGACTTCTCAAAGTGCTACGTAAGCACAAATCGGGTATCGGTTGGTCCTATGAGGACAAAGGAGGTAACATGGTTTTCACTTCATGAAAGTAAGTAAGTTCGGTCCGGCAATAGGACCTTAAAAATAGCGCTGAATGGGAGGCAACCCATTTGTTTTTGGTGTGATTTTAGTTTGTTTTGTGTTATATCGTGGAGCTTTGATCTCGGGTATTTAAGGATGTTGAGTGCAGGTACATTTTGAAACTCCAGGTGGTAAGAGGAGAGGATCACCCGATGTATCGCCCTCCACCACCTCTAGAGCAATGACAGTAGATGGGGAACTCCCCAATTTCTAACTCTTGACTTTTCCTTTTCTCTTTCATTTATTCTATTTGGGCATATACTTAAACTATCTCTTGGCACTTATGAAAGCGGGGTGTGAATTTGCTTGATTTCATTGTTGATTGATGTCCTCCTTGCTTATATGTTGCTTTACTTTGAGTGTGAATGCTGAGTTGAGTAATTGTTGAATGGTTGAGTGCTTGAGAATGTGTGTAGTTGTGAGTAAGGTGGATTTGAAAGGGAAGTCGTGCACTTGCGATTTTTCTTTTTGAATATTTGTGTGGCATGAGACATTAGTTGCTAGTTCTAGGCATGGATGTGAATAACCGTGAGATTTGAGCCTTTAAAGATATTGAAATTCATTACATTCGTCTCATTCATTGTGTGTGAATCATCATCTTTGAGGTGCTAGAACTTGTGGATATTCTCTCTTCTTGATTGTGTCTTGTATTGCATGTCGGAAGTGATCATAGGCCATGTTTTGATTTGTAAGTCACTTTAGTCCAAAATTCCCAACCAATGACATTTTTCCCTTGCTAGCCCGTTTGAGCCTGAGGCCTAATCGTTTGTTAGCAGATTTAAGCCATATCCGTTTTAAAACTCTTTTGTCCAAAATCGAGTGGAGAATAGGAAAAGTCTTATATGAGGGGGTGAAATTGGTTGATGCAAAGAATTGATGGGTTGAGTGTATTCATGAACAGCTGAATGGGAAGCTTGTGGATGGATGGGAAAGAAATAAGAGTGAGTTGAGCAACAGAAAAGATAC
This sequence comes from Stenogyne calaminthoides, assembly GCA_037126765.1. Lineage (NCBI taxonomy): Eukaryota > Viridiplantae > Streptophyta > Magnoliopsida > Lamiales > Lamiaceae > Stenogyne > Stenogyne calaminthoides. The sequence continues at coordinate 10,765,878 of JBBCBC010000018.1, forward strand.
ATTCTTGCTCGAAAAAAAAAAAAAAGGAAAGAAAAGAAAGGAAAGGTTGAAATGTTTTAGTTTGGGGGAGGAAGAATTGAAAAGAAAAAATGATGCAAATAACATTGCATTTGATAACAGCACTTTCATCCCTTAGATTGAAATAATTTGACTACGATTTTCTTATTCTATGCTCATTGAGTCAGTTTCCTATATACTTATCCCACCTGTCTAAAGAGCCTTCCGTTACAACCTAGTGAAAGTCCTTGTTGATCCGGTATGAATACATTAAATGTGATCGATGTTGAGAGTATTTACAAGCATATGGTCACTGATTTGTGTGATTGATTGTTTGAGTGTCCCTACTTATTGAAAAAAAAAACTTGTGAGGGAGTGAAACACACCGTCGAGAGCACATCCATGTTTGATTTGGTGAGTTATGTTGATTGCCCATGAGTTGGAGAAAAGAGGATGAGTTTGTGTCGGGTGACCGATCATTGAAAGTTGAAAGCAATTACATGCATGATTTGGTATCTCGATTTGTTTTGTCAATTTCACTCAATTTATAATTTCATTGCTTGGGGACAAGCAACATTGTAAGTTTGGGGGAGTTGATTAGAGGTGAAATTGAGTGAGTTACGAGCGAGTTTTAGCCATATTTTGAGTGTTTTTAGTGATATTCTTGTGATGATTGAGCATAATCTGTATAAAATCACTAATTTGCTTCTTTGGTTTGTATAACATGAAAGAGGGTTGAAAATGGAGCTTGTGAGACTTCGCGGTGCATGAATCGGACTCCCGTTTGAAAAGATATGAAAGAAATACTGAAAAGCATTAGTTGGAGTGAAGAAAGGTGATAGAAGAATGAGGTCGAGCACCTGGAGCTCGACCAATGCGGTTGAGTGGGCGGAAAAACAGGCAGGAGGAGGTGCTCGATCAGGTGTGATCGAGCGAAACCGCTCGACCAAGGAAGGTGCTCGAGCGAAAATGAGTCCAGCGATAAAGAGGCGCTCGACCAGGTTAGGTCGAGCAAAAATGCTCGACCAGGTGCTATGATCGAGCGGTCTGATAGGCGGCGTATATAAAGCCAGACGAGAAAAATAAGAAAAGGGGGACGTTTTTTTAGAATAAAAAGGACGAAGGTTAGATATAGAGGAGAAGGGGAAAAGTACCTAAGGTTCGGGGAAGAAAGAGAGGAATTCATCCACGAGAAACACGATTCGATTCACAACTTTACTGGTTTACATTCTAGATTTCCTGATTTTGATTTGTCTAAATTCTGAGTTACCCCTTCAAATCATTAAATAACTTAGAATAACTAATCTTCAAAGTCTTGTGTAGATTTTCAAAGCAATTAAATAAGGGTAATGTAAGTAATTCTATTTTTTAATATGTGTGCATTAAGACAAACTGACATACATTTTGAACAGGAGGGATTAATATTTTAATACAATTTTGGTATAGTGGTCACTAGTGGGCACATTATTTTGTGTTCACTACTTAAGGCCCTTTTAGCTCAGCGCGGTTTCCCTGTTTCACAAACCTGTTTCATCTGGTGTTTCATGTCTTGGGTTTGCGCCACATGTCTATGGGCCGGGTGAACCATCTATACCCTAAACACTAAATAATAAACCCTAAATCATGGCCTATTCGGGCCGGGTGAACCATGAACCACTCGGGCAGGGTGACGGAACGGAGTGGGCCGAAATGGACAAGTGGCGCAAATTCGAGGCATGAAACACCAGATGAAACACACATGTGAAATAGGGAATCTGAGCCGCTTTTAGCTTAACTTATTCTGAACATTTTATAAAACTTATAAGTTATTTTAAGAATTTATAAGATGTAATTTTTAAATAGATTATAAATTATTGAATTGTTTGGTTAATTAAATTTATAAGATCTTTAATAATTAAAAAAATATTAATTTAAATTTTAATATTGATGTGGTACAAATATTACCCATTGCAGGGTGATGACTGTTGGGGAACGTTTTGCCCGAATCTATTCGAGGTGCAATTTAAAAACAAATTTAAATAAACTATTATTACTAGCATGAATTAATCCTATTAATTAAAATAACAATTACCAACAACATACATGCGTACAATTAATTTCACGTAAAGTCCTACACGTGCGGAATCTAGGAGTTTAAGCAAAACGTACCTCTTGAAGAGACAACCGTTGAGACGATTGACAAGACCACCCTTATTTAATCTAATATTATATGAATATAAATATAATTCAACTTGTAAACCTACTATAATATTTATTTTTTCTGAGCAATATAACATCCACATCATTTCATACCCAAAATGACCTGCTCGCATTCAAATAAGATACCGATAAACTAGCGATGCAAAAACAAATCTCAGGTTAACACAGTAGCAATTCACACTCAAACTCCAGACCAACTCACTAACAATTCACAAACAACTTCAAGCAACACACTAATACATAAAAACCTTTATAACATAATATAAGATAACACCTATCCCAAAAGCGGCATAATATAACAACATAAGCAAAATGAGCTGCGGTATGCCCAACAGGTCGTCATCTATGTACACGGCAACTCAAAACGTGCAGAAACCCCACAGCTCGTCCAGCAAGGCCAGCATGTCATATCTCATCAAAATTGCCTACAATGCATAAACTATGTGAGACATATAAATCTCAGTAAGTAGAAATTATGCATGATAATGTGAATCTTTGAAAATCCTTCCCATACACTCTCTTTCGAAATCACATATTTATTTATGAAACACTCAAAGGGCCCCAGACTCACTGTTATACACCAGACTGAGCTCAATCCACCCATATATATAAAACAGTGGCCCACGCTGGGTTGCCCGCCAGGGTCTCCCTGGTCACTCCACTCCCAGGTCGCCCCTTCCATAAAGTCACCTCAAGAGACGGCGCCAAAGTCTCCCTGGTCGCCCCTCCCGTGTAATAATAAGACAGTGGCCCACGCTGAGTGGTCTACGCCGGGCTCTCCCTGGTCACATTACCCCCAGGGCGCCCCTTCTGTCCTCGGTGTATAATCAGTGGTCAAATCACATCATTTGATCAAATCTCATTACATGATGATGCATGATATGCATGATGCAATGCAATGCAACACATATGAACTCACAACTTTCACATTTCACATACCCAGTTTTCATCAAATATCGAGCTCACCAGCTCTTTACATGGTAATCACTACATATCAATCAAATCTCACAATCCACATATTATCTGCGTATTGTTATTTAATCACAAATAAATTATATAATATTATGTTTATGCATTGTAGTTGCAAATGAATTTCTACTTACATCAAATTCAAAAGTTGTTGAACTTCGAACCCTTAAAGCACCTTATCGGCTTCTTCTATCAACTATAAAACAATAAACTATAAATATCACTCTAAATTATTAATTTAATTAAATAAGTGATCTTTTTCGTCCGTATTTATTCTTATAGTTAACAAAATGAAATCCTTCCTTTTACACACAATATCATTAAGACTTATCTCTTGGAGTTTCCTACTATATATATATATATATATATATATATATATATATATATTGCACAATTAAATCTTCGAATTATATATGTATATGACTCATGTAATATTCGTGTACACATATTTATGGATAAACAATGCATAATTATGTTCTCATACCTTTTAACAATCATATACATACATACATGGTTCAGGAAATTGTTTATAAGTACAGCAGCAAACACATATCCTTCATAAATCTATTACACTAACCTTAAGTTTCAGCAATTAATATCTTATCCTCTTCCTACTTAGCGCTAGGGTTCAATAATTATTAACTACAATTAATTTTCATATTAAGTATATGATTTTCTTTCACTTCAAACAAGTTAAAATGAAGTAGGTAAATTAATCTACTCACCTGCAAATTTGCTTGTGATGTTTCTAGTGTCAAACCCTACTTTATTATTATCCTCTCCTCGCTTTCGAAAGCCCTTCTACAGTATGTGAGTTTATATACTTCCTTGGTGGGGAATGTAGGTGACCTTATGTATTCCAATACGCAGACTTCTTACTTAATCTTGAAGGTCACCTTTTAATTATTTATTCATTTATCCCACTTGCTTAGCGGGATAAGGTTACCTACTTCCCAAGTATATGTAGTTTATATAATGGAATTAGCGTTAGCTTTCAATTGGTTAGTGATGTCTGTGTATATAATGTGTACGTGTGTGTATATTAATTTCCACTAATGGATTCCTAATATTCTAATCAATAAATTCTTCCATGATTTGTATTATTCAAAGTTTAACCCTTAATTTTTCCCATTTATTAATTCTATCCACCATTAAGTTATCTACACAGTTCACTTAATTTCTAATAAAGCCTATCTAATTTATGAGGCACCTCTCTCACCACCAAATATGTACAAGCATAATGATTGGAATTTAATATTTAAAACAATTTAAACGCAAGATAAAATAATGCAAAATCACAAATAATATATAAAAATATAAAATGCACGCAATGCATGAAATGTATTGGTCAACGAGTAGTGAGAAGCTCAGGTATCACATCCTCCCCTCCTTATAAAAATTTCGTCCCCGAAATTTTACTTACCTGAAGAGTTCGGGATACTTAGATTTTATTTCATCCTCTCGTTCCCAAGTGGCTTCTTCTACTGCCTGATTTCTCCATAAGACTTTTACTAGTGGGATTTTCTTATTTCTGAGCTGCTTTACCTCTCGTAGTAAAATTTCCATTGGTACTTCTTCATAACTCAAATCTTCTTTTAGCTCTACCGGCTCGGTACTCAAAACATGTGAAGGGCTCGCGATGTATTTTCTCAGTGTAGACACATGAAACACATTATGTATTTGAGACATTGATGCAGGCAGGTCAAGTTTATAGGCAACATCACCAACTCGTTCACTAATAGAAAATGGACCAATGTATTTGGGACTGAGCTTCCCTTTCTTCCCGAACCGCATCACACCTTTCATTGGAGAAACTTTCAGAAACACTTGATCACCCACTTCAAACTCTTAACTTTCTTCTTCTTTTGTCTGCATAGCTCTTTTGTCGGCTTTGAGCAGTCTTCATTCTTTCTCGGATCAATTCCATTGCTTCACTCATTTGTCAAATCATGTCTAGACCCAAAATTTTTCTTTCCCTAACTTCACCCCAATGTACTGGAGATCGACATTTTCTACCATATAGTGCTTCATACGGAGCCATTCTGATAGTAGACTGGTAACTGTTATTATAAGAGAACTCTATCAACGACGAATATTTGCTCCACTGGCCCCTTGGAAATCCAACACACAAGCTCTGAGCATATCTTCTAAAATTTGTATTATTCGCTCGGATTGCCCATCTGTTTGCGGATGATAAGCAGTGCTGAAGGCTAATTGAGTTCCAAATGCTTTGTGTAGACTCTTCCAGAAGTTAGACAAAAACCTGGAATCTCTATCTGAAACAATAGTGAGTGGCATGCAGTGGAGTCTGGCGATCTCCTGTATATACAACTGAGCATAACGATCCATAGAATATGCAGTTCAAATCGGAAGAAAATGTGCTGATTTAGTCAATCAGTCCACAATAACTCAAATTGCATCGTGACTTTTGACTGTCTTGGGTAATCCTATGACGAAGTCCATCGTTATATGCTCCCATTTCCACTCTGGAATTGACAAAGGTTGCAAGGTTCCCACTGGTCTTTGATGTTCGGCTTTGATTTGCTAACATTTCAAGAATTGTTCCACATATTGAGCAATCTCTTTCTCCATACCTAGCCACCAGTAATGCAATTTCAAGACTCTGTACATTTTAGTAGCTACCGGGTGTACTGAATATGCCTCTTTCATCACATCTTCTTGAATGTTTTCAACATTAGGTACATACAACCGGTCTCTATATCGAAGTACGTCATTCTCTGATAGCTGAAGATCGGGTGATTCTCCTGAAATGTCGTTCTTCTTTACGTTAGCAAAATATTCATCAGCTTGTTGCCCTTGGTAAATTTTGTCTAGTAAAGTTGGTTTAAGTGTCAATTCTGCAAGTTTTGTGGTTACCATTCCATGTTCGACGAGTTCTACGTTCATTCTCTGCAGGTCGAGTAGCTCTGGTTTCTGAATTAAAGTCATAGCTGCCACCTTCTCCACTGATTTTTGGCTCAACGCATCTGCCACCAAATTAGATTTACCTGGATGGTAGTTGATAACACAATCATAGTCTTTCACAAGCTCTAGCTATCTTCGCTGCCTCATGTTCAATTCTTTTTGAGTGAAGAATTACTTCAGACTTTTATGATCAGTGTAAATTTCACAACGTTCCCCGTACAGGTAATGTCTCCAAATTTTTAGTGCAAACACCACTGTTGCAAGCTCTAAATCGTGTGTAGGGTAGTTCTTCTTATATTCTTTCAGTTGTCAGGATGCATACGCTATCACTTTATCATTCTGAATTAATACACAACCGAGGCCATTCTTCGAAGCATCACTGTACACTTTGAAACCTTCAGTCCCTGTTGGAATTGTTAAGATAGGTGCTAATGTAAGTCATATCTTCAGCTCTTGAAAGCTCTGTTCACACGCCCCCAGTCCATTTATAAGTCACATTCTTTCTGGTCAACGGTGTCAATGAAGAAGCAATTTTGAAGAATCCCTCCACAAATCTGCGATAATACCCTGCTAAACCTAGAAAACTGCGTACTTCTGAAGGAGCTGTGGGTCGTGGCCAATTGATAATCGCTTCAACTTTTCTAGGGTCAACTGATATTCATGCTCCTGATATCACACGTCCCAAGAAAATAACTCGATCTAACCAAAACTCACATTTCTTGAATTTGGTGTACAACTATTTTTCTTTCAAAACCTCTAACACTTTCCTCAAATGCACTGCATGGTGTTCTTTCGTCTTTGAGTAAATCAGGATATCATAAATGAACACAATAATAAATCTATCCAGGAAGTCTTTAAATACCCTGTTCATCAGGTCCATGAACGTTGTTGGGGCATTTGTCAGTCCAAATGGCATCACTAGAAATTCATAATGTCCGTATCTCGTACTAAATGCAGTTTTGGGAATATCTTCTTCTTTTATTTTCAACTGATGGTAGCCTGATCGCAAATCAGTCTTCGAAAAGATAGAAGCACCTTGGAGTAGATCAAACAAATCATCAATTCGGGGCAAAGGATATTTGTTCTTGATTGTAATTTTTTTCAGCTCTCGATAATTAATACACATCCTCAACGTACCGTCTTTCTTTCGAACAAACAAAACCGGTGCTCCCCATGGTAAAAAAATAGGTCGAATGAAGCCCTTCTCCAATAGTTCTTGCAGCTGGACTTTTAGTTCTTTTAAATCAGTTAGTGCCATTCTGTAGGGTGATTTTGATATAGGTGAAATCCCTGGATGGAGCTCGATCACAAATTCAATCTCACGATCTGGTGGTAATCCCGGAAGATCATCTAGAAATACCTCAGGATATTCTTGCACAATTGGTACGTCACTAACAGCTGAACAACATTGCCCTTCAATATTCATTAGACTCACCAAATAACCCTCACAACCACTTTCCAGCAATCTATGTGCTTTGACCGATGATATCCTGGAACTCGGAAGCTCTTCTTTATGCCAACAAAAGTAAAAGACTTCTCTCCCACTAGTTGAAACGTAATACTCTTTTTCTGACAGTCAATTGTAGCACAATACTTTGATAACCAGTCCATCCACAATATCACATCATAATCATTCATATCTAACACAATAAGATCTTCACACAGTTCTCTGCCTTCTATTGGAATTATACATCCTCGTAGGATCTGGTTGGTTTATCTCGAGTCACCAGAAGGAATCATTACATTGAATCGGGCTTCTGTTAGGTTAGATGGTCTACCCAGCTTTCTCATATACTAAGTGGATGCAAATGAATGTGTAGCTCCAGAATCAAATAACACAAAAGTAGAAATGCCAAAGATAGAAAGTTTACCAGTGACAACCGGGTTGTCTTCAGCGTCTTCTTTAGTCATGGTGAAAACTCATGTTGTAGCTCTCCCCTGATCCTTCTGCCTACCACTGCCCAGACACAGTCTAGCCATATGTCTTTTTACTCCACAAATATAACATGTCTTTGGGGGGAGATAACAGGTTCCACTATGCGATCTACCACAATTCAGACACATAGGCGGTGGCGGCGACAGCGATACTCCACTCTAATTGATTTTGGGACGTTTTTCTGGACCTCCTTGTTCTGGTCTTTGTCATTGCCTTGTTTAAAACTCAGGTTCTGGTTTTTGGAATTGCATAGGTCGTTTCTTGTTATCCCTACTCCACTGTGGTGCCTGCCTCTGCTGAAACTGACGTCGGGCCTCTTGTGCTTGCCTTATCCTCATCTCCGCTTGCTCAGCAACATGTGCTCTTTCTGCAACCTGTGAATAAGTCACTCCCTGCGTCCCTGCCATACTCACATCCCTGTAAAGCTCTAGCCTTAAGCCCTCGAGAAACCTCTCAACCTTCAATTCTTCAGTACCCACCATGTGTTCAGCAAACCTGGACAACTGCTCAAATTTACAGAGATAGTCTGTAATGGTCATAGTCCCCTGCTTTAGCTGTATGAATTCATTCATTTTCATTATTCTGGCAGGAGTTGTGAAGTACTTTTTTTTGAAACTATCCTTGAATCTCTCCCAAGTTATCGTAGTAACATTTTCAATGCTTTTGACCGTGTTCCACCAGTGCCCAGCACTACCACGCAGCATAAACGAGGCACACAAAACATTTTCCACTTCAAGTATCTTGCTATACTGAAACATGTTATCTAGAGTTCTCAGTCAATCTTCTGCAATAATGGGATCAGTAGCATCTTCAAATATCGGAGGATTCAATTTCCAAAATCGCTCACCCACCATCTATAGTGAATACTACAACTCAAATTAGTAAACAATGTATATTTTTGTATAATTTTCGATATGTAAATCTGAGATTGGATAATAGCTGATGAAGGTGAATTGGGGAGGAAGAAACGTGTTGAAGAGAGAGAATTAGAGGAGAGGGAATTAGTTAGAATATTTTGCCTTCCATTTTCATTCATCCAACGTACCCATATAACAAATTATGGGGACCACCACACAATTGCAATATACTAGAATTTAAATGCCCTAAGGCTTAATTTAAATAACTAAAGGGACTAGTAAGTAAAGTGCAGCTAATAGCTTCCAGCCAATCAAACTTCAACAATTGTATGGTGCAATTTCCATCTTTCTTTTCTCCATATGGCCTTGATGATTGCCACGTACCGAGTACTTTCCTTTCAGAACAAACTCAGCTTCTTTCCCAATCTTCCTTATTTCCCCAACGTTATTCTCTCCTCCACCATGAACCGTCGAATTCTCCACAACCTCCATCGAAGGTGCCGCCGTGCTCATAACAATACCCCCGGGCGAATGAGATCCTTATACCCAAGGATAAGAATCGTGAAATTTAGCTTTTAAAAACTTCTCATCTTCCCAGCTTTGCAATTTCCATTTTAAGTCAATCCAAGAAACACTAACCTCTGTTACTGGTTTTCCTTGGAACAGAATCAAACGGCGGTCATGGATCTGGATCGGAAAGATCTGAAAAGCCCCGTTGGAATCCAGGGGAGGTAGATCCGGAACAGGTATGTGTTGCTTTCCTAGATTTTTCTTTAAAAGCGAGACGTGAAAAACTGGATGCACCCTAGAACCAGTAGGCAATTCCAGTTTATAGGCGACCAAACCCACCCTCTCTAGGATTCGGAAAGTCCCAAAAAATTTAACTGAAAGCTTCAATTTTTTTCGTAGATGGACAGTATTCTGGCGAAAAGGTTGAAGCTTAAGATACACCCAATCTCCTACTTCAAAAACCCTATCTTGCCGAAGCTTGTCTGCAAAAAATTTCATGCGGCTTCGTACAAGATGGAGATTTTCCCTAATTTTTTCAATAACCTGCTGGCGTTGTAGGAAAAAATCTTGAGCATCTGTAGGTGAGTTACAATCCAAATAAGGGCTAAGGGATAGAGTAGGAGGGGGATACCCATAGAGAACCTGAAATGGAGTTGTTTTGAGGCTGGTATAATAGTTAGTATTGTACCAGTACTCAGCAAGAGGAAGCCATTTTAACCACTGCTTAGGTGCATCTTGAACCATGCACTTGAGGTAGTGTTCAAGACACTGGTTTAATCTCTCATTCTGGCCATCAGACTGTGGGTGATAAGCAGAAGTCATGTTGAGTTGTGTTCCCAAAATTTGAACAATTCCTTCCAAAAGGAACTTGTGAAAATTTTGTCTCTATCTGTGACAATACTCACTGGGAGACCATGTAGCTTTCAGATAACATCCAGAAAAACTTTAGCTATAGTTTGGGCAGTAAAGGGATGGGAAAGGGCAATAAAATGGGCATACTTGGTAAATCTATCAATTATCACCAGTATGACATTTTTACCCCAAGATTTTGGGAGGCCCTCAATGAAATCCATAGAAATATGGGACCAAGCTTGAGTGGGAATGGGTAGAGGTTGAAGGAGACCAGGATAGAGGCCATGGTCATATTTGTTTCTTGCACACACATCACAATCCCTGACCCAAGCTTCAACATCAGTCTTTAACTTAGGCCAATAGAAAATCCTACTAAGTCTGATATAAGTCCCATTGACTCCAGAATGACCACCATAGGGAGAAGCATGCATTTCAGTGAAGAGGAGTTTCCTCAATCCCACTGAACAACCAACTACCAACCTTCCTTTGAATCTTAGCAACCCTTCAGTAACCACAAAGTCAGGATAGATTGCAGGATCCACAATCTTAGCAGAAATAATATTCTGTAAGAATCCATCATCCACATAGCTTTGTAGAATTTGAGTAATCCACCCAGGAGTCACTGTAGTAATAGCAACACAATCACCATCTGGATCTTCTCTCCTAGAGAGAGCATCTGCAGCACTATTTTCTGACCCCTTCTTATACTGAATGTCATAGTTAAATCCCAAAAACTTAGTAATCCAGTTTTGTTGTAGGGGAGTAACCACCTTCTGATCCAAAAGATTCCTCAAAGACTGCTGATCAGTCTTTATAACAAATTTTTTACCCTGTAGATAGTGCTTCCATTTCTGAATGGCCATCAAAACAACCAAAAACTCTCTCTCATAAATGGAGAGAGACTGATTCCTTGGGCATAAATACTTGCTGAGAAAGGCAAGTGGTTTACCCTCTTGCATTAAGACAGCCCCAACCCCTTTTCCACTAGCATCAGTCTCTATGACAAAGGGCTTAGTGTAATCTGGGAGAGATAAGACGGGTTGTTGTCATGGTCTCTTTCAACTATTGGAAAGCCACATCAGCCTCTGAGTTCCACTTAAAACAATCTTTATTCAGTAGGATTGTTAAGGGTTTGTTGATCAACCCATAACCCTTGATAAACTTTCTATAGTAACCTGACAAACCCAAGAATCCCCTTAATTGCTTGAGTGTTGATGGTTTGGGCCATTGAGTCATACAAGCAATTTTGTTTGGGTAAGTAAAAACCCCTTCATGAGAGATGATGTGACCTAGATACTCAATGTGAGTTTGCCCAAAATGACATTTACTCTGTTTAGAAAAAGCTTGTGCTGCCTCAAGATGGAAAGAACATATTCCAAATGTTGTAAGTGAGCAGACCAAGTAGTGTTTTAGATGAGGATGTCATCAAAGAAAACAAGCACAAACTTCCTTAGAAAGTCCCTGAAAACCTTGTTCATCAAGGATTGAAAGGTGGCAGGGGCATTGCAAAGCCCAAAAGGCATGACCAAGAACTCATAATGACCACTGTGAGTTTAAAAGCTGTCAAATACCTATGCTCAGGGGTCATGAGAATCTGGAAATACCCAGATCTTAAATCAATTTTTGAGAAAAATTGAGCCCCTCTTAGTTCATCCAGTAGCTCATCAATAATTGGGATGGGGTAGTTATATTTAATTGTAAGGTCATTAAGGTACCTATAATCAACACATAATCTCCATGAGCCATCTTTTTTCTTCACTAGAATGACTGGTGAAGCAATGACCCCAGATTTTAAAAGATCATGGACAATCCTTTCAATTTCCTCTTTGTGACGATGGGAGGTTCTTTAAGGAAATTGATGCTTAGGCAGACTGCCAGGCTTCAAAAGAATCTGATGCTCCACCCCTCTAGAAGGAGGAAGTTCTGTAGGTTCCTCAAAAACATCAAAGAAAGAATCCAATAGAGCCTTTAAGTGAGGATCAGGTTCAACAGGAGCAGTAGTAGGAGAAATCCAATAAGCCCCTTCAACCTCTAGGATATCAATGTACAAAAGCTGATGTAAGTCAAAGTCAGTGATGAATTGACAATCCTGAGAGGTAAGAGCCTGTAACTTAATCCTCTGACTAGAAATAGTAACTGTAATGGTCATAAGATTGTAGTCCAATTCAATAGGAGTACAAGCCTTCAGCCAGTCACCCCCTAGAATTAGGTCACACCTCTCATTCTCAAGTAATCTGAATGAATAAGTGAAAGGCTGGGACTGCATTTGCCAACAAAAATCAGTAACCTGATGAGAACTCACCATCTTCTGGCTATTAGCCACCCTAACCAGAATAGGAGTGACAGGGGATAAGGGGCATCCCAACCTATTAGCACTGTTAGCCTTAATAAAGCTGATGGTGCTTCCAGAATCAACCAACACATGGAGTTGTTGGTGATTGTACTCCCCAACCAACTTCATAGTAGTCAAACCCCCTGTTCCAGACATAGAAAATTTGAACTTCTTCCATGAAGGAAGTAGCACCACAGCCCTCCAAATCAGGAATAGAAGGTGGAGAAGAACTAAAATTATCCTCCTCAGCTAAAATCATGTAAGAAAGTTTTTGTTTACACTTGTGCCCATAGGAATAAGGCTCATCACAATTATAACACAACCTCTTCTCCCTCCTAGCAGCCATTTCAGTAGGTGTAAGGATCTTGAAGGTAGTTTTAGAGTTGAAACCAAGAAGTTTAGACTAAGCACCAGCAGATAAGTCATTCTTCTTCCAGTTGTTAGGATTAGGGTTAGGATTAGGGTTAGGGTTAGGGTTAGGAATAAAGTTAGAACCCCTAGAAAAGGGTTTGAACTTCCTGGACCAAGCAGAGAGAGTAAGATCCTGTGATTTGCCAAGATGAATAGCATGTTTGAGAGTTGTAGGCTCAAACATAGTAACAAATGATTTGAGTTCATCACAAAGACCACTAATAAAACTTGCCACATAGTAAGATTTAGGGAAAATATCACCAAGAACCAAAATAAGGCAAGCCTTAAGTTCTTCAAATTTATCAGCATAATCCTCAAAAGAACCAGATTGTTTGATCTTGTTAAATTCAAAAACAACAGTAGTTTCCTTCAAATCCTCAAATCTAGCAGAGATAAGTTCCAAAAATTGTGCCCATGTAAGATCATCATTTTTAGAAGCTAAATGTTGAGCCCATAAAGCTGCACGACCCTCAAAATTAATAGTAGCTAGGTTTACCTTTTGAGAATCAGTAAGGGATGGAATCAATTTGAAATAACCCGCACACTTTAAGATCCACGAACGGGGATGAGAGCCATCGAACCGTAGGAAATCCAATTTAGGAATGGGACTGTGGACTGAGATCAGCTTAGCATCAGGCATCAACCGATTTGCAGGTGAATCAGCTTAGTGAATCTGGCGGTATGCCGTAGAGGAGCCCGCATGAGGATCGCCCAGAATAGAATTGCCCTCAGAATTAGGGGTTCCCTTTTCCAGATTGAAAAGCTGGAGTTGAATAGTAGCCAAGGTATGAGCAAGATTGTCGAATTTAGAATTTTGCTCATTTATCGTAGCAGAGACCCCATGAATGGCCTCTTGAAGTTTAGCTTCCGTAGCCTCTCTTTTTAGATTTTCTTTTAGGAATAATTGCTCTAATGATTTGTGTTGTTCCTGCAGGTCCATGAATCTGGTGCCTTCCGCCATTGAAGAAACACCAACCAGACTCGATGATACCAATTGTAGTGAATACTACAACTCAAATTAGTAAACATGTATATTTTTGTATAATTTTCTATATGTAAATCTGAGATTGGATAATAGCTGATGAAGGTGAATTCGGGAGGAAGAAACGTGTTGAAGAGAGAGAATTAGAGGAGAGTGAATTAGTTAGAATATTCTGCCTGCCATTTCATTCATCCAACGTACCCATATAAAAAATTATAGGGTCCACCACACAATTGCAATATACTAGAATTTAAATGCCTTAAGGCTTAATTTAAATAACTAAAGGGACTAGTAAGTAAAGTGCAGCTAATAGCTTCCAGCCAAACAAACTTCAACAACTGTATGGTGCGATTTCCATCTTTCTTTTCTCCATATGGCCTTGATGATTGTCACGTACCGAGTACTTTCCTTTCAGACCAAATTCAGCTTCTTTCCCAATCTTCCTTATTTCCTCAAAGTTATTCTCTCCTTCACCGTGAACCGTCAAATTCTCCACAACCTCCATCGTCGGTGCCGCCGTGCTCATAACACCATCTCATCATGCTCAACTCGAGGTTGTGGTATAACTTCATCACATTGTTGTCTATTTGTGTCTCTCTGTTGAATTAGCTGCTGAATCTGTTGGGACTGACGCTCAACAAGATCTGTTAATCGAGAAATGACAGCTTCATTTCCCGCCATATCTGTTTAACAACACTACAACTCCTACACCACATGGCCAATATAATTCATGATGCACATAATATAAATAAATATTTAAATAAACACTTACTGGAGTAGTTGTGCTTCTTGAGTTTTGAGCTCGTGTACATAGACAGCCTGCAGGATACAAACCGGGCTCTGATACCACCCCGACACGACCACCATTATTTAACCTAATATTATATAAATATGAATATAATTCAACCTGTAAACCTACTATAATATATTTTTTTTCTGAGCAATATAACATCCACATCATTTCATACCCAAAATGACTTGCTCGCATTCATATAAGATATCGATAAACTAGCGATGCAAAATCAAATCTCAGGTTAACACAATAGCAATTCACACTTAAACTCCAGACCAACTCACTAACAATTCACAACAATTTCAAGTAACACACTAATACATACAAGCCTTTAAAACATAATATAAGATAACACCTATCCCAAAAGCGGCATAATATAACAATAGAAGCAAAATGAGTCGCGGTATGTCCAACAGGTCGTCATCTATGTACACGGCCACTCAAAACCCGTAGAAACCCCACAGCTCATTCAGCAAGGCCAGCATGTCACATCTCATCAAAATTACCTACAATGCATAAACTAAATGAGACATATAAATCTCAGTAAGTAGAAATTATGCATGATAATGTGAATCTTTGAAAATCCTTCCCATGCATTCTTTTTCGAAATCACAAATTTATTTATGAAACACTCACAGGGCCCCAGACTCACTGTTATACACCGGACTGAGTTCAATCCACCCATATATATATAACGGTGGCTGGGTAGCCCGCCAGGGTCTCCCTGGTCACTCCACTCCCAGGTCGCCCCTTCCGTAAAGTTACCTCAAGAGACGGCGCCAGGGTCTCCCTGGTCGCCCCTCCCATGTAATAATAAGACGGTGGCCTACGCTGAGTGGTCTACGCCAGGGTCTCCCTGGTCGCATTACCCCCAGGTCGCCCCTTCCGTCCTCGGTGTATAATCATTGGCCAAATCACATCATTTTATCAAATCTCATTTCATGATGATAAATGATATGCATGATGCAATGCAATGCAACACAGATTAACTCACAAGTTTCACATTTCACATACCCAGTTTTCATCAAATATCAAGCTCACCAGCTCTTTCCACAGTAATCACTACATATCAATCAAATCTCACAATCCACATATTATCCGTGTATTGTCATTTAATCACAAATAAATTATATAATATTATGTTTATGCATTGTAGTTGCAAATGAATTTTTACTTACCTCAAATCCAAAAGTTGTTGAACTTCGAACCCTTAAAGCACCTTATCGGCTTCTTCTATCAACTATAAAACAATAAACTATAAATCACTCTAAATTATTAATTTAATTAAATAAGTAACATTTTCTTTTTCGTCCATATTTATTCTTATAGTTAACAAAATGAAATCCTTCCTTTTGCACACAATATCATTAAGACTTATCTCTTGGAGTTTCCTACTATATATATATATCTTGCACAATTAAATCTTCGAATCATATATGTATATGCCTCATGTAATATTCGTGTACACATATTTATGGATAAAAATGCATAATTATGTTCTCATGCCTTTTAACAATCATATACATACATGGTTCAGGAAATTGTTTATAAGTACAGCAGCAAACACATATTCTTCATAAATTTATTACACTAACCTTAAGTTTCAGCAATTAATCTCTTATCCTTTTCCTACTTAGCGCTAGGGTTCAATAAGTATTAACTACAATTAATTTTCATATTAAGTATAGATTTTCTTTCACTTCAACAAGTTAAAATGAAGTAGGTAAATTAATCTACTCACCTGCAAATTTGCTTGTGATGTTTCTAGTGTCAAACCCTACTTTATAATTATCCTCTTCTCGCTTTCGAAACCTCTTCTACAGTATGTGAGTTTATATACTTCCTTGGTGGGGAATGTAGGTGACCTTATGTATTCCAATACGCCGACTTCTTACTTAATCTTGAAGGTCACCTTTTAATTATTTATTCATTTATCCCACTTGCTTAGCGGGATAAGGTTACCTACTGCCCAAGTATATGTAGCTTATATAATTAAATTAGTGTTAGCTTTCAATTGGTTAGTGATGTGTGTGTATATAATGTGTACGTGTGTGTATATTAAGTTATCGGTCCAGAAGCTTGGGTCAGTCGGGAGTATGTGGGATGGCGAGGCTAAGTCATGGGTTTTTCGTTGGATAGAGAGTTAAATGCTAATGAAGTTTTTGAGTTTATGAATCTTTAGCAGTTTGTAATCAGGTACAAAGTCCGATCGGATGTGGAGGACTCATGGAGGTGGCTAAGCTAGGTAAAAGGCAAGTTCTCGACAAAGGATATGTACGATGCCATTGTGGAGGCCGATCCAGGCAGTGACGAGAGTGCTTTTCCTTGGGAGAAACTCTGGTGGAAGGCGGTTCCGGCTAAAATAGCGGCATTCTCTTGGAAGACTATTTGGGAAAGATTGGCCACGAAGGACAACTTGCTAAAACGTGGTATTTGTAATGGGTTGGGGCC
Source organism: Stenogyne calaminthoides (assembly GCA_037126765.1). NCBI lineage: Eukaryota > Viridiplantae > Streptophyta > Magnoliopsida > Lamiales > Lamiaceae > Stenogyne > Stenogyne calaminthoides. Next base: position 10,783,092 of record JBBCBC010000018.1, read on the forward strand.
CGGTACTTGTTCGTTATGCTTGGGTCCAACTGAATCTTCAAACCATGTACTCTTATCGTGCCCTGTGGCCCTCCTTGTGTGGCAAGCTATTGGCATATGGCTGGACAAACCATTGCTCTACTCTTCAACTGCCCATAACCATTATGTGGAGTTTGTGGATTTCGAGAGTGGTAATGTCAAGAGAAAGATTTTCGGGTTGATTTGGCAAGCGACAATTTGGAAGATTTGGAAAGTCTACAACGGGTCATTTTCATAGATAGTCCATATACTTTGGACAAGCTCATTGATGGTATAAAGTTTTGCTCATGAAAGTGGATTCGTGCTCACTATCCGGTAACTTTTGATTACCCTTTTTATATGTGGGATTCTCAACCTCTACAGTGCATTCCGGTTAAATTGTAAGGTTTTCATTCTAAGTAGCTCTCAAGGATTTGTATGTTTGGGATTCAAGTACCCCTTGTACTCGGTTTATAATATTCCATTTTTATCTCTAAAAAAAAATCCTTAATTTCCCCATTTATTAATTCTATCCACCATTAAGTTATCTACACAATTCACTTAATTTCTAATAAAGCCTACCTAATTTATGAGGCACCTCTCTCACCACCAAGTATGTACAAGCATAATGATTGGAATTTAATATTTAAAACAATTTAAATGCAAGATAAAATAATGTAAAATCACAAATAACATAAAAAATATAAAATGCACATAATGCATGAAATATATTGGCCAACGAGTAGTGGGAAGCTCAGGTATCACATCCTCCCCTCCTTATAAAAATTTCGTCCCCGAAATTTTACTTACCTGAAGATTTTGGGATACTTAGATTTTATTTCATCCTCTCGTTCCTAAGTGGCTTCTTCTACTGCCTGATTTCTCCATAAGATTTTGACTAGTGGGATTTCCTTATTTCTAAGTTGCTTTACCTCTCGTAGTAAAATTTCAACTGGTACTTCTTCATAACTCAAATCTTCTTTTAGCTCTACCGGCTCGGTACTCAAAACATGTGAAGGGCTCGCGATGTATTTTCTCAGTGTAGACACATGAAACACATTATGTATTTGAGACATTGATGCAGGCAGGTCAAGTTAATAGGCAACATCACCAACTCGTTCACTAATAGAAAATGGACCAACGTATCTGGGACTGATCTTCCCTTTCTTCCCGAACCGCATCACACCTTTCATTGGAGAAAATTTCAGAAACACTTGATCACCCACTTCAAACTCTAACTTTCTTCTTCTTTTGTCTGCATAGCTCTTTTGTCAGCTTTGAGCAGTCTTCATTCTTTCTCGGATCAATTCCACTGCTCCACTCATTTCTCGAATCATGTCTGGACCCATTTTCTTTCCCCAACTTCATCCCAATGTACTGGAGATCGATATTTTCTACCATATAGTGCTTCATACGGAGCCATTCTGATAATAGACTGGTGACTGTTATTATAAGAGAACTCTATCAACGATAAATATTTGCTCCACTGGCCCTGGAAATCCAGCACACAAGCTCTGAGCATATCTTCTAAAATTTGTATTGTTCGCTCGGACTGCCCATCTGTTTGCGGATGATAAGCAATGCTGAAGGCTAATTGAGTTCCCAATGCTTTGTGTAGGCGCTTCCAAAAGTTAAACAAAAACCCATGAGTCATTGCTGTCATTGAGGTTGTGAGAACTCAGATGACTTAAGCATGATTCTCAAATGGCCCCGATCAAGGATCATCAAGAATGGGATATTGATGATGCAATTGAGATTGGTGTGCGATCTACATCATACTCTTAGAGAGTGTAGTAAGATCTCACTTACTACGAGATACTAGGTATCTCATGATGGATGCACAGATACCTTAGAGGGTATTGGTATACCCATCCGAGAAACCGTTTGATGTAATTCCACAATATGTGTCTACGGGTGACTCGATTAGTGGGAGCGATGCAATATTCCTTTGACTTGAGGTTAATACGCACGACATGTGTGGAGTGATGAACTTTGACCATGACCGACGCTTACACCCTTCCATGGGTAGATATGGCTTGAATTGTGTTCATCACGAAGTGCATGTGCGTGGTAGTTGAGCCAAGAATAGGACTCATTCCTCGATGTGGTTTTAGAGAGAATACTCATCTTCTCATCATAATTGGATCAAAGTAATCGGCTGATGCACGTCAACTTAGACTTTGTGGCTAAGTGTGACATACATGATCAATTAGTGATTAGGGATAATATGATTAAGTTATTTGAATAGATACTTCATCATGTTCAAGACGTAATCGAGTATTCACGGATGAAATGAGAAAATCGTAATAGCCCATGTTCCAATTACAGGTAGTTGCACGTTTCTCACAACATACCTCATATATTGAGAATATCTGATTTATTGTCTAGAGTTCAATTAAGACCTCGATATATGAGGGCCTATGGGTCACACAACAAGTAGTTCCCTTTTACGGATTATAGTTGGTTGATTAAATGTTAAATTGGATTTAATATTTAATTTATGGAGAATTAATTAATAATAGATTAATTTGAAATTAATTATTATTAATGTTTAATTAAATTGGATTTAATTAAATAGGATTCCCAATAATAATATATGGAATATTATTATAGGATTTAATATACATGGAATCAAATCCGTAGAGATTTGATATACATGGGAATTAAATCCGTAGAGATTTTATATAGGGGAAATTAATCTAAGAGATTAGTTTTATAAGATTATGGATTTTATTTTCTAATCAGGTTAGCTTAAAATTTAAGTTAGGCCTTCCCTATATATAAGAGCTCTTGGGAATTCACAAACAACGTTAATTCATTATTCTCTCCATAAGATCTAGAGTTAGAATTTTCCTAGCAAATTCATCTCATGGATTCAACGCTGGCAAATCTGTACAAGTCCGTGATTGGGGATTATGTGGATACCATGGTAGTGAAATATGTGTACGATTTACTGTAAGGTTTCTCTTTGTATTTATACGTATTCAATTATGCAATTATATGTTCATTGTTGGTGAACTGTTTAATTCCTCTACGCATGTATTACGTGTTTACGTGCCTCTAAATTTCAACATGTGTTGGGTTTTGGGCCTTCACGTGGGCCAGCTTCTTTTGGCCTATGCATATTTTTTGGTTGACCGTTTGGTTTGAGTCTATGTCCTTTTGTATGCGTTTACCTTGGACCGGGTTGTGGCCCCTCCTATTTTTCTCTCTCTTTTTAATAAGATCTTGATTTTAGTCGTTGAAGGGCATGTCTTCTTGATCCGCAAGTATGCTTCGTATTTCTGGACGCAATCCCTTCTTGAATTTCTGAGTCTTCTTACGTTCCGTGTTTACCATGTGTGGGGCGAAATGGGACAACTGGTTGAATTGTCGTTTGTATTCCTCAATGGTCAGATTTCGCTGTTGAAATTCGAAAAACTTGGACTCCATCTGGTCACGGTAGGAATTGGAAAAATATCTTTCCATGACTATCTTCTTGAACCCGTCCCATGTAAGTGTGTCACGTTCATCTTTCGTCCTTGATCTCCACTAGCCTTCCCACCAATGGTCTAGATCCTCTACTAACTGGAACTCTGAACACGACACACATTGCTGGTCTATGCATTTGACAAGTCGGAAGACACGTTCAAGTGTGCAAAACCATTCCTCGACAGCAGAAGGCCCGACTCGTCCATTGAAATTAGGTGGCTTATATTGACGGAATTGCTCCACGATTTTGGTGTTGTCTGCTTGGTTGTCCACATGATCCCCGTTATCTCCTTGATTGGCCATAATCTACGAAAACTCTATACTACGTTACATCTTCGCATAACATGTAATTAAGCTTTTCTCTAAATGATTCTAAATATTAAACTATGAATACTCATGAATATAAATACGAAACTAGAACCATAATCATGACAAAACATAGATGATTGGAAACATGTACATAACATTCTTTGTACCACATAATAGCATAAATAAATTTCGTCCTCGAATTTCAGAATTAACAAATAAGAATGCATGCATTGAAATTGAGGGTATATATAATAATACAATTAATGTACTCGTAGAATTATCTTTGCATATAATAGCTCATTTGAAACATAATAGCATGAAACTTTTGCATGGTAATTCAAAATGGAAAAGGAAAAAAAATGTAATAGCATGTACCTTTTGGAGTTGGAGCAGTGAGGCGGTGATGAACGACGTTAAACTTATTCCTCTAGTTTACTCATCAAACAATGCACTTTAAATAACTCAATCATTCAACCCAAAAGATAAATTTTAGCAAGTCTACAAGAACGTAGACCCGCTCTGATACCACTCTGTCACGCCCCAATTTTCATAAAATGAACATTCTAAAAAGTAATTAAAAGTAACTAACTTGGGCGCGAATAAATTTGAATTTCAAATGCATAACGGTAACATAAACGACTATTTATATTTGAAAATATCCTAACGATAAAGAGCAACGGCTATTAATTTGAAAAAATGACCTTAACTAAATAACGGGAAATACCAATAATTTTGAAGTCTAAAAGAAAATTCACAAATAAGTAAAATCCCTAGAAATACTAGAAATTTAGTTAATCATAAACTTTGATAATTTATTTGAGTATAGTTAACATCTAAGATTTGTCTTCCATCACCACTCCTCGCTCTCCAACTCCTCAACCTGAAATGGGGGAAATATTGGGGTGAACATGCAAGCACATTCAGTGGAGCCACGTTATTCAGAATTAGTGTTAAAAATAAATAATTAAGTAATCAACTAGTAAACCACATTCACATTGGCACATAAACTTTGTCATAGATACTTTGCCATTGAACTTTGCCATAGAATTTTGTGAGCACGGCGAGTTAAACCCAAAGACCTGTCGGTCCCGAACCTCAATAAGGGCCCCTGGCTATTAGACTTGCTGAGCACGGCGGGATACACCCGAAGACCCGTCGGTCCCAGACCACACTATGGCCCTTGGCTATTCGTAACTTTTCCAACATAAACACTTGCATAACATTGGAAAATAATTCACATGGTAGATAACTCAATAATTTATTTAAAACATATAACACCGAATAACACATGCAAAAGAGCTCTACTAATCACTGTAGAGATTAAAGCAATAAAAACGCACCTCGAATAGGATGCAAGAGTGATAAGTAGGAGCCTCGTACAAACTTAGTTCTCAAAATTGTTGTCGCGTTGCATTAATAGCCGTAGATATTTAATTAATATAACATCTAACATGCAGCCAACTATTGAAATTGATAAAACTCCTAGGACGAAAAGGCTAGGGCTTATACACGTTATTAAGGACCTAACTATTAGTATACTAAACATGTGTACTCAATCACCACCAGCCTAAAAATATTACATGAAATAAGTATACTGGACTAATAGTAAAAAGAAAGGGAACCAGCCCCAAGAACTTGATTTCACGAAAATTACACCAAATATATTTTGGATTTTAAAGAGATTAGCCTAAGTGTATATGCATATCCGACCACTTTCAAGAAATCAAAACTTGAACTAATACTTTTAAGATTTAGGAATAAAAGAATTTAACATGATCATCCATAAATATTTAGCAAATAAGGTAACTTCTAAACATATAAATTTGTTTGTCCCAAAGAAGAAGAACAGTGAATTTGACCAGCAAGTTTTCGATCAAGAAGTATAAAAATATCAGTCATGCTTATAGTTTAATCCAACAGAAAAAAACATCAATAAAGGCCTATAAGAATAATTTGATGAAAATAAATTGAGAACAAGAATAGCGTACATATAAATATTTTGATAAAGTAACTAGAACATGACATACTTTATCGATTTTCATTCATTAGAACATAAATAAAACAGTGAAGATATGAATGGAGAAAACGAGTGGAAATTACCTTTGTAGAACAAACAATGGTGAGAAAAGAATTTGCAAATGAATAGTGATAATAGGAAAATGAGCAATCCCAGCAGCAGCTTGAAAAGAAACTGAAATCTGTATTTTTTTTTTAAATGGTCGAATTGTGGTGAGGAGAGAAAAAGATGTGAGAGTTTTGTTTTCGTATCTCTATACTCTGAATATTACTACAAGTAGTGGGCATTAAAGCCCAAAAGAAAACTACAATGACTAGATAATGCCGAGGGTTTTTTTTTTAAATTCTAAAACTATTGGCTGTTAATATTTGTAATGGGTTCTCACATTATTTGACTGAAACTTAAGTGGACTAAGCAATGGGTTTAGGCCACGTAGGAATTTTGATTAAGTCTTCCCCTATTTAAGGGAAGAATATTCTCTTGATTTATGAAGAATCCCCGAGTTTGTTGAGGAAAATGGGGAATGTTTACGTGGAGGCAAAGGAAAGTGAAAGTGTGTGCGCGTGTATTTTCAGAGTGTTGTTGAAAATGTTATGCAACATGTAAAACAACAAATGACAGCGGAAGTATAAAAACGTAGTGCAAAGGATTTCAAAATTGTGTATAGTATATAATCAGACTATACGAACCTCATGGTTAAAAACTTCACTATAACAAGTAGTGAGATAATACGAACCTTATACAAGGTTCTAAACGATGTAGTGAAAAACCACACACCAAAAATCAATCTATTCAATCAAGTAACTAGTGATTTTGTTCAACCTAAAACTTGATCTAATAAGACAAAATCAATATTGATGGGAAATGTTGGAATACACTCGACCAGTATAAATAGACATAGCATCGACCCTCACACTCCACTCACGGTTGTGTCTCGGATGCTACTCTCTTAAGTTTGGAGTAGAGCAAATGATATTTCACTTTAACTCAAACTTAAATGTCGACCAATGCAGTCTATTTATAGGCTTTTCGGATCAACTGCATTGTCCTATCCACTAGGCTTGGATAGCCTTGAACATCTCCTCCACTATCTCCATGGTCTTGGTGTAACCACCCATGATCTTTCTATTCTCATTCCACCATAGTGCAACCGCTTGACAATATTCAAAATTGTCTTCAACCTGCAACGTAGAAAACATAGAAAAACACATCTAATAAAACAGAGTCAGTGTTAGGAGAAAGGGCAAATTTATGATGTTGTGCAGAATGTTGTCCAACATTTGGAACAACATCCGTGCAATATCAACAAACTCCCCCAATTTGATCTTTCTACTACAACACACCTGATGTTAAAAACAACATTTGAACTTGTGTCAGGAAAGAAACAAATAATAGCCATTCAGAGAATAACTACTATTCAACCAAATCATAATTTAAAAAACTGACAACAAACACAAGCACTAAGTACATCAGCAGTGTACTTAGGCCAACAGAGTATCCAACATAAAGTAAATGACAGAAATATAAACCTATCATCTAGTTGTACATTAACAAAGTTTATAAAATAAAGAGCAGTAAATAAAATATTACAACACAGAAAGGATTTTTTATAGTGAAATATAGGGAAGGACTGGGTCATTGGAATGGCTGCATCTCCATAATCTGCAAATGCTCCCCCGTACTTCAAAAACTCCCCCTGTCTTGAATCTGTTCACCAGTTATCAACTCCATATAGTTGTTCAATGATAGCAACACTTTCTGGGGACATACTCTCCCTATTAGGAGTCTTCTTCAGCTCATCATTAGTGTCATCAGGGCTATCATCAACTGGTTCAGCTTTATCAGGTACAATCTGTTCAGCAACAGCATCATGAGCATTGAGTGCATCTTCAACAGCTTCATTTACAGCTTCCTTCACAACATCTTGAACAGCCTCATCAACCTCTCTGTCATCAGCAACATTCTGATCATCTTGTGCAGTAGCACCATCATCATCCTCAGCAACATCTAGTTCATTATCCTTCTCACATGCATGGCCAGATGGACCAACTCCATCATTACCACCATCATTGTCACCATCATCAGGTGATCCTCCCCCTGTTGGAGTAGAAAGCAGGCTTCTCCAGAAGGTTTGCTATTTAATCAGAGCATCTATACTGTGCTGGATGGATTGAATTTGATCAGTAATGAAAGGATTAGAAAAAGTGACAGTAGGGAAACTAGTTTGTCTGTTGATGTTATAAGGAATGTTGCCAACAGAATGGGCAACATTTTCAGCTTGCTATGCAGGATCTTCCAAGGGTAGATCAACAGTGCAGTTTCCAAACCTTAGCACATGTGAGATACCAAAACTTGGCATATAACCACTGATCCTCTCACCTCTAGGTCTCTCAAACTGTAGTCTATCCAAGAGTTGACAGATCAAGCTTGGATATGGCAGAATGGTTCCTTCAGAATGTTTACCAGCATAGGACACAATATTGTCAAATATGATTTGACTCATGTTGAACTTATTCAGATGTACAATTTTGTACAGCAAGAATGAATGTTCATTGGTTAACACAGTAGAGTTCTTGGAAGGCAACCAATTAGAGACTAGCAGCTTATGCATCACAGAGTATAAAGAGGTCAGTTTTGCAGCAGAAATTGTAAAGTCCATACAAAATGTCTACCACCAATGATGACAGACATCACTTCCCCTATTTCCAATTCACCTCCATTTGTCTATTCTTCATAAAGATGTTTATAATCCTAGGGGTAATGGTAACAACATTGTAATCTAAACCTTACTTTTTCATAATTTGAAGACTGCCTATTCCCACAACTTTTCTTCAAATTAACATAAAATTCAGCAACCCAAGAAACATAATAAGGTTTGACATATTGTAGAGCATGCAACAAAGATCTACTATCAAGAAAATATATCAGATTTTGAGCTTCAAAATCAGGCATTTTGATTATTCTTTCATCAAATTAAACCTCTTAAGCATGGATTTAACAATAGCAGACTTTCTATCGTGCTCAACCTTATCATCAGGGTTAGATTCAGACATCATTACCTCATCAGAATCAAACAAACCATCTGATTCATGAGCAGCTTCATCATCAGAATGTTCTGGCTCTTCTTCTTCTTCTTCTTCTTCTTCTTCATCTTCAAGGACATCTTCCTCAGGTTCCTCTTTTTCAGGATCCATTTCTTCCTCAGAATCCTCAGCTTGAGGATCATCTTTCTGTTCAGAATTAGATGATTCTACAACATCTTTAGCAGCATGAGCAGGAGGATCATTTCTCCTCTTTGTTCTTCTCTCCTTTTTAGCCATCAACTCCTCCATAGTGAGTGCATCATCAGAGTCCTCAGGTTTTACAACAGGGACTTGTGGAATCTCCATCTCTTCATCTGAATCCTCTATAGTGATAGGATCATCAGCACCACCATCAGTCCTCTTTGGATGTTTTCCAGTGTAATCAACATTTTTGCCAAGGTTTCTCTGAGACACTCTCCGTTTTCCCCATTTACCAGCTCCTCTCTTGGGAGCACATTGCTTTGTTCTCTAGCGGATGTTTTTCAATTTCTCCCCCATTCCTTCTGAATCAGAGGAATCAGCAGCTTCCATATCTACATCGGCTGTTTGAGTAGGGTTTTTAGGAGGGTTAGGAGTATCAAAAATAGGGGTTTCTGAAGGGATTTCAGGAGCGGGTTCTTCAGCCAAAGATCGGGCTGAGAGATCAACATAGTCAGAAACATTGATCAACTTGGAACCAAAATAAATGTCGGGCAAAATGTTCGGGTTTTGCTCAACGGCTTATTTTACAAGGAGTTCAACAAGTGATTTAGGAGCAGATTCAGGAATATGTAGTGCAGGAGGTTTAGGAATGGAAGAAGACGATGATCCACCAACATTTGTGGAATCATAATCTGGGTTTTGTGCGGCCATTTAAGCAAGTAGGTTTAGTGGGTTCAAATTTTGTGGAGAAGAAGGGTTGAGTGAGGAGAGGAAGTGTGTGATTGTAAATGATCTGATGAAGGCGAAGGGTTCGGTTTATCAGCCATTACACCCCCTTTCTGTCCAATCAAATAAATCACGGGAAATTAAAATAATGTTATGAAAAAGTATAGGAGAGAAAAGTATAGTATGTGACAGAAATAATGAAATAACACAAGTAAAATCAACAAACCTCGATTCCAATCTGCAACATAAGTGTTTTCAGCTTTGGGTATAAAAAAATCACACAATAATCGAACTTAAGTAGAGATCAAACCGGAGGTTATTACACAAAACCACCTAAAACCGACACTGAGTGGAACAAGGTAATCACCCACTATGTTGCAAGTTCAGTGAACGTGTGATGTGTAAAGAGCAGCCAAAAATATTTTCAAAAAAAATAGAAAACCATAACCAAAATTAAATAAACACAAATTAGTTCAAATAACTTGTTTAAACCGCAAATTTAACTTACCAAGAACATTAAACAAATCATGTATGATAGATAAAGTTCGAATCACATAAGGTTTCATAGAATGTCGGCACACATATATCTCAACACTCAATTTTGCATGAATTTCATCATCAAAGTGTTGCATATTTTGAATTTTTCTTCAAACACATGTTCACATTGATCCATCTTTTCAAAAGAGAACAGCGTAGTAGCGAGTTATGTGCCCCATAGTTAATCAATGGATTGTGAACAAACATGAATGTATATTTAATCACCTTTTAAAAAGAGAACATCATAGTAGCGAGCTCCGTGTCCCATAGTTACTCAGTGATTACATATCTAAGTTGTGTTTTATTTTTAATGCATTTAAGAGATATATGTCCAGGACTCTGTATCTAAATCATGATTCAAACAATAAGATCAAAACACTATTATTTAAGGTTCAAAATAAGCAAATCAGCGGACAAACTCATCATCAGAACCACAATGTTGCTTCAAATGTTGGAAACATTTGTCACAATATCTAGTATTTATTTTCAGATATAGCAAAGACCAAGAGATTTTCTAAGTGAAGAAAACCTCTCATTATCAAGGGCTTTTGTGAAAATATCAGCAAGTTGTTTTTCAGTAGAAATGTATTCTAACTTCACAACTTCTTTCTCTACAAGATCTCTTATAAAGTGATGTCTTATACTTATATGCTTAGTCAAAGAATGTTGCACAGGATTCTTGGAAATATTGATAGCACTAGTATTATCACAATAAGCAGTGAAAATACCACTTTCCAACCCATAATCATCAAACATCTTTTTAAGCCAAAGCAGTTGAGTGCAGCAACTTCCAGCAGCAACATATTCAGACTCAGCTGTTGATTGTGAAACACAATTCTGTTTCTTACTATGCCAGGAGAAAATAAAGTTTCCCATGTAGAAACATCCACCACTAGTACTTTTTATGTCATCACAATCACTTGCCCAATCTGCATCACTATAGCCAACTAAAGAGCAATTAATATCCTTTGAGTACCAAATACCTAGATCACATGTTCCAGTCACATATCTTATAATTCTTTTTACAGAATTAAGATGTGATTCCTTATGATTAGCTTGATATCTAGCACAAAGACAGACACTATACATAATATCAGATCTACTATAAGTTAAGTACAGAAGATTTCCAATCATTGATCTATACAAAGTAGGATCAACATCTTTTCCAATCAAGTCTATACTCAACTTTTGAGTTGAACCCATAGGGGTTTTCATAGCTTTAGCACTATTAATACCAAACATTTTCACCAAATTCTTAGCATATTTATTTTGAGAAAAGAAAATGCCATCTTTCATTTGTTAAAATTTGAAGACCTAAGAAGAAATTTAGTTCTCCAACCATGGACATTTCAAAAGTACGGGTCATTTCTTTAACAAAACTTTCAAGTATATCATTACAAGTTGAACCAAATACAATATCATCAACATATATTTTAGCAACCATGATATCACTCTTAGAATTTTTAATGAACAAGGTTCTATCAGCTTCACCTCTCAAAAATCCAAATTCAAGTAAGAAATCAGTAAGTCTACCATACCAAGCTCTAGGTGCTTGTTTAAGACCATACAAAGCTTTCTTAAACTTGTAAACATGATCAGGAAATTTTAGATTTTCAAAACCTTTAGGTTGTTCAACATAAGCTTCATCATCCAAAATATCATTTAAGAAAGCAGCTTTAACATCCATTTGATGCAAGTTAATGTTAATGAAACATGTAATAGCAATAAGTAATCTAATAGATTTTATTCTAGCAACAGGAGCAAATGTTTCATCAAAGTTTATTCCTTCAATCTGAGTATAACCTTGAGCAACCAATCTAGCCTTATTTCTCACAGTGTTAACAGATTCATCCGTTTTATTCTTGAAAATCCACTTTGTTCCTATGACATTAATATCAGCATTAGGTCTAGGTACAAATGTTCAAACATCATTTCTTTCAAACTGATTAAGCTCTTCATGCATAGCATTTATCCAGTTTTCATCATCAAGAGCTTCTTTCACATTTTTAGGCTCAATTTCAGAATGATAACACTCAAAAGTTACCTGATTGCATATGGATGACATGCAAACTGATCTTATAAAGTTATTGATGTGAATACCCATTCTTTTTCTAGTTTGTGTGGTAGCTTCTCCAATGATCTGATCTGATGGATGACTTTTCATTATCTTAGTTGAGGGAACCAAATGTTTTGGATACTGTGATTCTTGTGACAGATTTTCAGTATCTGAACTTTTGGGTAATGTTGAATCAGATGTTGAAGGAACATTCTGATCAACATCCTTTCTATCTTCAGTGTCATCAGTATTTCTGGATACTTCTATCAAATCTGATACATTATCTTCAACACTTTTACCTACAAGACTTGCAAGTTCATCAAATACCACATTAACAGATTCTTGCATTGTATCAGTTCTCAAGCTATAGATTCTATATGCCTTGTTGTTCTTAGAATATCCTAAGAAAAATCATTTATCACTCTTAGGATCAAACTTGTGCAACTGATGTCTATCATTCAAGATGTAACAAACACAACCAAACACATGAAAGTATTTCAAATTTGGTTTCTTGTTATTTAGAATCTCATAGGGAGTACAATTACTACCAGAACGAATATAGACTCTATTCACAATGTGACAAGCAATATTCAAAGCTTCTGCCCAGAATTTCTTAGAAAGACATTTTGAGGTTAGCATAACTCTTGTCATTTCTTGCAAAGTTCTATTCTTTCTTTCAGCAATCCCATTTTGTTGAGGAGTTTTAGGTGAAGAAAACTCTTGCAAAATACCTTTCTTTTCACAAAAATTAGTAAACAAACTGTTTTCAAATTCTCTTCCATGATCAGACCTTATCCTACTGATCTTTAAACATAAAACAGTTTTAAACCTTTTGTAAAGAATTTTGAACTCAGAAAAGGTATCAGATTTTTCTTTTAGAAAGATAACCCAACTATATCTAGAAAAATCATCTACAAGAACATAGGAATATACCTTTTACCACCTAAACTTTCTGTTTTCATAGGACCCATAAGATCCATATGAATCAACTCACAACACCTATTTGTTGTACATGCTGGCAACATTTGATATGTTGTCCTTACTTGCTTACCTTTCTGGCATGGTCCACAGATTTTTCCTTTTTCAAAGTTAAGATCAGGTAAACCAACAGTAGCACCTAGTCTATGCAATTTCTGAATACTTCTGTAATTAGCATGACCAAATTTTTGATGCCACAAAATAATATCATCTGCTTTAGCACTTTTACAAGTATGGTTTGAACCAATCAAATGGTAATTATCAGCAGATCTATTGCCAGTCATTATGCATTCATCATTCTTATCAAACACATAGTATGAATTCTTGTCAAATTTCACATGTAAATCATCATCACATAACTGACTAATACTAATTAGATTGGCAAGTAAACCTTTTACATGTAACACATTTGTCAACTTTGGAAATCCAGGAACATTCAAAGCTCCTTTACCAACCACTTTACCTTTTGAACCACCACCATAGGTAACACGACCACCATCACAAGATGTATAATTAGTCAGATGATTGACTTGACCAGTCATGTGTCTAGAACAACCACTATCAAAGTACCAAGATCCAGGAACACATGCTTTCAAATATGTATACACAACATTACATGACATGTTCTTATGAATCAATTTTTTAGTGTTGTTAACCTGTTTTATAGGGTGTTCAACGTTATCAGGTAAAATAATTCCAGCTTTTAAGTCTCTTCTTAACTTAGAACAGTATGGACGAATATGACCTACTCCAGCACAATAAAAACAGACATACTTTTTAAACAAACCAGCACAATAAAAACAGACATACTCTTTAAACAGTATGGACGAATATGACCTACTCCAGCACAATAAAAACAAACATACCCTTTAAGCAAACCATCAGATTTATTTTGTTCACCTTTCAAAGGTTTTGGCAAAGAAGTTCCAGCTTTTACAAAAGAAATAGGTTCACAGGATATAGGAGTATTCTCAAAAGTTTTCTCAAAACTAAGTCCAGCATTATCATATCTATTGATCATTAAGGCATCATTCAATTCAGTAGTGCTAGCAGAAAATTTTTTAAAACTTAGAGTAGTGCTTTTAAGTTCATCTTTCAAAGCAGAAATTTCCACATCTTTTCTAGTTAAAAGAACTTCAAGCTTTACAAGATTCTCTTTCAAATTCTAAAGATAAGAAACTCAACACCTGTTTTTGAGTTTCTAAATCAGATTTAAATTTCAGATATTCAGAGTTACAATCAGCAGAGCTTGATGTTTCATCATTTAGAATAGTTCCAGCAAAACAGTTATTCTCAGAATCATATTTACTGAATGTTGTTTCTGTTAATGTTAGTGTCCTAGAGACAATCTATTGTAAGGACATAATACTCGATGATATTCAGTTTGATTTAATATTATAGTTCACTTAATATTAATGTATGGCAATACACTTGTTTGAATATTATGTTTGATTGTTTGCATTTATTCATACAAGCGTTCCCATGAGTCATTGCTTTCATTGAGGTTGTGAGAACTAAGATGACTTAAGCATGATTCTCAAATAGTCTCGATCAAGGATCATCAAGAATGGGATATTGATGATGCAATGGAGATTGGTGTGCGATCTGCATCATACTTTTAGGGAGTGTAATAAGATCTTACTTACTACGAGATACTAGGTATCTCATGATGGATGCACAAATACCTTATAGGGTATTGGTATACGCATACGAGAAACCATTTGATATAGTTTCACTATATGTATCTATGGGTGTCTCGGTTAGTGGGAGCGATGCGATACTTCTTTGACTTAAGGTCAATACTCCTTAGATTTAATTAAATAAAATTCCCAATAATAATATATGGAATATTATTATAGGATTTAATATACATGGAATCAAATCCGTAGAGATTTGATATACATGGAATTAAATCCGTAGAGATTTTATAAGGATTTTTCCTAATAAAGGTTAGCTTAAGATTTAAGCTGGGTCTCTCCTATATATATGAGCTCTTGGGAATTCATAATACGAGTGTTCATATTTTCTCCATAAAATCTCTAAGTTAGAATTTTCCTAGCAAATTCATCTTGGGGATTCAACGCTGGCAGATCTGTGCGAACTAGTAAACGACTGTTACGTGGATACAATAGTTGAGGGATCCGTGTACAATTTGATGTAAGAATTCTGTTTACGTTTACTCGTATTTAATTATGTAATTAATTGTTCGTTGTTGGTGAACTGTTTATTTCCGCTGCGCATGTATTACATGTTTACGTGCCTCTAAATTCCAACAGTTTCAGATGTTGTGTTAGCATCTGGATCTGCTTCAGACCAATAATCATCGAGATTATCATCAAATGTATCATCATAAACTATTCTAGCAGACGTAATACTTAGTTCACATTTACCAGCATCAGTTTCATCATCAGAATCATCACTTAAGGTAGCATTAAAGGTCATCTTCTTCCTAAGCATAGTATTAACACATTCATTAGCATAGTGACCATATCCAGAACATGCATCACATTTAACCTTTTTTCTGTACTCAGGATCATATTTGAACTTGTTATCCTTATTGAATTGTCTAGGTTGATTGAAACTAGAAGACTTACTTAGAACAAGTTTTTTATCAGAGGGGGATGAATTCTGATTAAACTTATCTTTTGGTTGAAAATTACCATTTGGTCTTCTGAATTTTCCTTTTAGAAAAGATTTGAATTGCTTAGTGTTAAGAGCAAATTGTTCAGAAACATTGTCATCACATAAATCAGAAACATCATCATCAGAATCAACTTCAGTTGCATAAGGATGTTTACCAACATTATCAGAAGTTTCACCTCTAAAAGCAAGTACTTTCTTGTCTTTATCTTTCTCATGTTTATCATTATCTAACATATTTGAGTTAATCTCATAGGTTTTCAAAATACTTATCAACTCATTTTGACTCAATAAATCAGTATTCTTAGCCTTTTCAATTGCACATATTTTAGCATCAAATCATTTAGGAACAGTTCTAAGTATCTTATTAACTAACCGAGTGTTGGAAATTGGATCACCAAGTGAGTGTGACTCATTAGCAATCTCACTTATCCTTTCATTGTATAATGAAATGTTCTCATCATCTTTCATCTTCAAGTTTTCAAACTTGGTTCCCAACATTTTGAGTCTAGTCCTTCGAACACTTTCTGATCCCTCACAATGATCCTGCAATATTTCTCATGCATCCTTAGAAGAAACACAGTTAGATATCAATTAAAACATAGAAACATCAGTAGCAATAAAAATTGCATTAAGGACTTTAGAATTGAAATTGATCGATGTGCATTCATCATTGGACCAATCAATCTCCTTTTTTCACTTGCGACTCTTCATCTTTATCATCCATTGTCTTTGGAGGATTCCAACTAGATAACACACTACGCTATGCTCTCTCTGTTGGGATTATACTAGAAAGTATGCTTTTACTTTGTATAATCAAAACTGAATTTCGGACTTATTTACTAAAATAAATTGTTTATCACTAATGCTTTAAATATCATCGAATGTTACATATATTTACTGAATAACTGTTCAATAAATAGTACGTGTTACATTGTAGTTAATTTAGTGATACCAGATCACAGAAGATTAAATTAACAATCCCTTGTAACTAAAAGTACACCATTCACGACCTAGATGGAAATGAACAATCCATCGTGAAAGGTTGAAGTGTAAGGCTCGGATTGACTTGTCTTGACCAAGAGATTACACTAGTGCATGACTGATGCACTGAATAGGACCTACAGGAGGACAAATTCTTCAGAACTGAACAAGGAAGAATTAGACCTCAGTGGTTCGTTATTTCTTAATCTTCGTTCCTTAAATAGGATCACGTGTGGTTGGTAACTATTGCTTTGACTTATCATGGGTAGAGAATCAACGAGATTCAATACTTTTTATCTTGGGCAATATTATTGGTCACATGTGATTGCTAAAATTTAATACGGAGAATCGTGTGCAAGTACGCTTGTTCGATTTGCCACCTTGGGAGGTTCATAGGATTTATCATACCAAATCTTGCAAGTGGAACTAGTTTCCGGTATGGATAATAATATTGAACCGTTCCTTAACCAAGGACAAAAGATATTAATTAATGGAAAGCTATTTCAGTGGCTTGAATTAATTAATGGGCTAGATAATCTTAAACACGGGAAATAATAACCGGGAGCCATATTGACTGTAATATGTAAGATGGATAGTGTAATATTAATTATGTAGTGGGATTAATTAATATTTATGGGCTTGAATAATATTGTGGCTCAATATTGATAATTCAAGATCCATTGGAAGGTCCAATCTTAATTCTCCTAAAGGCCCCCTAAGTAGCCCAACATAGAGTCCAATAACTGAAAAAGATGTTTAAAATAAAATAAATATTGTTGCCTTATTTTTCCTCCTATTTTCGAAAATTATGGATTAAAAGGGGAGAAAGATTTTCTTTGAATTTTGTTATGGAATGAAGATATGTATTCTTGGAATACAAGATTATCTCATTAAATTCAAGAAATTTCCCACTTAGTCGTCCATATAGTATATTTCGAAATTTTGAGAAAAAAGGGGAAAGAAATGTTTTCTTGATTTTCTTGAAAAAGATATTATGAAAGATATGTATTTCTTGAAATACAAGAATATCTCATAAATTCAAGAAGATCCAAATCTTGGATTCTTGCCCCTATTTTTCGAAAATATCCCATAACAAAGAGGAGTTGGGATTTTGTGGAATATTTTAATTATGGAGAAAAAAATATATGAGATATATTCAAGATTTCTTGGAGATCAAGAAAATGATTTTCCCATATTATTTTATCCTAAAAATTCGACCACCACTCTTCTATAAATAGGGGATGAGTGTTTCATTCCCAAGTACAATTCCATGTGCTGGAAAAATTAACAAATCCACAAAGGTGGTGCAACAAAGTTTATTTTCCTTTTGTTAATTGTTCGCAAGCGTCCTACCACCGGATTATCGAGCAAGGATTAAGGGAATACTTGGGAAGGTTCTTTTGGTGTGTTTAATCAACGAGGCCATTACCATTCCAAGAGATACGTTCACGTGAACTCGTAGAAATTCCGCATGCGTAGGATTTACGTGAATTGATTATATGCATGATTTGTTGTTGAATTATTATTTAAATTAATATAGGATTAATTCATGCTAGTAATAATTATCAGAATTAAATTTGTATTTAAATATTTATCCCGAATAGATCCGTGCAACTTATTCCCCAACAACTGGTATTAGAGCCTCAGTTTCGGGCTCTGAATTTTTTAATTGTAATTTAATTCGTTTTCATTAAATTTGAAATTGGATAGTAGAATTGCTAGATCTGTTTTGCAGGTATCCAATTGTCATGGAATTTAATGTGTTTATTTATGCATGCATATAAATTGTGGTTTTTAATTCGATTTGTGAGGATTCGTTTTGCCTCGTGAGAAAATCCACGAGTAGATTAGGATTTGTTTGATTTGATCAATGTAATAGACTAGTCTAGATCTAGGTTTATTTATTTTTTGTAAATAAATTGTAACGGATGACAGGCGAGAACCAGATAAATTAAAGGATCAGATCAAATCAAACTGGGCGTAGGCGGCGTGCGTTGCGCGAAACGTGCCAAGGGAGGCACGCGCGTGACGCGAATGCATGCAGGAACGCACGGGCGTGGGGCGAGGTCGAGGGCCGAGCGCGCGAGGTCAGACCACGTGCACGGGCGAGCGCATAGGTGCACGCGGTGCCATACGCGAAGCGGACGGGCGGATGAACGACGCACCCGGGCACACGCTCACCGGACATGCACAGCACTACCGGACTTCTGCAAAGGCGGGGAGTGGTGTGAGAACCTGTGAATCTTGGCATGAATATCTGGCGTTACTGCCATTTCTTGAACCCGGCCAGACAAAACTCTGCGTCTGCAGAAATTACAGCGAGGGGGCGGCCCGGGATCGCGAGGCGTGCATCATTTGTGAGCTTTACTTGGTGTGGCATTTTGAGACGGAGTTCTTTTCGAGATGATCGAGTGGGAGAAATTCAAGACGACATTTCTTCAAAATCAAGTCAAGAAAAATCAAACCATGACAATTGGATAATTTATGCCCAATATGTTTATTTTTCCGCTTTGCTTGATTTATTATTGTGTTTTCTTGTGCTTTATTTAATTTGTTTAAATGCGTTTGCATGAGAGTTGCCCAATGAAAAATCTCACCATCAAAGATTACTAAGTATGTTTAAATAATTAATTGACAATTTTAATCCGGATAATAAAATTGAATTAATTTTGACCTCCATGATTTATTTATTTGTGAATTCTTTTGGAGAAATTCCCCCCACGGGACGGTCAAAAGTTAGCTTTCACATGAATGAATTCCAAATGGATGATTGTGGATTATTACTAGTGGCGACGATGACCCTCCCCACGAGGCTCGTTCAAAGCGAAATAATGATTCTGTATTTAATCATTGTTATTACTTAGGTATAAAATTGATATGCATATACTTCCCCGAAGTCCCTGTCAATTTTATATTGGTCAAGTGGGAGCCAACTATTAATCTGGATATTAAAGGTTTAATAATTGTTCTTGTTTGTAACCTGCTTGAATGTGTTTAAATAATGTCCCACCCCGCGTGGCTTATTTAAACTGTTTTGAGATGTTGACTGATGAATGTTCATATTTTTTTGAGATTTTAATATGATGAATTGATCGAACCTTGTGATATATTTGTGCTTATGCATATTATTGTTTATTTTAGTTCATCATGTCGCAACCTTCTAATCCACTATTCAATATACTTAAAGACAATTTGCTTACTGGTGAAAACTATTTTGATTGGATATACAAACTAAAACCTGTCCTAACCGCATCACCTTCCAAATGGGTACTTGATACACCAAAACCCGAAAAACCAGCTAAGGACGCCGGAATATGGGATGAGATGATATATGGTGAATGGGAGCTGGCAAATGAATTGATGAAGGATACAATTCTGGCACATCTGTCAGATGCGTTGAAACACCTTCATCAAGAGTATGAGTCAGCTGCAGACATCTTACAGAATCTCGAAGTGATGTTCGCACATCAGACCCATATGGCAATCCAAAGTGTGAAGCAAGAAATTACTGAATTCAAAATGGAAAAAGGGACGACTGCAGCGCAGCACGTTCTTAGGGTTATGGTGTTATTTGAGGAACTTGAGATCCTTGGCGAAAAATGTGATTTCAAGACTAAGATTGATTTCATTCTCCAATCCTTACCAAAGAGCTATAATCACCACTATCTTGAGTATCTATTGGAAGATCTAGATTTTACAGTGGATGATCTTGTAAATGCTCTCACTTTGGTTGAAAGGGAAAGGGAGCGCGAGGAAAAGAACTTGGGAAAACATAAATCTTCTTTTCATCCTAGGTCAAGTGGTGATAAGGATGATGAAAAGAGAAGAAAGTTGAACCAAGCAGACTCAACATCAAATAAGAGCATGGAATCAAGCATGAGGAAAGTTTTGGAAAGCGGGAGAGTAGGACACTCGAGGCCAGCCTGTTCCAATCCCAAAAGGAATGGAAGGAAAGGTAATTCTCACGCACTAGTTGTTGAAACTTGCTTAGCTGCGTATGCCTCCCATTTATGGGTAGTGGATACGGGGTCCACTGATCATGTTTGTTTCACTTTACAGGGGTTCAAGCGGACCCGGCAACTTAGTGACAATGAGATCCTCATCACACTGGGCAATGCTACGAGAGTGGCAGCTGAAGCAGTGGGAGAAGTGCACATGTCTTTTGAAGACAGAGTTTTAATTTTAAGAGATGTTCTTTACTTTCCGATTTTTATAAAGAATTTAGTTTCAGTTTCTAAACTTTTTCTTGATGGATATTCTGTTACTTTTAATAAAGTTGTTACCATTTCTCTTTTTGATAAACTTATCTGTCATGGAATGTTGTCGAATAATCTGTATACAATTAACTGTGCACACCACTCACGAAATGCATCCTATAACACATCAGACGTGAACGAGACACTTATATGGCATCTAAGATTGGGACATATAAATCCAAAGAGGATCCAAAGGTTGGTGAAAGACGATTCACTGGAGTTTCTCCAAGTTGAACCAATTCCAACCTGCTAATCATGTTTGGAGGGTAAAATGACTAAGAGGGCATTTGGAGCCAAGGGGAATAGAGCCAAAGAAGTGTTAGAAATAGTTCACACAGATGTATGTGGTCCAATGTCAACCAAAGCAAGAGGAGGTTATGAGTATTTCGTCACTTTCATTGATGACTACTCAAGGTACGGTTATATTTTCCTTATGAAGCATAAATCTGAGACCTTTGAGAAATTCAAAGAATTTAAGGCTCAAGCAGAGAATCATAGGGGAAAATGTATCAAGTATCTACGATCCGATCGTGGAGGCGAATACCTCAGCGATGAGTTTTTGAACTACTTGTCTGATGAAGGGATTGCATCCCAGCTAACTGCACCCGGAACCCCTCAACAAACGGGGTTGCAGAGAGAAGAAACAGAACTCTTTTGGAAATGGTTAGATTTATGATGAGTTATGCGGATCTTCCCAAGTCGTTCTGGGGTCATGCCTTGGAAACAGCAGCCTACATTCTGAACTTGGTGCCATCCAAATCGGTTCCCAAACTCCCAAAGAATTGTGGACGGGGCACAAGCCCAGTCTAAGACACATGAAGATTTGGGAGTGTCCGGCCTACGTGTTGGACAAGGAAGCCGGAAAATTGGATCCTCGATCAGAATTAAGGTTGTTTGTGGGATACCCCGAGGGAACAAAAGGGTGTATGTTCAATGGTCCCGAAGATCAAAAGGTGGTAATAAGCACCCACTTTAGATTTTTGGAAGAAGACTATATGAACGAAAGAAGACCCAGAAGTGAGATTACCTTAAATGAGCTAAGGGGGCTAACCTCAATGCCAACTGTACAAGATGACATACCAAACGACACACTTACACAACCTGAACCTCGTCGTAGTGGGAGGGTTGTGAAACAGCCCGAGAGATTCATGGGAATAGGAGAGTCCTCGGACTTGATTCCTGGACAAGACGAATCAGACCCATGGACATATGGCGAGGCAATCCAAGACATGGATGCAGATTCTTGGCAAACAGCAATGAAAGCCAAAATTGGTTCTATGTATCATAACAGAGTGTGGGAGCTAGTCGAACCACTTAATGGGGTCAAACCCATTGGTTGCAAGTGGGTGTATAAGAGAAAAAGAGGACCGGACGGGAAGGTGGAAACCTTCAAGGCAAGACTCGTGGAGAAAGGTTATACTAAGAAAGAAGGGATCGATTATGAGGAAACTTTTTCGCCCGTAGCCATGCTCAAGTCCATCCAAATTCTCTTATCGGTTGTTGCGCATCTCGACTTTGAAATCTGGCAAATGGATGTCAAGACAGCTTTTTTTAACGGAAGTCTTGATAAAGAGATCTATATGCAACAACCCCAAGGCTTCATTGAAAAAGGCCAAGAACACCTAGTTTGTAAGCTCATGAAGTCCATATACGGACTCAAACAGGCATCCAGAGCTTGGAACCAATGTTTTGATCATGTTATAAAGTCTTATGGGTTTGATCAAAATGAGTTCGAAAGTTGTGTGTACAAAAAGCGTGTCGGAACTGCATTGGTATTCTTGGTACTATATGTAGACGACATTCTGATCATCGGGAACGATGTAAAGGTGTTATCAGACGTAAGGGCATGACTTTCAAAACAGTTTGATATGAAGGACTTAGGGGAAGCCGCACACATCCTTGGGATCAAGATCACTCGAGATCGTAAGAAAAGGATGATAGGCTTATCGCAAGCTTCATACATAGACACTGTCTTGAAATGATTCAGCATGCAGGATTCCAAGAAAGGCTTCGTACCTTTCAGACATGGAATCCATCTATCCAAGAAAATGTGCCTAAGACACAAAAGAAGATAGATGACATGAGAGGCATTCCATATGCTTCGGCTATTGGAAGCCTTATGTATGCAATGCTATGTACGAGACCGGATATCTGCTTTGCCGTTGGCATGGTGGCAAGATATCAAAGTAACCCGGGGAAAGAACATTGGACGGCAGTTAAAAACATTCTGAAGTATCTGAAAAGAACTCGGGATATAATGTTAATTTATCAGTACTCGGATTTTCAATCAGACATAGACTCCAGAAAATCTACCTCCGGTAGTGTGTTTTGCATGGGGGGAGGAGCCGTGACATGGAGAAGCGTCAAGCAAAAATGCGTCGCAGATCATACCATGGAAGCCAAATATGTAGCTGCTTGCGAGGCAGCGAAAGAAGCGGTTTGGCTCAAGAACTTCCTAGTGGACTTGAATGTAGTTCCGAATTTGCCCAGCAGAATCACTGTTTATTGTGACAATGCCGGAGCAGTTTCAAATTCAAGGGAACCAAGAGCCCACAAGGCCAGCAAACACATTGAAAGGAAATACCATCTTATACGAGATATCGTTAAGAGAGGAGATATAGATGTGGCAAAGATAGCGTCAGAAGACAACCTAACAGATCCATTCACAAAGGGTCTGTCTCTGAATACATTCGAGAGACATGTGGAAGGAATGGGTCTCAAGACCGTTGCCAATCTGCTTTGAGTATAAGTGGGAGAAATTATTAGGTTCGTGTAGGTGACATTAGATGTCACGTATTAGGAACTACACGAGACATGTTGTAGTATACTTAAAAGCAGACTTTGAGTATAAGTGGGAGATTGTTGGGATTATACTAGAAAGTATGCTTTTACTTTGTATAATCAAAACTGAATATCGGACTTATTTACTGAAATAAATTGTTTATCACTGATGCTTTAAATATCATCGAATGTTACATATATTTACTGCATAACTGTTCAATAAATAGTACGTGTTACATTGTAGTTAATTTAGTGATACCAGATCACAGAAGATTAAATTAACAATCTCTTGTAACTAAAAGTACACCATTCACGACCTAGATGGAAATGAACAATCCATCGTGAAAGGTTGAAGTGTAAGGCTCGGATTGGCTTGTCTTGACCAAGAGATTACACTAGTGCATGACTGATGCACTGAATAGGACCTACAGGAGGACAAATTCTTCAGAACTGAACAAGGAAGAATTATACCTCAGTGGTTCGTTATTTCTTAATTTTCGTTCCTTAAATAGGATCACGTGTGGTTGGTAACTATTGCTTTGACTTATCATGGGTAGAGAATCAACGAGATTCAATACTTTTTATCTCGGGCAATATTATTGGTCACATGTGATTGCTAAGATTTAATACGGAGAATCGTGTGCAAGTACGCTTGTTCGATTTGCCACCTTGGGAGGTTCATAAGATTTATCATACCAAATCTTGCAAGTGGAACTAGTTTCCGGTATGGATAATAATGTTGAACCGTTCCTTAACCAAGGACAAAAGATATTAATTAATGGAAAGTTATTTCAGTGGCTTGAATTAATTAATGGGCTAGATAATCTTAAACACGGGAAATAATAACCGGGAGCCATATTGACTGTAATATGGGTTAAGATGGATAGTGTAATATTAATTATGTAGTGAGATTAATTAATATTTATGGGCTTGAATAATATTGTGGCTCAATATTGATAATTCAAGATCCATTGGAAGGTCCAATCTTAATTCTCCTAAAGGCCCCCTAAGTAGCCCAACATAGAGTCCAATAACTGAAAAAGGTGTTTAAAATAAAATAAATATTGTTGCCTTATTTTTCCTCCTATTTTCGAAAATTATGGATTAAAAGGGGAGAAAGATTTTCTTTGAATTTTGTTATGGAATGAAGATATGTATTCTTGGAATACAAGATTATCTCATTAAATTCAAGAAATCTCCCACTTAGTCATCAATATAGTATATTTCGAAATTTTGAGAAAAAAAGGGAAATAAAGATTTTCTTGATTTTCTTGAAAAAGATTTTATGAAAGATATGTATTTCTTGAAATACAAGAATATCTCATAAATTCAAGAAGATCCAAATCTTGGATTCTTGCCCCTATTTTTCGAAAATATCCCGTAACAAAGAGGAGTTGAGATTTTGTGGAATATTTTAATTATGGAGAAAAGAATATATGAGATATATTCAAGATTTCTTGGAGATCAAGAAAAAGATTTTCTCATATTATTTTATCCTAAAAATTCGACCACCACTCTTCTATAAATAGGGGAGGAGTGTTTCATTCCCAAGTACAATTCAATGTGCTGGAAAAATTAGCAAATCCACAAAGGTGGTGCAACAAAGTTTATTTTTCTTTTGTTAATTGTTCGCAAGCGTCCTACCACCGGATTGTCGAGCAAGGATTAAGGGAATACTTGGGAAGGTTCTTTTGGTGTGTTTAATCAACGAGACCATTACCATTCCAAGAGGTATGTTCACGTGAACTCGTAGAAATTCCGCATGCGTAGGATTTACGTGAATTGATTATATGCATGATTTGTTGTTGAATTATTATTTGAATTAATATAGGATTAATTCATGCTAGTAATAATTATCAGAATTAAATTTGTATTTAAATATTTATCCCGAATAGATCCGTGCAACTTATTCCCCAACACTCTCATCTATAGACTTAATATACATGCGCATTTTAGGTTTCCAGTATGGGTAATTTGATCCATCCAAAATTGGAGGTTTTGAAGAAGGAGTCAGTGGATAATACATTGCAAAAACACACTTTAAAACACAGGACCTTTAACTTAGTGTATCAAGTTTATGGCTCTGGCGCCAACTGAAAGTGTGTGTGCGTGTATTTTCAGAGTGTTGTTGAAAATGTTATGCAACATGTAAAACAATATATGACAGCGGAAGTATAAAAATGCAATGCAAAGGATTTCAATGTATAGTATATAATCAGACTATACGAATCTCATGGTTAAAAACTTCACTATAACAAGTAGTGAGATACACACGAACCTTATACAACCAGGTGGATTAGCCCACCTGGCCACTGGGCTCCTCAATTGAGTGGGAGACCCAGGTTTGATTCCCTTTGGGAACGAATTGGAGTATGGGAGGTATAAGGTGGCATGATGAATTTGTGGAGTGTTTGGGTGCTTGGTGTACTAACTACTAACAACTAACTTTGTCCGATAAAAAAAAACGATGTAGTGAAAAACCACACACTAAAAATCATTCTATCCAATCAAGTAACTAGTGATCTTATTCAACCTAAAACTTGATCTAATAAGGCAAAATCAATATTGATGGGAAATGTTGGAATACACTCGACCAGTACAAATAGACATAGCATCAACCCTCACACTCCACTCACAGTTGTGTCTCGGATGCTACTCTCTTAAGTTTGGAGTAGAGCAAGTGGTATTTCACTTTAACTCAAACTTGAATGTCGACCAATGCAGTCTATTTATAGACTTTCGGATCAACTGCATTGTCCTATCCACTAGGCTTGAATAGCCTTGAACATCTCCTCCTCTATCTCCATGATCTTGGTGTAACCACCCATGATCTTTCTATTCTCACTCCACCACAGTGCAACCGCTTGACAATATTCAAAATTGTCTTCAACCTGCAATGTAGGAAACATAGAAAAATTAACCAGGTGGCTTAGTCCACCTGGCCACTGGGCTCCTCAATTGAGTGGGAGACCCAGGTTCGATTCCTTTTGGGAACGAATTGGAGTGTGGGAGTTATAAGGTGGCTTGGTGAATTTGTGGAATGTTTGGGTGCTTTGTGTACTAACTACTAACATCTAACTTTGTCCGATAAAAAAAAGGAAACATAGAAAAACACATCTAATAAAACGGAGTCAGTGTTAGAGAGTAGTGCGAATAAGAAATGTTGATTGAGATATGCATGGAAGCCGAGAGAGGGAGCTCGGGGGTTAAGATATTTCAGGGCCCAACAAGGGGCGGAATGGGTCTATTCCGCCCATAAAAGGTAAGAAGGTTGGGCTTCATTCTCTAGGTATTATAAATAGGTCGTCATTCATTTCATAAACCCACGAATTTCTATATTTTACTTTACTGTGATTTATTACATTGTTATAGCATATTTCGAGAGTTAAACAAGACTGGTTTTGTGAGAAAAGTTTTGTGTGAGATTGATATTTTGAGGAGTTCTCATTATTGAGATCTCTTCTTCTGTGATTTGTGTGGTTTTCTAGTCATCTGATTTGAGTGTCTATGATGCGTAAAAGTGGTCGAGATGTGACCTGGGATTCAATGAGCATTTGTACGTTAAATATTGAAGACCCTCGAGCTTTTACCGTGGAAAATTCGCCAACGCCACGTAAGTACCTGAAAAACACGCCGGAGGGGATTCCAGTGCGGGCTCTCTGACGCTCAATTCAGTTATCACTCTTAATTCAAGAAAAATCGTATGAAATAACTCAAATCAAAGTATGAAAGTATGTGTATGTGTTCATGTGTTTGTGTTATCTGGAGGGAGTATTTATACCTCTCGAGAATAAGTTAACCATTTCCTCCACTCTCTGACCAGCTCTCTGTCGTGCCATGACTTTTCCCCCTTTTCTCGAAACTAACTCTTGGCTTCGCTCTTCTCAGTTCTCCTCTCACCCGGATCGTCATTTTGAGTCGTTAATCTCTTGATCTAACGGCTCCGCTCATCTCGGACCTGCCAGCTTCCTACCAACAATCCCCTGAAAATCGGAACCACCTTCTTTAGCCCACTATCCAAAATATATCTCTCTCGGATCAAGGCTTATCAAACGTTGATCTTCTCCATCTGATGGCTCACATTACTTCTTGCTATACTCAGATAATTTATCCACTACTCCCACGTTCATTAGCCCTTAATCCACGAACCTCCCTGCTGAGCCCAATCCCCTGGGTAGCTATTTGGGCCTAATCCCTGAACTCGGTCCAATCCTTTGAGGCCCAATCTCTAGCCTAGTCTGATCTCCTGGAGCCCAATCTCTGGGCATGGTTTATTCTCTTGGGCCCTGATCATGGGCCCTTTTCTCAGTTATCTCTCCAATCCTCTCGAGCCTGCCCACTCGCCACATTCATGGGCCCAGTATCCAGGCCCAGGCTCTTTCTCTAATGACACAACCCATCAATTGGTCTTCTACCTATCCAAAGCCTAGTCAATCGTCCACATGCGACCATCTTATTGGACGATATAAATATTCTGCATCAGTCGGAGAACCCTCCGACGTGTTTTTCAGGTACCTTCTGGTGCTGGAAAGGAGTTTTTGACATGCTGGTGACAAATTTATTTCGCCATCTAGAATTGTATCGGGAGGTCTCAGGTTCGACTCTTGTAGGTGTGTTTCCTTCGCATCTGTCAAATATAAAATAATTATATTTTTATTTTTGTGTTGAGGTGGATTGGTGTGAATGGGTGTGTGTGGAGGTGGGTGGTTAGAAAAATAAATTGGGTTTATTCTTTTTTATAAAGCCCTCATTTTTAGCTCATTCTCATTTAAAAAATGTTTTTATCAATGTTTTTAGTTTTACTCCTTTTTAGGCGAAAATATATTTTTTGGGTCATTATATCCTTAATAAAACAAAAAATTAAAAAAAAGATGGTGATGCGACTTCATTAAATGGTGATACAAGGGTTAATATATTGTAGTACCGACTTAATCAAATTGTGGTATAAACTTAAAAATGATGGTACGAATTGAATTAAATTGTGGTTCGGACTGAAACAATGGTGGTACGGGATTTTAATAAGTGTCGTACTGAGTTAATTTAATAGTAGTACGAGTTGAAGTGATAGTGGTATGAGGTTAATTGAATGGTGGTATGACCTGAAATGATATTGGTACAGAATCTATGTATATATAAAAGCAGAAAACCGTCCTAAATTTAGAAAGGGTGGATAACTTTCTGGTGTAAGACCTAAAGCCCAAATACTAGTAGGTACAAAAAATACTCTTAATTAGTTGCGGGTGCAAAATAGGCACCAAATTGACCCTTTTACCCTTAATTTTGGATTGTGCAGCTGTGGTCACGTGACCCTTTGACTGCTGCAAGAAAAGTTGAATGTACAAACTCATTGCATCACCGTCCTTTTTCACACTTTCTTTTCTCCCTTTACTTTCGGACTCTGTTTGTTCTCGTTTTCCCTATTTTTCCCCAAAATGAGTAATTGCAATTAATGTTCCTTATTGTAATTTTATTGTTTATGTTTTCTTTTTTTATATGTTGTTAATGTGTCTTATGTGTTTTTACAAATAAATTCATGTCAAAACAAAAATTACACATTCAAAATATTACAGAAATCCACAAAAAACCAAAAAATGTGAAATTTCTTATCGAAATTGAAAAAAATACAGAAAATTACATATCTTTATCTAAAATCTAAAAAATTACATTCTTTCGTATTCATTTGGACATACACATGTTCATAAAAATACATGAACATATTCATAAAAAACATGAAGATGTTCATAACATGTATTTATGAACATGTGCTAACATGTATTTATGAACATGTTTTAGATTCCCATCCTCCGTCTCCAAAAAAAAAAAAAATCAAATCTAACAAATTTCAAGCTCCATCTCCAAAAATCGATTGAGATTCATCAAACAATTTCAACATATCTAAGCGATAGAAATCCATCATCCTCTTCCTCCATGAAATATGCAAGCATTCCAAAAACAGTAAATCCATCAAACACCAAATTACAGACTCAAAATTTTCAACAATTTGGAGACTAAATTCATGAACCATGAATTACGGATAATTTATTTTTCAACCAATTTTAGTCTGCATAAATCAATTACCATCGAACACCAATTTGCAGACCCAAATTCAAACTATCCCTAATTTGCAATTCAAAACCTGTTAAAAAATTCACACTCAAATCCACGAAATCAATTTGCAATCCAACAACAGGTTTTGGCCGTCGAGGCCGTGTCGCCAGAGTGGGGGAACCGCCGCGACGAAGGTAGGCTACTACAGAGGGGGGAGGGGGTCGCCGCCGCGACGGAGGTAGGCTGGGTGGAAGCCCCCGCGATTTGGGGGGTGGAAGTTGCGGTTGCATGGGTGGGGCGGTGGTTTCTGAATTTGTGGGTGTGGAGATTCAGAGTAAGTTTTACAAGAAATGTAGATAGTGAAAGGAGAGAGAGAGCAGATGGGTTTAAGAGTAGTTAGTGAGAGGAGAGAGAGGGGGAGAAATTTGTGGATGAGAGGGAGAGAGGAATGAGAAGAGAATATTAAAAGGTGGTTTGAGGGCATAGTAGGTAATATACAAGGTGGTTTGTACATACTAGTAATATTAAAAGCATTTTGTATCTACAAAAGGAATTTTGCACCTAAAAGTAATAAATTCATTTAGAAACTATTAGATTTTTTCATCAAAAATTATTGTCAAATTGAAAAACGAATCTTTAAAAAAGATATTAACAAATAATAATGAATTGAGAAAAAAATCTTTGGAATAACTATCGAAAAAAATCTTTGAAATAAATATCTCTTCGAAATAAATATTAATAAATAATAATGAATCTATTAATTTCTCAAAAAATCTTGAATTAGATTTTTTTCTAATCAAAATATTTTAGTGTTATTTTTAAAAATATTTTTTCAAGATTATTTAATTAAATAAGTTTTTAAATTATCTAATTAAAATATTCATATGTATATATTTATAAACATCCTCACATGATGTCTTTTTTCTTACCCGTACACAATTATTTTTCTATCAACATTCATTATTTTAAATCAACTCTAATTTTTCAATTTTTACGCCCACGATTGGTTTTTCTTTTAATCACCATTGATCATTTTGAGTAGACGCTATTATTAATGTTTCCAATTTTTTTTTATGGTTATTAACCATTCTTCCTTGACAAATTCTCTCGTGCACCATTTGTACCAAATTGATTTGGTATAATTGGATTTCAATTCAATTTTTTTTTTGAATTTTTTTTTTATCAGTTCGGTTTTTTACCGGGCCCAAACCCGACCCGAGTGGTTCATGGTTCACCCTGCCCGAATAAGTCATGATTTAGGGTTCATGATTTACTATATAGGAGGTAGATTGTTCATCCAAATTAAAATTGAATCCAATTGCACCAATTGCATCTTGTGCAATTGGTGCACACAAGTGTTACTTTTCTTCCTTCGGTGATGCCGATTTTTTGTCTAATTTGATAAATTTATTAACTTGGTTTGGTTTTGTATATTGCATGGAGTATTGAGATATGTATTTGAAGTCTATAATGTGAATTGTTAAGCTGATTTTGTTTTTATTTTGTATATTGCATGGAGTATTGAGGTTAGTAATTTGAGTTCTCAATGTGAATTGTAACATGATTTTATTGATTTGCAGTGAAATGTTTGAGTTTTAAATGTGAATTGTAACATGATTTTAATTGATTTGCAATTAGATATTCTTCTTTTGATTATATAATTTTTTAATAAAAAATACTATTTTTTAAAGCTGTTTATTTGTCCATCCAGTGTTAATTCTTCTTTCCATTATACAGACTCTAATGTTAATGTTTCCAAATTTTTTATATCTTCTATTTTTTTTTTTATATTAACAATTCTTCTCTCGATGATGCAAATTTGATAAATTTATTAACTTGGTTTTGTTTTTTATATTACAGAGAATATTGAGATAAATTTCACGTTGCATTAATCTTTATATATATATATATATATATATATATATATATTTTTTTTTTGTAGGGAGTATTGAGGTAAATAACTGGAATACTTAATGTGAATTGTTAATTTGATTTTCTTTTTATTGAACATATTGCATGGGGTATTGAGTTAAGTAATTTGAGTCCTCAATGTGAATTGTAATATGGTTTTATTGATATGCAATGAAATATTTGCGTTTTGAATGTGAATTATAACATGATTTTATTGATTTGCAATAAGATATTCTTCTTTTGATTATGTAGATTTTTTACTGTGATTTTTTTTAAGTTGTTTGTTTGTCCCTCCAATGTTAAGGATTCTTTGTTCGATTATACAAATTTATTTTAATTTAATGAATTTGTTAATCAGATCATATTTTGTATATTGCAGAGAGTATTGAGCTAAATTTTATATTCAAGTAAGTAATTTGAGTCTTCAATGTAAATTGTTATATGATTTTATTGTTTCGTACTGAAATATTTGATTTTTGAAGGTGAATTGTAAGATTTTATTAATTTGCAATGAGATAAATTTTTTTTCATTATGCATTTTTTTAATAATTTTTTTTTCGAGCTGTTATTTGTTTATCCAGTGTTAATATGGAGTTAGGCACTTAATTGATTGATAACAAATCCATAATTCACGGATTTTAAACTAATATTCCTATCTTAAAAAATATATTCTATTTTTTTATTTTTGCAGGTTTTGGTCTTAAAATTATGGTTCAAAATCCGAAAGTACCGTGTTGTTATAAGGTTTGGTTTTTTCTCTCCTATGATTCTTTGAAATTTTATTTGAAATGCATCATTTATTAATATTAAATTAAATACACCATTTATTCTTTAACTTCTCATAATAGAGATAGTATATATGTTTGTATTTGCTTCTTCAAAGATTTTAGAAGAAATAATTGAAGATTTAGAATCATACAATATATATATATATATATATATATATATATATGATATTACGGTCCTGATATGGAGCCTACTAGTGGGCTCCTTATGAAGTCTAATAGCTTATGTGACATTCCTAAACTAAATCTTAAACTATGAACGGTAAACCCTAAACCATCAATCATTCGGGCCGGGTGAACCATGAACCGCTTGGGCCAATTTTGGGTCGGGTCGAGTTGAGTTCGGACCGGGTAAAAAATCTATTAGGCTCCATAAGGAGCCCACTAGTAGGCTCCATATCAATTCTGTATAATATTATATATGATAGTTGATATGTACTTAACAATTAATAATGTGACTTTTTACATTATAAAAACTACATAGTGGATCTCTTGTGCACCCAAGTGTACCGTGCACTCATGCAACAGAATGACCCATTTAAATAAAATATTTGACACATTGAATATATTAGAAATGTTCTGTAAATACATGGATAGGGTTAAGGTGAGTGCACAAATTTTAAAATATGTGCACAAGTTGCACATGAGACTTTAGCTCTCCTAATTATTTTACAATATCTCTTAAATATCTAATTGTTTTGAAATATTTTTCAGATTTATGGGTAATGTATATATATTTTATCCAAGATTTTATATTATTCCAAACTTCACAATATTTCTGAAAATCCTAAATATTAGAAAGATTTTCAAGATTTATGGTAAATCATAGCAACTTTTTAATCTTTAAATTTATTTAAAGTAACTTTAACAACGTATATGCCTTATTTATTCAAATACTTTGAATTGATTGTTATGTATTTGTATTTGTCTTTTTTTTTAAAATTGTTTTGCAGGTTGAATGTTAAGATTAAATATGGTAATGTTGTTATTCTCACAATTTTTTTTTATAGTTTAGTTCTAGAATGAAATTTAATGTTTTAATTTATTAAATATGTACTCATTTTAATTTTTTTATCTTTTAAATTAATTTCAATTTAAATATGAGTTTTAAAGTGGATTGAAGGATTCGGAGTTCTACATAGGGAATATACAGATTTTAGGTTTTTTTAAAAAAAATATTATTTTTATTTGAAAAAATTAAATATGATCATATAACAATTTTTTTTTTTGTTATTTGCAGAGTTGTTTCAATTGAATTATTAAAATGCATACAAACTTTTTTCTAATCAAAGAAATTGATTCCAAGAAAACGGGATAGTATATGAAGTTGCTGTGTTCGGGCATGTGAGGCAGGTGCCTATTTTCATAATAGCAAGATGATGAATCTTAATTGTGTTTTTCATAACATCGAGGTACATTTAATTATGATTTAATAATAATATATGATAAAAGCACAACGATTAATACTTTATAATACTTATACATTTGTTTTACCTCTATTGTTAATATTGTCGACATTCCTTCATTAAAGTGCAACCGAATTCATGCAACAATAATGCAGGAAGAGGTTGATATCAACAAGAAAAAAACTATTGAGAGTTGAACAATTGTTTTAATAGTGTGATTAATAAGGATTTCGAAAAACTCATTAATAATACTGTTTAAGTTCATTCTTATTTAGTACACAATAAATTTCTAAAGTACTGGAAATTTTGAAACACGCCGAAAATTAAGTGATAGAATTTAACAGCTTTGAATTCTTATAAATCATGCAGTTTTAAAATAACCAGAGTTTAAAATGGTTACAGATTTCGAAACACCTTTATGAAAATTATATTTTTTAATTTTTTTGCCCGATTGTTCATTATCGCCGCACACCAAAATTTTCAAACCATTGCAATTTGTGACTCTTGAAACTGAAAACAATTATTCAACCATATATAGTAATATGAACTAAAATAATAAAAGGATGGAAAAATGACAGGGTTGGGAAAAAAATTCTTGCCTAAAAAGAATGATTACAAATTTTGTGATATAAAAAATATTTCTATGTTAAGCTATCTATAAACTAATCCATTTATTTTTTGAGAACTCATAAAACGTAAAAAACCTACTTAAAAATTTTATAAGTTATTTCATTTTTTCTTTTACCAAATAAATTCACAGAGTTTATAAGCTACTCTTATGCCATATCATTATATAGGCAAATTCTCATTTGCATAATTTGCATTAATTTTGATTTGGTGCAATTCGATTTCAATTTAATTTTTTTAAAATGTTTTTTACCAGTTTTTTTTTTTTATCGGGCCCGACCTGAACCCGACCCGAGTGGTTCATAGTTCACCCAGATCAAATAAGTCATGATTTAAGATTCATGATTTAGTGTTTAGAGTATAGATTGATCTATTAAGTTAAAATTAAATTTAATTGCATCAATTG
Organism: Stenogyne calaminthoides; assembly: GCA_037126765.1. Taxonomy (NCBI): domain Eukaryota; kingdom Viridiplantae; phylum Streptophyta; class Magnoliopsida; order Lamiales; family Lamiaceae; genus Stenogyne; species Stenogyne calaminthoides. Next base: position 10,818,251 of record JBBCBC010000018.1, read on the forward strand.
TACAAGAATTGCATCTTGTGCAATTGATGCACAGAAGTATTACTCCATTATATAATATTATGAGAGATTTTCTAATTCTTGTGTATCTCTCATAAATCAGCCGTTGGTCGATCCGATTTCAGCATAATATAATCGTTTTCAATTGGCAGCATAGGCGGATTATTTTCTTTGAATTTCTTTTTATTTGGCATTTAAATTTAAATTCTCAATTAATTTAGAAAAAAGAAAACCTAAAACTAAACTATACTGCTAAACGCCCAAGCCCAATTCAAAATCACAGCCGCACAGCGAGAGAACTCAAGCCCTGAGCCCCTGCCGCCCGCGGTCGCCGCCGTTCGCCGCTCTCTGTCTCCCGCGCTCGCCGTTCGACGCTACTCTCCACTCTCCAGGTTTTTTCATTAAACTGAGTTTTAGATTTTTAGCGTATTAGATTATGAGATGAGAATGAGATGGGACCACTGCTATATTTTTCAAACAGACTCTCCGTTCTGCTGCTATATTGTTGTATTTCTTTTGTGTACAATGTATATATTTGATTATTTCACAAAAACAAAAAACAAAAAATTCCGACCCGCCTTCTCTGTGAGTTTTATCATGTTTTGGTGATAGCTTTTGGAGGATATTGTGTTAGGTTCAGTCAATGGCGTATACCCCATTGCCAAAAAAATTATTAATACTATGTAATTAAATTGTCATTTGCTATCCATATCTCTGTTTCAAATTAATTATCAATCCTACGCAAAGTGCACAAATTTAGCCCAACAATTATCATCAGCAATACAGAAAAACCATCTCTAGGTTAATTGTATATTGTAGAAAATTATAAATTTCCTCACAAGCTTTATTTTTCTGGAATTATTCTTTTCTCTAGAGCTTAATAGTCCAGTATTAGTAATTTCTTATTTTAATCCAGTAGTAGTAATTTCTTATTTTAGTCCAGTAGTAGTGATATCTTATTTTCTACAACAATTTGATAAGTAGTTCTACCTGTAATTTGCTCTTGTATTTTGGTAGTTATTTGGTAGTCATCGTCTCATACTTTGGTTGTAATTTGCTTAGTTGTTTCCATTCTCTATTTAAATTTTACAACTAAAGTATTAAGTTATATGCATTTTTGAGCTGTGTACTACTTTTTACTCCATCTTTAGATTGTATATAGGCCTACATTATTGTATTTGATCAATGGAAAAACTTCTGACTTCTACATTATTGTTGAATGTTGATTTTTTACTCCACCGCGGCTTTTTTTTTTTTTGTGACTAACTCTACCCTGGGTTCAGTGGTGGTGAAACAATACTACTAAGTTGTTATGGAAAATTTTCTGGTTCAAAAAGCATGTACTCCTGAACTTTGATTGATTGGGAAAATTGCACAAAGGAAAAGGCTCGCCAGTTTAATTTGTTTCTGTCTTATCTTTGTTGTAAAGGGATTAAGGGAAATGAGCGTAGTGGACAGCAGTAGAGGATCCTTTGTTTTGTGTATTTATTTTCTGTTGATTTTACTGAGATAATTAGGCAATAATTGGAGGGGTAATTGTTAACTGAGGGGGTCTTTAGAAAATTAATGTCTGATGGTAGTATCCATTGATGAAGTGTTTAGCATTTTATGTATATTCTCATTTAAATGATCAATTCAGCTAAGAAACATGTTTGAAACAACTTGGGATAGGTACTTATTTTATTTATTTATTAGGGTATGAATATATATTTAACGAGTTCGTTTTACTCGCTAATGAGCTTTATGCTAGCCGAGCTCGAGCCTGGCGGTATTTGGAATGGATTGGCTCAATTGCATCCTTGTGTGTATCTTCTTAATCGATTTTATGAATTTTTTTTACAGTTTTTTTTTCCTCTCTCCAGAATTGAGATGAAGGCATCCGAGTCTACTGTCCCAGCTTCAAGTAAAATTCGATTCGAAGACAGTGATGAGCACGAATCTTCCTCTGAAGTAAGGAATTTATCTGCCCCAAAACAGTTTTGCATGTTGAGTAACTCTAATGATGTTTTTGCCTATCTGTCAGTATTTATTTTCAATTATGTTGTCAACGAAAATATGCCTTTGCTACAAATTGAGGCCTAATATCGGTAAATTATCGCAAATATATTGAGAAAATGTCGACAAATTTCGAAATATCAGCAACTTAAAGCCAGAACTTTGTTTGATAAGTAAAAAAATAAGTAACAAATAAATGTATAAGGATAAATGACTGTATGTGAGATAACATTATATATTCTATTCTACAAATGTAGGATTTTTTCAATTATTTTTGTTAAATTTATGCATTGAACTTTGTTATAGAAATATAGTGAGTTAAAATTTCAATTTTCACTTTTTTTTTTTTAATTTACTGATATTACCATTATTTTCATCCTTGATTGGGAGTGACAAAAATGATTAGCTATCCTGCCAATGATGATATTTATTTCTTTTTGACAATTTGAGATTAATATTGTTTATTTGATTATTGATGAGTGTTAAAAATGGCTTAAATGGCTGTAGTCTCTATTTTTATGTTCTCAGTTAAGATTCTAAAATTTATACAGGAGGATGAAATAGAACGTGAACTTGCTGATGTCACATTCGAGGAGTTGCAGAGGGCAAGGTCTGATGGTTCAGACATGGTTTACAGGAAGCCCAATCCGGAGAAAAAAGGAGGTCGAGCAAATAAGAACAGGTCTTCTATTCTTGCACTTTTGCATATAGTGATTTTGTGGATTTTTTATTTAATTATTTGATTTAAGATTTGTTTAGGCCAATGGAGATGAGTAGCAAAAAGCCTGTTAGCAGATTCAGAGAAGTTATTCAAGCTCCTAAAAAGGTGGGCATATGTGCCTTTTCGTGTGATTGTGTGAACAATTGTCGAAATCTTGTGTGTTTTTCCATTGTTATTCAACCACATATTCTAATATTTTTAGCTTATCAAATTATCATGTAGTATGAGTTTTATTCATAACTATTCCAAATTCCAATTATGTTATTTTTTGAAGACTTAAAAAATGCTTGTACTTTACCATGAATGAGTTATTCTAGTGCGAATCATACTCACTGTATATTTCATCGTTTGAGTAACAAATTTTATTATCGTGGTAACGAGTCTATTTAAATTAAATTGAGTAATACTGTGGTTCTAAATGAGTATTATTCATTATATATTTCATCTGTGAATTGTGTTTCTTTTCCACAGTCAAGTGTTGGCCATATGTTGGTCTTGTCTTTTGCTGCTTGCTCGTTATCTCTTTATAATTTAGAAAATGTGTAATGCATGAACAGACCCCTAAACTATCAAATTTTGTCTTGATATGTCCTTAAACTATATTTTGTTCTAAACTGCCCTGCAAGTATTAAATTATTTCATGAGCTCCCTTGAGACAAAAAAAATGATGAAATTTTTTGATTTATCTTAATGGTCCTGTTAAATAATATATACGTTTATTTTACTCATATGCAAATGTGTTTTCTAAAAATCGTTTTAACCCCAATTCTTCAGGTGATGAGTACCTAATATGGTTGGGAAAGATACTTTTGTATATAATTAACATTAAGTAGAGGTGACATGTACATTATTTGACGGGACATTAAGGTCAATTGATTTTTTTTTTTGTCAATTCTCATCTCGAGGAAGCTCGCGAAATAACATTTCGATACTTAAAAGGACGTTTTAAAACAAAAAAATAGTTTAGGGACTTGTCGAAATAATAGTTGATAGTTTAGGCACCTTTTGATGCATTATACCTTTAAAAACAATGTAATGTGGCACTTTCTTTTCAGAATAATGTGAATGTTTTAATATTTCATCTTCAGATGGTACGGGATCCTCGTTTTGAATCGTTATGCGGAGAACTTGATGTGGACGGGTAAACTCTCTTTCTCTGCTAACATTATGATTTAGTTTCTTGCAGTATAGCTAACCTTAAAATCTGGAATTGCAGGTTCAAAAAGAGATACAACTTCATTTACGAGAATACACTTTCTGCTGAAAAAGCGGTAGAATTCATTATTCTGCTTTCTTAACATAGGTGCTTCTGTGCAATCTTCTGCTTGCATTACTTGTTTGCTCTTTTGGGATATGTAGGAACTTAAAAAGCAGATGAGGAAAACAAAAGATCCTGAAGCCATAGATGAACTAAAGGAGCGTTTGTCTCGCATTGTAAGTACTTTTTCAAGTTTATGCTTCATTATTCTTCATTTAAAACTACTTATATCTTAGGCCCCTTTAATATTTTGCTCAATCTTTCTAGGATAAAGAATTGAAGTCTGCAGCACCAAACCATTCAGAGAAGAATATTTTGGCTCAACATAAGAAGAAAGAAAGAGAAGCTGCAAAGAAAGGAAAACAACCTTATTACTTGAAAAAATGTAAGCTTCATTTGTCCTCTCTCTGATAAACTTCTTGGTTTTATGAAGCTGCTGGAAGGAAAAAAAATGTCCTTTATGTAGAAAATTCATAAGAAAATGTTTTCCCATTAGATTTAGGGTGTTCGCACTAGATTCTTGCAACTTATAATCACTTTTTTAAATAATTGTACAAAAGCTATAATCTATAAGTTGGTTATTTGATGTTTTCGTTAGCTTTTACTCGTTTTTGCAATATTTTTGCAAACACGTTACCATTAATCAATTATTTTCACAATCACTAAATTAATCACTTCTCCAAATACATAACTTTTTGCAAACACCCCCTACTTTTGCTTGTCAGTTTATGATGTTAAGGCAAAGGGGAGCGTAATTTTTGGGTCATTTAGAGGAGCAAAATATAAGAATCAAGAATTTAGGAAATGAAAATCATAGGAGGAGTTTGTGCTTCTTATCTTTTCTTTTCTTTTCCGTCCAATTCCTATCAGATGAGAAGCACTTTGCAATCTAACTTTTATAGTTGCTAAAATGCCTTGGAAGATGAGAAGCACTAGGAAAGTGTGTATAAGGAGGATTTATGACATAATTGACAAATTTGTTAAGACGATGAACTAATAATATCTTTATTTGGTTGCAGCGGAACTAAATAAGCAAAAGCTTGTTGAGAAATACAAAGAACTCAAGGTACATGCATTAGTCATTATGAGTTTCTGATTTTGTTAATATTGCTCAGGTTGTTGGGAGATGAATTTAATAAAAGATATATGATTTTGATTAAGATTCCAAAACCCCTGAGTATGACATGTTCACAATGATCTTGATAAGTTGAGTCAGGATTCAGTTTTAGAGTATTCAGGATGTTATCTGCAAAATGTATAGTCAGCAGATATAGATCAGGATAGGTTCTGAAGACTCTGAAGAACTCAGTATGTTTCTGAAGACCCCTCTTATGGTGTGTGAGGAACTCAGTATAGTCAGCAGATATAGATCAACTTCAGTTTCTTCAGAAGCATACTGAGTTCTTCAGAGTCTTCAGAACCTATCCTGATCTATATCTGCTGACTATACATTTTGCAGATAACATCCTGAATACTCTAAAACTGAATCCTGACTCAACTTATCAAGATCATTGTGAACATGTCATACTCAGGGGTTTTGGAATCTTAATCAAAATCATATATCTTTTATTAAATTCATCTCCCAACAATTTCCCTCGTTTTGATGATGCCAAAACCTATCTTGTTACAAACATATAACCTATGCTCAGGTTTCAGTTTATCCTATTACAAGATTGGTTATGTCTCCCAACAATTTCCTGAATCAGAGAATCTCCCAACACTTAATCATTCAACAATTTCTTTAGTGATGAATCTTCTTAAATAGTTCATCACCAAATGCTTAAACAATTAATCAGTTCAGAGACTTTCATTCAGCATATCAAATATAAAAGACATGTAAATAAGATAATGAGATATTATCTTTTGAGCATAAATGATAAGTTTTCATTGATGATTGGTATACCATTACAGATTACAATGAGTCTTATCAACAAAATCAAAAAGACAAAAAATTAAGGATTACAAGAGTCTTCAGTCTTCAGATTTGGCTCTTCAGTCTTCTGTTCTTCAGTTTGCTTTTTCTTCAACTTCATCAGCGGGCACCTCCAGGTCGAACATTCCGAAATACCTCTTCTTCAATTCATTTCTTTCCTTAATGATATCCCGGATTTGTTTCTTGTCAAACCCAATGACCAAAGATATCTTGAGCAATTTCTTGAGTAATGACCTTCTCATTCACCAAGCCATTACCAAGTCTTGGAGGAGGGTAGGAATATGGATCAGGGGCTACTATATGTACCTTTCCTTCATCTGCTAAGTTCATCCAACTTTGGAGATATTTTGGATAGAAGGTTAGGAGATATTTAATGAACGCTTCATTCGATCCGAGCTTTCCCTCTCCACTCCTCGAAAGCACATCATAATAGAACCGAAGGTTCTCTTGACCTCTTCCCACACATCGTTGAATTTGATAGCATCCATTTGTCAACGTGTGACCATTTTTTGTGCTCTTGATGTCCCTTTCTCTCTTTGCCATAAACTTTTTGAATTCACTCATTCGCTTCGCTCTTTCATCAATTTTCTTCGATCGACAACGCGCTCGAGACCGGCAAAGAACTTTCTTAGCTTGTTCTATATCCGGAGTGTCTTGAGCATCTCTTGTGTTGAAGACTTTCTTCATGCGGACCTCTGAGACTCTTCCAATTCCTCCATTCGACTTCAGACTTGCTAGTTCTAGAAGACGCGGCGCTTGCTCTCGGGTTGAACAATGCCCAAGACTTTCCTCTTCATAGTAATTCAAAGCCGGCACGGCTTGTTCCAACCTTAGTTCTAGCACTCGGTTTCTCTCTTGCAACATCAAGCATGGTTTCTCGTAAATTCGAGTGTAGATAGCTTCTCCACTTTGAGCGAACAGGTTTGTTAGTAAGCCGACTTCCTTCAAAGGCTTTGGATAGTCCGCTTCATTCGAACTTTTTTTGTGCTTTTTTCTCCAAAGACGCGGCTAATAACTTCCCCGAGGTCCTCATCCGGTCTTTTCCCTTCGCACCAGTAATTTGGAAGAAGTCTGGAGATCTTTGTGTCCGTGTGATATTGCTCTTTGTTCACACAAATAAGACTCTCGCCCCCCGATCTTGTTCGTCTTCCGGCCTCAATGTGGTTCTTAGCCACGAGAAAATTCTTGAGAGATGGCAACCGCGGAGAGAGCATCTTTGAACATCTCGGTCATCTTGGTCATGAAGCATTGAGCTCATTTCCTCAACAACATATTTGATCGACTTCATTCTTCTCTGCGCGAATTTCCACCTCTAGAAATGCGCGTTTCTCGGTGTCTTACGTTTACCAAAGACTTTCATTTCGACCTTGACTCTCCATTTTTCATTCAGCTTATCTTCCATGGAGGTCATCTGTGAGGTCAGAGTGTTTTGAATTTGCACCAGTTTTGAAGAGTGACTAAAATTCTCCATCTTCTGAGCTTGGCTGGCCAATGTTTCTTCCATCCGAGCAATCTTGTTCATCATTCGCTCAACCTTCTCAAACTTCTCCATCAAAAAGTGAGGTCGATCTCGGGAACCTTACGCCCTTCAGGCCGATTGATCATCCTGAGTTTCAGCTTCATCCTGAGCTCCAGTCTCCAACTGAGCCTCAGTCTGTACATCGGACAATTCAGAATTAAAGATAGAACTTTCAGTAACTTTGGCATAATTGTGAATAGTGCGAAAAGCGCACCAAGAAGTCTTAAACAATCCGAGGTTGAATGATTCGGGTTGATCAAAGACAAGAAGTTCTTCTCCATCTCGAGATCGATCCTCAACATCTCCCCTGTTGGTCTCTATCTTGAAATTTGTCTCTGCTTTGCTAGGGGCACAAACTTCAATTAGCTTTCTCTCTCGCCTATCTTCTTACGAACCAGACTCATCAAAATCGAAAAATTTTCATCGAGCTTTGTCTTCCGAATCTCGAGAAGTCGATCGGGAATCTTGTCTCCTCATTCCACCGATCTTCCCTCCGAACGCAAAGAATATCAAGCATCTCGGAAGAGTCCGATTGAGGATGAAAACCGTCGATCTTAATCTGAAGAAGATATCTTGTAGATCGGGGAACGAAGTGAGCTCGTAGTGTGATCAAGGATGAACCGTTCCCCTCGCTTTCATCCACTCGGTTTCTTGACTTCATTTCTTCTTCCATCTCGGGCTTTCGGTTTAGTCGAAGCATCATTTGAAGGATCGAAGTAGATCACTTTCAGGGCTTCATCAGAAGAAAATTTGCTCACGAGTCTCAATATCATCCCGAATGTTGTGCGGTCGGGTCCTCGTTTGCATCGAGTGGGTTCCGGGCCCGGTATGCACGCGTCCTTAGATTGACTCGAGTTGGCTCTTACATGTCTGGCCGCACATCTTTGGTAGGAATCTCACGAGGCTGAGTTCCTTTAAAATTTCTGAGAAATTTTATGCGAAGCTGACGAAGTCTCAAGCACCTCCGAAGAAGACACGCTCGCCGGTCTGTTCACGTGCCTTAGAGATAACCTGAGCCAAAACTGCGATAATGAATTTCGGCGGTTTTGGCCCTCCAGGTTGAATCTCTTGAGAATCCTTTGCCATCTTCATCGGTGAGAACCACCAATCTTCTGGCTTGGAGGCGAGGGTTTTACGCTTCTTCAACTTCTCACCTGCTCCATTTTGGCCTCCAAGCAGAACCTTTCCTGGTTTGTTGGGTCTCTTGTGAAAGCGGACTTTTTGGTGATTATGCTTTCTTTTTCTTTTCTTCCCTCGATGGCTGCCTCTTCACAAAGAATGGGCTTGAAGAGCACTTTGGACTTGGGGAATGGGGTCGAATTGGCGAAGATGTCCTCCTCCTCTCTGCACATCTCCAAAATAAATGCTATTTTGGTGGCATGGTGGATCTTGCCTTTAATCGTGATAGCCCCGTCAACCTTCTTGAAGACTTTGACTTGTTCACTCACCATCTGAATCAAGAATTTGAGCTAGTTGAAGTCAGTGGTGGGTGAGGCCTCGATCGCCGCCATCAATCTGAGACTTCGGTCTTGATCGCTCAAAACTCCCAAAGAAGGCTCATGATGCTTTTGCTCACAATATCCATCAAAACTCTATATTGTGGCTTCAAATGTCTCTTATGTAGTGTAGCCTCAAATTTTACAGGATTCTCAGCAATCCTATCTAAATACTCATGCTCTCTACCCAACATATACATAGCAGGGTCCTCTCCTCTATCATAAAGCTCAAAAACATTGTTTAAATTCTTCGGAATAATATACAATTCCCTTTCAAAATCGATGTATTTGGACGAATGCTCTAAATGCGTCTGATAATCTCGAGAATGCATACCATCCTCTTCATCTATCCTCAAATTCTGAGATGAACTCGATTACCTCTTTTCGCGTATTCTTGGTCCGGATTAAACTGCGGCGAGATGAGTGAGTTTGGCCAATCGAATCATATGGAGAGCCTCCTCTTCTGGTTTGGAGTTGGTTGTGCTATCGAGCGAGACAACGAACTCGTACCAAGGTTTGTTGGTTTCGGCTAATTTATCGAACAAATGTCTCCGATTAATCGGGTATACGAACAGACGATCTCCGAAAAGTAAGCCGCCAAAATATCCTCATTGGTCATTGATGTAACAGAGGATTAAACGATTTATTGACCTTCTTCGAATTTCAAAAGATCCCGCCCAAAAAACATTCCTTAGGTTTTTTGTATTTATCAAGAAATGATTCTTGAGCTTCAACTTAAGCAATAAATGAGTTGTATGAGTCATTACTTCTTGGACTAATTTTCTCTATCGGTCTTATCGAAAATCGACCTTGATAAAATGTCGATTATATCGAGTCTTGATTGAGTTCAAGATACTAATCGAGTCTTGACCTTCAAGAATCTGAGTTTTCGAGACTTCGATTCAAATATTTCCATTTTATCCCGAGTTTCAAGAGAATTCGAGAAACTTCATGCATCTGAAAACCTTCAATTTTTTGATTTTTACTCTATACACTGGATCTAACATCCCTAATTCAATCGAAAGTTCACGAAATCTTGATTGACCCAAAGGTTTAGTCAAGATATCGACTCTCTGCTTATCAAGATGAATTTTCTCCATCCTTATATCCTTTTTTCTCGACATGATCTACGATGAAGTGATGTCCGATATCCACATGCTTGCATCCGGTGTGTAATAACGGATTTTTTTGTGAAATAGCAATGGCACTATTATTGTCACAAAATATTGGTACTTCATTGGCTACAACTTTATAATCCCTTAATTGTTGTCTCGAGCTAAAGAATCGAAAGCACAACAGCTTTCCTGCAATTTATGTATTCAAATTTTCGAAGAAGATCGGGTTGCTATCGAGGTCTGCTTTCTTCGAAAACCAAGATATCAGCTTACTTCCTAGAAATTGACAAGTTCTTGTAGTGGACTTCCTGTCAATTCTGCAACCTCCATAATCAAGATCTCGGAAGTAACCAAGTTAATTCAAGGTTATCATCAACTGGATACCATAATCCTCTATTCATCGTGCCCTTAAGATACTTCAAGATCTTTTTGGCAAACCTCCATGTGACTAAATTTCAGATTAGCTTCGGTATCTTGCGCATATTCCAACAAAGAAATGTTATATCCTCTTTTACTTGTGAGATAGAAAGCAATGATCCAATGATTCCTCTATAATCAAGATGACTCATCGATTTGACTTCGTAATCAGGATCCATCTTGTAGTTAGTATTCATGGGAATCCTAACGCATTGCAAGCATACACCATATTTCGCAATCGGATCTCGGTGTACTTTTGGTTGGTTGATGAAGATTCCTTCATTTGATTGTTTCACTTGAAGAACTAGAAAGAAATTCATCTCTCCCATCATTGACATCTCAAACTTGCCTTTCATTAGTGTTGAAAACTTTTCACACAGCCGATGATTTGGAGATCCAAAAATGATGTCATCAACATATATCTGAACCAGTAAGATATCTTCCCCATCTTCTATCCTGAACAGAGTTCTATCAACAGTCCCTTTGACAAAACCATGGTCAGTAAGAAACTGAGAAAGAGTATCATACCATGCTCTGGGTGCTTGCTTGAGACCATACAAAGCTTTTCTGAGCCTGTAAACTTGGTCATTCTGTTTGAAACCAGGAGGTTGTTCCACATAAACCTCTTCTTTAAGCACACCGTTCAGAAATGCACTTTTCACATCCATTTGATATACTGTGAACTTCATGTGGGCAGCATATGCAAGAAACAATCTGATGGCTTCTAGTTTTGCAACAGGTGTAAAGGTTTCATCATAATCCAAGCCTTCTTCTTGTGAATAACCTTGTGCAACTAGTTTTGCCTTGTTTCTTACAATGTTGTTGTTTTCATCTCTTTTATTCTTGAAAACCCACTTGGTTCCAATGACATTGTGCCTTTCAGGTCTATCTACTAGCTCCCATACTTCATTCCTTGAGAATTGATTCAGTTCATCTTGCATAGCAGTAATCCAATGAGAATCTTGTAGAGCTTCACAAATCTCAGTAGGTTCTTTCTCTGATAGGAAGCAGCAGAATAGTGCACTCTCGCCATGGAACCTTCTTGTTTTAACACCTCCAGTTAGATCACCCACAATCTGACATGTAGGATGATTATCTAATCATTTCCTTCTTAATGTTCCCCCTTCAGCAGTATCCTCAACATTTGAAATGTTAGGTTCAGTTAATTCAGTAAACTCAGAGAACAACAGAAAAGGAGAAAGAGAATCATCTTCCTCAGGGGAAATTCTATTCAGAACATTGTCAGAGACATTTGTTCCCCTTTGGTTGATAGATTCAGAATTTGCCTCAGCTGTGACTACATCTTCATTGACATCACATACCTGAGTCTGAACTGATGTCTGTTCAGATTGGTCACCTTTGGTGTGTTGGCTTTCCTGAGTCTCACCATCCTGAGTTCCATCCTGAACTTCTTTATCTGAGTCTGAGTCACTCCAATCATAGGATGTGACTGACTTCTTCTTTTCAGGTTCAGTGGATGATTTATCTTTCTGTTTCAGGCTTAATCTGGTGATCCTCTTGTTCAGTTTGTTTCTTCTGAACACAAGTAGATTCATCAAAAACAACATGAGGTGTTTCCTCCACAATAAGAGTCCTACAGTTGTAAACTCTGAAAGCTTTACTGACTTCAAAATATCCTAAGAATATTCCTTCATTCCAAACACTTGCAACCAAACACACGAAAGAAAGAAATAAGAGGCTTCCTTTCATTCCAAAGCTCATAGGGTGTTTTGCCTTGACTCTTGGTCATCATGGATCTGTTTCGAGAAGTAAGCGTGCGGTGTTGGCGGCTTCACCCAAAACCTTTTAGGAATATAAAATTTATCATTGTCCTTGCGAACCTTCTTTTCGAGTCGTTCCTTCTTTCAAAGAACACCATTTTGTTGAGGATCCTTGCGGTGATGTTTCATGTGAGATTCCATTTCACGCACAATAATCGATATGATATGATTTATAAATTGATTCTTTTTGTCGATCCGATTTTGACCACACTCAGATTTTTCTCAATCTTTGGGCCTTTTCAAGAATTTGGCGAACTTTTATCTCGAGTCTCTTTCTTACTGAGTAAGAATATGACCCAAGTATATCTTAAGTAGTCATCAACTACTACCTTTGTCAGATCTAATTTTGACCACACTCAGATTTTTTTCAATACTGAGTCTTTTAAGTAATTCTGGCAGCTTTATCTGAGTCTCTTTCTTACTGAGTAAGAATATGACCCAAGTATATCTTGAGTAGTCATCAACTACTACCAATGTGTATTTCCTGCCATTAGTGCTCACTGGTGTTATAGGACCAAAAAGATCCATATGCAGCAACTGAAGTATTCTTTCAGTAGAAACATCAACTTTGCTTTTAAATGATGCTCTTATTTGTTTTCCTTTCTGACACGCATCACAAATATGTTCCTTACTGAATACTTCATTAGACAACCCTCTCACAAGAGCTAATCTTGCAAGCTTATTCAGGGTTTTGAAATTTAGGTGATTCATTCTTTTATGCCATAACCAACTGGTATCTGTGGAACTTTTACCAACTAAACATGTATCTTTAGGAGTTGAACTCCAATCAGCAAGATACACATTCCCTTTTCTTGTACCAGTCAGTAATACTTTCTGTGATGCATTATCTTTCACATAACATAAGTTCTTAGAGAACTCAACATTGAAACCCTTATCACAGAATTGGCTTATTGAAAGCAAATTATGCTTCAATCCAGATACATATGAAACACCATGGATATGAATCGAAGTCGATTTCAAAGTTCCATATCCTTCGATCAATCCTTGGAGTTATCTCCAAAAGTGATCTGTGGGCCTCTTTGTTCAACATAGTCACTGAGTATCTTCTTGAATCCTGTCTTATGTCTTGAACATCCACTGTCAAGATACCATACATCAGGGGTCTTTTCATCTCTGCTCATCAGTGTTATGTGATCTTTAATCAGCTTAGTGCCCTTGTTTTCCTCCTGAAAAACAGATCAATTTTTAGGTACCCAATTTGTGTAGGGTCCTACAAGCTTAGATGTACCTTTCGGAATCCAAATTTGCCTAACAACTCTAATCACTTTAGAGTGGCTAATTTGTCTTCCATAAACATCAACATACACATTTACTACTCTTGGTGCCTTATGAGTTTTACGTGTATGTGTCTTTTTAGCATGAACATGGGCTTTTGATTTTTCTTTGGTTCAGCCCCATACGTTCATTTGCTTTGGCTTCAGTGTAACTGGTCTAAATCTTTGTTGACTCGGGTTCAGGTAACCTTTACCCTTAGGCAAGTGGGGTTCATGTTACTGATGCGAAAACTGGGTCTTTCAAGATAATCGAGGACTTGGTCTCTTCGATTGAGAATGTCTCTGAGTGTTTCTCATCCGAGGATTCTCGATGGTTCGATGTGGAGCCTTTCGTGTTTGCATTCTTAGCTTGAGGCTTTGAAGTACTTGCACTAAACTTTCCAACCGAAAGTGCTCGGGGCCTTTTCATCTCTGCTTTCATCAACCGGTCGACTTCTCGGGATTGGAAGACAAAGCTCGGGATGAAAATTCCGATTTTGATGAATTTGGTTCGAGAAGAAGATATACCGAGAGGAGAGCTATCAAAGTTGGTGCCCCAGAAGCAGAGACAAATTTCAAGATGGGGACCAACAAAGTCTTTGAGACGGATCTCGGATGGAGAATGAAACTTCTTGTGTTGATCAACCTCAGCAGAGACAAATTTCAAGATGGGGACCAACAGGGGGGTGCTGAGGATCAGTCTCAGATGGAGAATGAAACTTCTTGTGTTGATCAACCTCAGCAGAGACAAATTTCAAGATGGGGACCAACAGTCGCCGAGGGATCTCGGATGGAGAACGAAACTTCTTGTGTTGATCAACCCGAAATCATTTCGCATTATATCACTCTTCAACGCTTTTCGCATGCCAATTATGCCAAAGTTGAAAGTTCTATCTTTAATTTCAATTGTCTCGATGTAGGCCGAGGCTCGATTGGAGACCGGAGCTCGGGACGGGTCAAGCTCAGGATGATCAATCAGCACAGAAGGTGCAGAAGGTTCCTGAGATCGACCTCACTCCCTTGATGGAGAAGCTTGTGAAGGTTGAGCCAATGATGAACAAGATTGCTCAGATGGAAGAAACATTGGCCAGCCAAGCTCAGAAGATGGAGAATTTTAGCGATCTTGGAAACCGTGCAAATCCAAAACACTCGACCTCACAGATGACCTCCATGGAAGATAAACCTGAATGAAAGTGCGGGGAGTCAAGGTTTGGTGAATCTTAAACCAAACAGATGCACCTGGGAGATAAATCGCATTTCAGAGGTGAAATCGACAGAAAAGAAGAAGTCTTGATCAAATATCTTTGTTGAAACGAGCTCAATGCTCATGACCAAGATGACAAAGATGTTCAAAGATATTCTCTCCGGCGCTTTGCCCATCTCGAAGAATTTTCTTCGTGGCTAAGAACCACATCGTGAGTACTGGAAACATTTAACAAGATCGATTATTAAGGAGAGGTCATACTGTGTGAAAGCAAAGAGCAATATCACACGGACACAAAGACTCTCCAGACTTCTTACAAATTACGGCATAAGAAGGAAAAGACCGGGGATGAGGACCTCGTGAAGTTATGGCACGACTTTGAGAAAAAGGCACAAAAAAAAGTTGAAATGAAAGAAATTTTATCCAAAGCCTTGAAGGAAGTCAAAGTTTACTAACAAACGAGGGTTCGTTCGGTGGAGAAGCCTATCTACACTCGAAGCTCGGCGAAACCATGCTTGATGTTGCAAAAGAGAGAAACCGAGTGCTAGAACTAAGGTTGGAACAAGCCAATTTCTTCTTTGAATTACTATGAAGAGGAAAGCCTTGTGCATTGTTCAACCTGAGAGCAAGTGTGCTAAGGCTTCTAAGCCAGTGCAGAGAAAGCTGATGGAGGAATTGGAAGAGTCTTCAGGTCCGCAGAAGAAAGTCTTCAACACAAGAGATGCTCTGAAGACACTCCAGATAGAACAAGCTAAGAAAGTTCTCGCTTCGGTCTCAGCGGCTGTGCTCGGATCGGGAAGAAAATTGATGAAGAGCAGAAGCGAAGGAGTGAATTCAAAAAGTTAGCGAGCAAGAGGAAAGGGACATCAAGAGCACAAAAATGGCCACACGTTGACAAATGGATGTCTATCAAATTCAACGATGTGTGGGAAGAGGTCAAGAGAACCTTCTGGTTCTATTATGATGTGCTCAGGGAGTGGAGAGGGAAAACTCGGGATCGAATGAAGCGTTCATGAATATCTCCTAACCTTCTATCCAAAATATCTCCAAAGTTGGATGAACTCTTAAAGATGATGGGAAAAGGTGACAGATAAGAGCCCTTGGTCCATATTCCTACCCTCCTCCAAGACTTGATAATGGCTTGGTGAACGGGAGAAGGTCATTACTCAAGAAATTGCTTTCAAGATCTTTGGTCATTGGGTTTGACAGAAATCAGGATATCATTAAGGAAAGAAATGAATTGAAGAAGAGGTATTTCGGAATGTTCGACCTGGAGGTGCCCGCTGATGAAGTTGAAGAAGAAGCAAACTGAAGAACAGAAGACTGAAGAGTCAAATCTAAAGACTGAAGACTCTGAAGATTCTTGTAATCCTTAAATTTTTGTCTTTTTGATTTTGTTGATAAGACTCATTGTAATCTGTAATGGTATACCAATCATCAATGAAAACTTATCATTTATGCTCAAAAGATAATATCTCATTATCTTATTTACATGTCTTTTATATTTGATATGCTGAATGAAAGTCTCTGAACTGATTAATTGTTTAAGTATTTGGTGATGAACTATTTAAGAAGATTCATTACTAAAGAAATTGTTGAATGATTAATTGTTGGGAGATTCTCTGATTCAGGAAATTGTTGGGAGACATAACCAATATTGTAATAGGATAAACTGAAACCTGGGTATAGGTTATATGTTTGTAATAAGATAGGTTTTGGCATCATCAAAAAGGGGGAAATTGTTGGGAGATGAATTTAATAAAAGATATATGATTTTGATTAAAATCTCAAAACCCCTGAGTATGACATGTTCAGAATGATCTTGATAAGTTGAGTCAGGATTCAGTTTTAGAGTATTCAAGATGTTATCTGCAAAATGTATAGTCAGCAGATATAGATCAGGATAGGTTTCAAGACTCAAGAAGAACAAGATATTTTTTGAAGAAATCAAGTTTCAAAGACTAAACCGAAGTTTCGTGAGAATCAAGACTCGGTGAGAATCAAGACTCAAAGGTGAAATCGAGAATCAAAACTCAAGATGAAACCGAGATATCAAGACTCAAGATGAAATCGAGGAATCAAGACTCAAGATGAAGATTCAAGATATCATCAGTCTGTATATCTGTGAAGACTCAGAAGACTCAAGAAGGCCAAGACTCGAGAATACCTCAAGACTCAAGACATAAGTACATGTAAGATCGAGAACTGAAGATCAAGAATACTGAAGGCACAATAATTACTGAAGACTCAAGAATGTCTTCAATGCTCAAGATAAACCACAATGTTCCGAGGCAAGACCGAGAATATCTATATAAAAGGATTTAATCTTCGAGAAGATCGCGATTCCTTAGAGAAATAGATATTTGCCAAGACATTCAAACGCACAAAAGCGAACTAAGTCGAGTGTTGTTAAGGTTATATCAACTCGAGTTTGTAACCAAAAAGAGATTGAAGGTGTCTACCTTTAACCGGAGACAAAAGTCAAAAAGAGAAGACAACATCCGCACTATACCCATAATCGACAAAGTGATAGGTCATTTGAAAAAGATGTCAGAAGTACAAAGTTCCAGACTGCAAAAAGTGAAGACCGGCTACATGAAAGGCTATTGCCTAAAACGTGTTAGGGAGTTTCAAACCCTAAATATAGCCATTCCTCACACACCATAAGAAGAAACTCACGAAGTTATCTCTCCAACGGATAGTTTTCAAAGAGTGTCCTTGGTGTATGCCTATAAATACTTGTGACCCTCTACATTGTAAGTTTACGGGAAATTTGTAAGCAACCCAAGAGCTCAAACTTATTATCGCAAAGTTAAAGCACTCGAAAAACTTAGAATTTCTCAAGTGCTTTTATATTGAAGAGAGCTCACTAAACTAAGCCTAGCTTGATAAGACATATCTGAAGCTTAGTCGAGATATCCTAAACCTTTGCATTGTACTTCATTGTAAAGGATATCTCATCCTAGTTGGAAACCAACCGAGAAACCCCAAAACCCTTGAGAAGGTAGTTGGAGTGTGTTTGTTGGTGAGAAGAGTTGTAAAGAGTTAGTAAACTACGCGGAGTAGTCGAAAGCTCTCAGAGGAGAAGTTAGTAAGCCTGAGAGGTAGTCCGAAAAGCTTGTTTGTGTTTGAGTAAGTAAACTACGGAGGTAGTCAGAAAGCTCAATGTCGGGTTGAGTAAGTAAACTACGTGGAGTAGTCAGAATGCACAGGGCCGAGTTGAGTAAGTAAACTACGCGAGGTAGTCAGAAAGCTCAGAAGTGATTAGTGAATTTCTCTGAGGATCAGAGAGAGTGGACGTAGGAGCTTGAGTCTCTGAACCACTATAAATCAGCGTGTTGTTTATTGCTTTCCTTATATGTGCTTAAGCTGTTGCATCACCGAAGTTTGAAAGCATATTTTCACTGACATTTCAGTTGAAATCAATCCACTGGAAGTTGCATGTAATTGAATCACAGCCTAATCACTATTCCATAAAAGGAAGGTTTCCAGCAAAGCTTAAAACAAGTATAAACTAAAGGGCCAACCATTCCGCACATTTGAGTAGCTAGAACAGATAGTTACCAAACTGAACTTACTCTTCTGAGGGTTCAGTAAGTTAGTTATCTCGATCCAAGCAACTTTCGAGGATCTCTCAAACTTGGGACTCGGGTTGGGATTATTTGAGGTTTCTGAAAGCAACTCAGGATCACTGTCTCAATAGACTTTGACTCAGAGCGATATGTGCTTCTCAGGACCTAATCTTCAGGATTATCTGACCCAAGCTGACATCGGTAAGAAAAAATTTTAAAAACACTGAACACGTGTATTCCCCCCCCCCATACACGTTTAAGACTCGTTTGCACCGGGACCAACACAGGTTTATGATAATTATTTCATTTTTATAACTAATTAGGAGTCCGGCAAACTGGAGTCGTTTATCGAGAAAAAGAGAAAGAAGAATGCTGCCAAGGACCACAGATACATTCCATATCGACGCCCCACACAGGAAGGAAACAATTAGACTCTATAAGTCTTCCCTTCCCGTCATCTTCATATGGAAATGTAATGAAACGGCAAAAATCCTTTTATTTAAAACTTTTTTGTAATGTTTCCAGCTAATTTAGTTACTTGTTTTATTGGTCTATCAATCTGGCTTTACCTTCTCTGTGGAGTTGCTATGGGATCCTAACTTTCTTATGATCCCATTCACATTTCTTCCTTCGCTTCATCTTTATTTTGGTACTTTTAATGCTAATATTCAGGCTAAAAAAATATATACATGTTAATCGGAATTCTTTTATTCAATTATTGAATTCCAAATTAAACCTAAAATGTCGTGTAAGAAGTATTCGTTGCACTTTTTCTTGACCCATTTGCCTTTTGTATTAGGTAAATATATCTCAATGTTCTAATTTTGAGAATTGTTTTATATCATTTCTCTTGTCTTACAAATGAATGTGACATGCAACCGTTTTATAGAGAATTCACACAAGGACAGCTTGTTGATGAAGAGCAACATGTCTTCTAGGCTAAGTAATATGAGAGACTTCTTGAGGAAAAATCACAAGTTTTCTAACTAATGTCCACATAATTTTATATATTTATAATACCCCCTTGGAATTACATCGTGATGTTTATGACTCATTAAAAACTCGCAAAAAAAAAAATCAATGGGAGAAACCAGAGCGAGAGAAGAGTATTTTATTTTATGTACTTATTCTCTCTTAATGCATCTGTTTTTTCTTTTAAACATGATATATTCTCTGGTATTTATAATTCAGTACCACAACTAACAACTTTATTTACATTACTATATAACCATATTATTATACATTTCACCCCTCATCCCTCCCCCTCCCCTTACTACCGGTTCAATCAACCAGAACAAAGACAAGGTGTCATTAAACTTTAGAATCCAAGTGATGCTTGTAATATTATTGTTTTATTTATGTGTAAAATTTATAAAAGTTTTCAATATTAATTTTTATAATATAATCATGCATATGTATATATTATGGCAAAAATTCGTATTGGATAGCTTCATACGTATGAGTTTCATTTACCCTATCATATAATTTATGGTTTATGGATATCCTTTTTCTTTTTTTCTTTTTTTTGCGCTTAAAAGAATAGCAAGTGGGAACTTTGTCCCGTACATAAGACTCACTCACATATATATATATATATATATATATATATATATATATATATATATATATAACATTTGTGTGAGATCACCTCATGGTGAGACGGTTCACAAACTAGCATAAATTAAAACGTATGTACAAGGAAGGATCTATTAACGGGCTGCGTTGGGCTAGAGCTCAGTGGAAGCCCAAAATACACTCTCCCTCCCTCCCTCCCTCCCTTTCTCTCTCTATATATATACACACACACATCAAAATGGTAGGTCTCGGTGAAACTTGTTAATAGTATGAAATTTATACAATTATACTTATATACTAATATCATAACACTTATCAACTGATACCATTTAACTTGTAAACTGAGATCATAACATTAAATGCTATAGACATTAGTTTATAAGAATGGTGATATCAATTTAAATGTGGATTGATGTGGTGATAAATCGAATAAAATAATACTGGATTGATATGATAGAGAAATGAATGTTCTAACTCCTCAATCTAATGATAAAATCTTTAATGTAATTTAAGCTATTCAATGCAAAGAGAATTGCTTAGTTTGTTAGGCTCAATCTCAAGGTTGGTGATTATTTTTATAGTGC
Organism: Stenogyne calaminthoides; assembly: GCA_037126765.1. Lineage (NCBI taxonomy): Eukaryota > Viridiplantae > Streptophyta > Magnoliopsida > Lamiales > Lamiaceae > Stenogyne > Stenogyne calaminthoides. The sequence continues at coordinate 10,838,692 of JBBCBC010000018.1, forward strand.
CTTAAATGCAACATTTATAGTGCAAGGAAAACACTCTGTGTTACCCTAGTATCTTTGGGGATTCATGCATTAAATGCATGGATATTGCTTTTGGGTTTGCAACACTAAATCTGTTCTTGGTGGACAGATTCGGGCCAATAAGGGTGTGCCAGATGTACACTGGCAGCAGATTTCTTATACATTTTTTGATTCACTTTCTAATTTAGGTGTGACTCTGTCAACCACTACTGCTATGAGGATGTCTTTCCATTCTTGGAGTGATCTTGTCTGATTTACGCTCCATTGGTGGTTAGAGTCCGCACTTGGCAAGGTCGAGCTACTTCTTTGACTGATGTTTGACCGCTTTTATTAAGACCAGTGTTCGCTTGTTGTTTAACCTTTCACTCATGGGTTGCATTGCTCGCCTATAGCTCTTTTTAAGGTTTCTTCTTGCCATAAGGCGGAACTTATTTAGCAATTTCTCCCACGTAGCGTATTGTGACAAGTGGGGATAATTTGTGCCACCACAATTGCCCCCTAGTTCAAACTTCGAGTTCTCTTATGGGTTGAGTTGGTACTTTGGCGAAAAATCTCTTAAAACTATGAGGTTGTGACCTTCGACTGTAAGGTCGAGCATTATGCTGAAGGCAAAGTGTTAATTGTGATCGTCGATCTTCAAGAAATCTTCTAAGATAAGAAAAATCCCTTGATTGTCATGCGTGGTGATCAGGCTTTGAACGGGATAGCCGAAGCATTTCTTCGAAAGGGTGTCCTTGGGGACACGTGTTGCTTTGTGATTAACCCAACTGGACGTTAAAATGATGAGACGCCTTGGGAAAAAATGTGGTTGCCCTGGAAACTGCATGAAGTAGCGTAATGATTGTGGTTAGGTTATACATGCCCCTCTGATTTGGCGTTTCTGTTGCCTCAAGTCGCGCTATTCAAGGCGGTAAAATCATTGATTCTCGAGTTTGTTCGGATGAACATAAAGTGAAAATTGTAATAAAATATAGGGTCAGAGTGAGAAGGGAATAAACATAAAGTGGAAATCTTACGGATTATGCGCAGATCAAACCGGGCAAAACTTGCTCTGAGGTCTGTGTTACTACAAAATCAAACATGTGTTAGTGTAAGTACATGTATGTGTTATTGTAAGGACAAATAACACATACTTGTTTTTTCCAGTAAGCTTATCTGTCTTAAGTTTTTAAAAATTGTGTTATTATACACACACAAATGTGTTATTGTAAAGATAAATGTGTATTATTGTTTGAACAAAACGACACTTCTTCTATTTGCATCTGTCTCCCCCTCTATTTTTTATATGCTTCTCATTCGGACTTATGACCAATTGTCTTAAGTAAATGTCCAAACCACCAAATTATACCATTGAATTAATGAAAATATTTGTTTTTCATTATTACGTAACAACACATAATTATCCTTATAATAACACATCCTTATTTTTATAGTAACACAGATTGAGAGCAAGTTTTTCTGTTTTGCTTATGCGCGATATTTTTTTTTTAAAAATGATTGACCTGATTCGACCCGCACAAGACCCATGAATTTTTAAATTTTTTCTATTTAAATTATATCTCACGGTGAAATATTTCACATGAAAGCCTCTATGGAGAAATATGAGGCAAAATAAAATAAAATAAATTATTCAGTATTATAAAGAGGCAAAATAAAACAAAATAAATTATTCAGTATTAATTTATAATTTAGAATTTAAATGGTGGATATTGTAATATAATATCAATTAGACGTTAATGCACAAAGGCACAAGCTGTGAGAAAAAAGAAAAGACAAAAACACAAATTCTCGATATTTTATGACTACAAAAATTTCTCAATATTTTGCACGATTTGATATAAATCTATCGATAATCGGTAGCTCCATATTTTATAAAAATGTCTCATTTTACTAAATACCCGCATCAGGCACCAAAATATCGAAAATTTTGGCGATATTTCCCCGACATATTCATATTCTTCCTTGTCTAGTTCAATCATCAATGCTTTTTTTGCTTGAGGTTATCTATTTGTAAGAAAATATCTTTCATCATTTGAATATCCCAAAATTTATGTCACACCCATAGGGTTCTAATTTTGTAAATATGTAATTTATTATACTTATTAAAAGGCACAATTATGTAAGAGTCTCATAATGAGATGAGACACCAAATTAATTTGTGTTAATTTATACCCATCTCATAATTTGGACCTAAGGGTATGTGGTTCACAACCATCCCAATTCAACTTTGTAATTTATAATTTTAAATCCCAAATTTATTGACTTAAAGTCTTATAAATAAAAATTTTAAAATCTTATTAATTACTCTCTATTTCACTATTCTCTATTTTATTTTCACAATACATTCTCTTCATTTATTTTTTATTCTCCCATTACACAAATTGCACTCATAAAAATAATAATAATAATAATAATAATAATAATAATAATAATAATAATACAACATCAATCGATTTTTTTACAGTGTTATCCTATAAAATCTCAAAACAAACATACATTTTAAATATTACTCAGGATATTAAAATCCTGAAACTTCAAAATTCAAAATTTCTCCAACCAACTATAATCCCAAAATAAAAAATACCCGCCTCGTTTGGTTTGCCATATTAGGCATGATAGACAACTTTGTCCAGCCAAAAAATGTGTTTGATTCATTTGATTTTGGCCCAGTATTAATGCCCAGCCCGGTACTCAAATACTATTTTATCACACAAGTAGGTGATAATTGGTCCGGGGGCGGGGTAGAGATAAAGTCATGCTTGTGATTCGGCAACTATCAATCAAACCAAACAACTACAATGTTGGCAACTTTCATGATACAAAACAGTACAATCCCCCCATAATCTCATCACTCCTATCCATCCCATCTAATGAAGCAAATGTGGCCTCAGGATAAAAGAACCTTTAATCATCTAAGCACCCAACCAGAATCATATTCTGTAGTCACTTTCAGAAAATTCTCCATACTCGAATCATATTCATTTTGCACAGAATTTCTATCGCAAATTATACTTTATCTGGCATACATTTTCTCGAGCATCATTGTCAGAAAATTCTCACTAGCTGAAATTTGAAACTCATTCGTCTACACTTTACATGCAAAAAGAGTCGCTACTGCAAAAATAACATTTCATCTGACATAACGTATGTCAGCACAAATGACCACGTGCACACCATTAAAAATCAGAACTATACACGTAGCCTAAAGTCATGTCCACACATACACTAGAGAGTAAGAGAGAGAGACATGTTACAAGCTTCAATCAAAAATCAAGAACGCTTGACATCGAAACCCTTACCCTATTATGACTTCAAAATATGGTTGTTGCTTCTAAGAGATTGGTTGCAATTAAAATGCTGTAACCGCTCTCTATACTCCGCAGGATACACGAGTACAGAATCTACACAAAGCCCACCTTTGGTATGCGTGCAATCAATTTGTGTCATCGAAAACTTGACCTTCATTGATTTGCACGATTTGGTCACGACAAAATCACCAGCATTATAGTGAATCCACTTTCCAGGTTCCTTCAAGTAACATTCTTTGGTTGCTTGTTGGCCATCTGAAGTTGAAAGCTGGAATCTGACGGGCTTTTTATCCCAACCATGAACATGCTCTTGATTACAAACTCTACGCCCAAACCTTTTGTGTGCGCTCCCCAGTTGCAGTCTGAAAAACAGGCTGTATGAGCCTGCTGGGAAAGGGAACTCAATCTCCCCATCAACTTCAAACCACCATATTTGCTGGAGATAAGCAACCGAGCAAAATCTACATGGAAGAATGAAATTCGAATTCAGTAAAATTCACTTTAAACTATAAAATGCAACACATGTTTTGCTAGCTAAGTAATGAAACCGAAGATCAATGAGCAAATATTCAGATGTAAACTAAACAAATGGGGAGTTACGGCGTTCACAAATACTTCTATGTACCAATTGCACCGTGCAAATCAAGTGCATTTATAAATGATATTAGTTGTTTTAATAAAAGGTACTAGTTGGTCAAATATGAGTTGTTTTCACTGAACAATATTTAATTGTGCACCCAAGTGTTGCTCTAAGATGTAGAACATAGATCTCAAATGGAATACAGAGGAAGCATCATTTGGTTAAAAGAAGATCTTAGTGCACTAACCACTAGCAGTCCAATTAATTACATAAGGGAGGTAGAGTTCAGAGATTTCATGGCTTATGAGATCCAACCAGCTTATGTGTTGGTCACTGTTTTTTCCTTGGTCAGATGAACAACTAAAATTGTTTTTCTCCCCCAACTGTTAGAATTGATTGATAATATCAAGAATAAATTAGGTTATCAAAAATTCAAGTGAGGCTCTTAAAAGTCACCCTGGCAGCAAAGATCAGAAAATAACTCTATATATGCCCAACTTACTTCTCCATTTAACATAAGAGAAAAATCTTCTTCTACTGTGATATTAAGAAAAGAGTTCTCAAGGCTACCATATTAATTTATTTATAAAAAGAATAGTATGATATCATATCTTCCCTACAACTTCATTATTATAATCATGGCCATAGCTTTACACCATGGGATTTAATAATTAGACAGGTGAGGCAGAAAGGATCTCCTAATGTTTCCTTAATATATGATTTATAATCTAACCGTTTCCTAAATATATGATTTCTAATCTAATGTTTCCTAAATATATAATCCCAGACAGAGCATAAGCAAAAAGACAAAGTAATTAAGTATATCACAATCTGCAGAGCAGAAAAAAAACAAATGTCAAGTCTAAAAATTGATTAAAAGGATGCCAAAGAACCTTAATACCCAGAAATATTTGTATTTGAACTTCAAATCTGACAAATCATGCATCAGAAAACGACCAACAAGCCTGAATTTTAATTATTTCCTTTAAACGGTACAGAAAATAAATGAATCATTACCCAACATCAATCCTCACCTTGATTCTTCAGTTGGAATACGAGTCCAGTATCTCCTGTCATCAATCCCAGTTATTGTTAACCCGTTTGAAGATACTGACATACAAGTCTTTCCCGTGTTCTTATCCAACCACACTTTCTGCATATAATTCAAATCAACCAAAATCGGTCAACAAATACGCAATTCTCCCTTTCTCAATTCTGAATAACAACAAAATTAATAGCAAAATCAAACAATTTCCAAATAAACCATTCCGAAACCTTTTTCAAAAACAAAATCCCTAATTTGACATAAAAAAAAATTGAAAACCAATTCAAATTAGGGCAAATCCAAATAAATAAGGAACGAAGAAATCAGGGTATAGAGATCGAACCTTGGTGGCATCATCAAGAGAATTGGGCGCACAAAGCCTGGAATAAATATCCCTCTTACACAAACCCTTAACAACAGAAGGGTTATTCTCAAACACTCGATCTATAACATCTCCGTAATTGAGAGGCAACTTGGACTCCCAAACGAAATCGGCCGACGAGGCGCCCCTAAAAGCCCGGTTCAACATTGCCAGCCGGCAGATCTGGGGCGGGTCAAGGTACACCAGCACCGACGCCACGCAGCTCTCCGGCAAATCGCCCAGACCCGGATCCGGCCCGTCGCCGGACCCGGAGCTTTCGTTCGCGGAGAAAAATGAAAACGATGAGCCCATATCATAAGATTGAGATCCAACCAATTGAAAATTGAAAAGGGGAAGACAGATATTGAAGATGGGTTGTTTTGAGGATAGATATAGATATAGATTCAGATAGAGAGAAAAATGAGGAGAGAGAACCAGAGGGGTTGGATTGTATATATAGGCAACAGGTGGACGCGTACGGGATTTTTTCAAACAGTGGTTGGCCTTTGGGGGTGGTTATGGGTGTGAATGAAAATTGGGGGACTATTCACTAAATATACGAGAATCTTTGTGGGCTATGATATGATATCGTCACCAATTGTACTTCAAGGGGAAATAATTAAAGACAAAAATTTATATGAGACGGAGTTCAACTAAGCACAAATTACACTTATTTCTTCCAAAGTGTTAAAGCGTCAATGCCCAATTTATACTCCGTTTCACCATGAGACGGTCTCATGCAAGTGTGCCTCATAATTAAATTGCACATTGCCATTGAGGTAAGAATGGAAATATTGTAAACACAAAGCATTTTTTAGTAAATTATTGTAATTTATTGAAATAATTAATATTTTAAACGATATAATTAATGTCTTTTTTAAAAAAAACTGAAATAGACATTAATTTTCGGTTCAACTGGTATAAACAAGATTTTACTTTTTTTTTAAATCAATCAATTACAATAGTTTTTTAACATAATCAATTACAAATTCCTTCTACCATCGAACACATAGCAACATAATTTTCATCTCGCTGTAGACCAAAACCGCAATCATCATAAGTGATGGATCACCCAAAATCGCAACTCAGAACCGCAACCCAACAACAAGAGGGACCACCACCCCACCCACAAGAGGGGAACCACCACAAGAGGAAATAATATTCCTTCTCCGTGTCTCGAATCCGAAACCTTAAGGTCTCAGGTGGTGGAGCTCTAACCACTTGAGTTATTCACACTTGACAGATTTAACCTATTTTATAAAGTACCAAAATTTTGTAAAAGTCCGTTTTAATAAATGACGTTTTATGAAAGAAATACTAGTATTATTTAGCATCAAATTAATTGTGTCAATGTTTATTCTCTAATCATTTTATCTTAAAATACTTAATTTTCTTACAATGGATAATTTATAGACTATAGTATTTTATATTATTTGCAATAAATTTATTAGGATTGATTAGATCTTTCAACAATTCTTTTGAAAATAAAAAATATCTGCACTATTTATATTTTTTTGTAAACTATACTATGATATTACACTATAATTTTATTTTATTTTAAATTAAATATTTAAATATTTATTTAACTTAATTAATTCAACTTACATATAATTATATCTTTATTGTTAAATTGTTAATAATATGTTATAAAATATAATATATTTTTAATTTTAATTATACATGTTGAATATTAAATTTTAATATTATTTTATTATAAAAACTTATTTTCACGTTATTATACTCTAGTAGTTATAACCTGATGGTAAATTTTCCTGTGCACCATTGAATTTTTTTTTTCACCTTTTATTTTCCAATTTTTTTTCAAGTTTTTACCCGACTTGGATTCAACCCGACCCGAATTCCGCCCGACTTGTTCATGTTTCATCCGATTCGAATGAGTTTAGATTTTTTTTTTAAATTTTTTCCTGGATTCAAACCCAACCCGACCCGATCTGAACCCGGTCTAAGTGGTTCATGGTTCACCCGACCCGAATGATTAATGATTTATGGTTTAAGGTTCACGGTTTAGAGTTTAGATTTAAGGTTCATTGTTTATCAAATTAAAGTTGAATTCAATTGCAATTAGTGTACACAAACATCACCTTAACCTAATTTTAAGATGCAATTGGTACACACAAGCATCACTTTTAACTTTATTTATAAAAAGTCTCAACTCAATTATTGATATTGATTGATTCGACTTAACTCTTTACTATCGCGGTGATATCTTTTCATTTATAATTTTGATAAATTTTAATTGTGGCATAGAATTCGTCACAATTTTTCATTTAATAATCAATAAAATTTGATTCATCGTGCAAGCAATATCATGTCGGAATATGTACACAGTGCTAAAAGTAGAAGGAAAAATATAGATATGCACTACAAACATAATTTCACTATTTTATTTGTTTGCATAAAAACACTTTTCGTAAACAACTTTCGGCTGTAGCATCGACATTTTTGACAGGTCTCAAACCGACTAAAGTATTAGAAACCACATGCACACAGTATCTATAGTTTCACCTATAAATAAAATAATATGAATACAATGTTCTTAATTATTTAATCGCTGTTAAACTTGAGACCACGTAGTATGCATCTTCAATTGCCAACTATCGATTTTTGGAACATTCCAGGTTTGTGTTGCAGGTCCCTATCCATTCTTCGTACTAATAATTATATCAGTTGTCGGGACAATTTATAGTAGGGTAGTTATTTCAAAATTATGTGATGATGGTATATTCATAATATATTTTAAAATTATATAATTTATTATATTAAAAGATACAATTTATTTATATTAAATCATATAATTATTAATATAAAAAAATAATTATATAATTTAATATAAATAAATTGTATCATATTAAACGTTTACCCTAATTCGACTGAATAAATTATTACATATAATCCGTCATATGAGGATAAAGTTGAAATATATAAAACTGTTAAGTGCCGCAAGTATCCGACTACTTTTTTGAGTTTTATTATTTTGATAATCAAGTCACGCTAATGATCTTTCTAGTTTTAATTTGGACAAGTCTCGTATTTGAAATGGAAAATTTCGAATTAGTTTGAGAAGAGATTTAATGAAGAATCATACAATTTATATTTTAATATATGTTTCTAAAAATCTACGGAGTTATTTCATGTCCATTGTTAAGATTTTAACTGTCATTCAAGAGAAATAGATAAAAATTAAATTAAATAATATAGATTTAATAACTCAATTAATCAGAATTAACTATGTATATCAAGTAGATAATTTACTAATATTTTCGATGACGATAAATATAATGAATCAGATGAGCATGTATAAGTGAAACTGACCAAAATTCTAAAGGCACATTCAACTTTGAGTACTACTTAAAAAGATGATCAAGAAGGTGGGACGTGAAGCAGTTGATCAAGATTCATAATTCAACACAGTCAAATTTCAAACATAGAAAAACAAACGAAATTAAACATTAAAGAGAATTGATGTCGCAAAGGATCAGAGTAGTCATCGTTGTACATTCGGCTTTCTCAAATGCACTGTGAAAAATAAGAACTATATGAAATTAGTAATACATGGAAACTTCTTTGTAAACTAAAATTTGAAAATTCTAAATGTGTGCCATTCAAGTATATTTTTTAATGATAATAATTATTCTATTAAAATATATTAATTGATAATATTAATTATTTCCATCTTTTCAATAATTGTAATAAGAATGCTTTTTCTGTCACATACTCAATTACTATATATTACCGAAAATGTACATTTCATTTTTTATTGCTACTCCTAAAATTAACAATAAAGTAATCTTATTTTTACAGATATCTACTGAAAATATTTGAAAATATGTCTCATATCATTAATAATTATATATAAAATAAAAATTAGTATAGACTTGGTTCATGCTATGAACTCGATTATTTAAGTATCACTGTTACATATAAAAACTCTCACTGTTATGTATAAAAATTATCACTGTTATGAACAAAAACAATTACTGTTTAGAAAATGCTTTATATTTTTAAATAGTGAAAGTTTTTAAAGATAATAAATGATAATTTTTACACATAATAATAATAAAAGTTTATGTGAGCACGATTCATACATGAAATTGTTTTCTATATATAAAACATATTTATCTCATTTTCTTTACTTGATTGGAACCCCTTCAACTTAAAATAAATTTATCAACTTGAATATTATCTTTACCAGTGTTTTGAAATCCGTACTAGACCGGCCGATTCGACCTGGTTAATCGGGAACCGGCCTTGATTTTGATCCGGTTCTTAATGTATAGCGGTTTATAATATAACCGGTGCGAACCGATAAAAACCGGTGAACCAGTGGCTCGGTTGACCCGGTTTTCTCTAATGAAAACAAATATTTAGAGCAAAACCTAGGATTGAAAATGGGAAGTTTCATATTGACACGGTGGTTCCGCCAGATGTGTTTTGCGTCCGCCATGAGAGAGGAGGGTGAGGCAGAAAGAGAGGGAGTTGAGTGATAGTGGTTGATCGGATCTCTTCATTGTTTCTGCCATGAGAGAAGGGGAGAGATGCTGTTTCTAGATTTACGGGAGAGATCATTGTGTTCATAAGAAATCCATTCACAATAAATGTTTCTTTCACTTTCGGTTGCATATTTCTAGAAATTAGTACTATTAAATAATATTTTAAAAGGTTAATATCTTTACTTGCCGTTAATATTTTAAGGAGTAATTAACCAATTCTATTATATTGTGAGATATTTTAGGAGATGTTGTTGGGTTTATTTTTAATTTTCAATATGCATGATTTAAAATATATATATATATATATATATATAAATATTATTCAAGTTATCCGATTTTTTAACAACGGTTTAACCGGTCGAACCAATAACTCAATAACCCAATTCACTGTCCGATTCGATGACCAGTCCGATTTTAAAAACATTGATGTTTACATGGTTGGAATACTTTCAACTTAAAATAAAAAAAATCGACTTAAATATTAATAAAAAGTGAAAGCAGGTCGAAGGCAACGTGTGTATGAGTCAGCTCCCAGCCAAATATGGCAAACAAAATTACGCGGTGGCCGTGCAGAATCGAGTCAATCGACCACGTGGTTCATGGTCAGCTTTTATTTTTGAATATGTTGTGTACCGTATATTTATATAATTGAATGATCCATTTAAAAAAAATATTTGATCCAAATATTCTATGAATACATGTGTAAATTTGGAATAAATGTACAATTATATGGATTTTAAATTCCATGCACCAATTGCACATGAGACCTTGTCAATATCCAAAACTATAAAAGAAATAATAATTTAACAGTATTTAAATGGAAGTAATTATGGATAGCAATTACTGAAACTAATAAAGCTGGATACGGATGATTATGGCGTGCAGCCGCCTAACTGATATGTTTAACCATGGTATTTAAGCTGATTATTAAGTTAAAATTTCTAAAAAAATATGAGAAGATTTTCACAGAATAAACTTTACTATATAATAAATTTAATTTAATGTTGCGTTGTTTACTTTGTGTAATCGATTTTATTAGTTTATAAACATAAATAATAAATTTGATCGCTTAGAAAAACTAATAGAATGACAAAATAAAATTGTTGAAATATTTAGAACATTACTATTTATATTGCGAAATTATAGATTTTGGGTCATCTTATTCTTACCTTTTAAAAAAACCAAAATAAAAGCCAATTAATGCATTGAATAGGCTAAAGTAGGTACGCCGATAGCGAACAATCTAGATTGGGTGACTACTAGGTTGCACGGATACGGGTACAATATTGTGCGGGTACTGGAACACATAGTTTTAAAAATAATTGGGTAAGATACGGCTTAGGTACGATTATAGTTTTTTAAATTATTTTTTATTTTTATTATATATATATAAATATTTTCATAATATTTTTTTGAAAATATGTGTCTTTGTAACTTATGTAATTTTTTAACACCTAAATAAATATAAAATCAAAACGATATGAACATTGTAAAAAAATATGTGAACGACTAACAGTTTGACTGTGGTGTGACCGTGTGAGCAATAGAGAGAATCAATATTTTTTTACTGATTGTTGACTAATTTGAGTTAATTTAATATAAAATAAATTTATTTCAAGGCAAAAAATAAAATAAATTTTATAAATTTGAACCCACGTGTACCCTATTCGTGTCCGACACGCTGATCAGCCGTGTCCGACACGGTACCCAAAATTATTATTAATATTTTTAATTGGGACACGTCACGTGGTGTATCGGGTGCGTATCCCACCCCTATTCACGCGTCCAAGTACCCACGAAATATCCAACACTGCATTATTCAAAAATTCCGAGTACCCATGGATCCTAGGGTGACTATGTTGGCTGCACATAATTTAAGAAAAATATCATGATATTTAATCCTAAATAGGATTATTGCCCACTATGATCTGCTTAATTCAGAAAAATCGAATAAGTCTATCAAATCGAATCGAAGTTATCAATTCGAGTTATTATGTATTTATGTTTACTTGGGTTTAATTTGGTTTTTGATTTAAAATAAAATAAAAGACATTAATTAGAGGATAAGAGACCTACGAAATATATTCTTATTATTATACTTATACATTATTATTATTATTATTTTTATAAATTAATATTCACAATATTTAAATTTTATAGTATGAACAAACATTGAGGCTGACTCAAAAATAAATTATAGTTATCTCACTTTTAATAGAGATCCTTTTCATATGACGTTTTAGTGATTTTAAATATAATAAAACTTATAAAAAATTTTTTTTTATAAAATTGTAATACTTCTTATGTTAATATGTATTAAGCGCTCAAAAGAAAAATGTTAATAAGTATTATTTTCTATGTTTATTACATGAGATTGCAATATCATGTAACTAGGTTGTCAATTTAGATTGTGGGTCCATCAAACAACTAACTAATGTAATAACTAAGTTAATTAGTGTTTTCTTTCGGATTAATCATGGCGTCCAAAGATCACCAGATTTATCACACATCGGAGCGCAAAAAGGCTCGGAGATAACCGAAGGCTCGGAGAACACGGGCTCGAGATAACTTTGAAAGGCTATCACACGCCGGCAGGACCCAATTATCACGCGTCGCCAGTCCCACCGAGACCACGTGATTTGTCGTGCTTAGTGATTTGTCGTGCTTATTGATTTGTCATGCTTAATGATTTGTCGTGCTGGTCCTCTTTATATAAAGGACATCACCTTTCATTGTAGAAAAACGCTGGAATGTTTCCCTCATTCCACTTATATACCTACACCCACATTTAAGGGAAGAACTACGGTTCTTCCCGCAATGTTCTTGTTCGATTTCTTATTTGTTTGGTGGTCAAATTCAACAAGCCACATCGGGACCAGTAAATTATTTGACCGCCAACAATTGGGCGCTAGATGAGGGTGACGATTGAAATCACAGTTGATCAAGAACACATCGATATCCAAGACTTTTTTTACGAATTTGCGAAAAAAATCGAGACCCTGCATTTATACATATACAGATGAATGAGAGGAAAGAGAAATTTGGCAAGGTGGGTCTTGCACCGCCTCACCTTCCGCCGCACCACTTTTTACTATTCACAAGATCACCTAAACCTTACATCCAAAAATCAAAACCCCCAAAATCCAAAATCAAAACCCCATATACAAAACCCCATGAGATACATACACAGACATACTTGCAAAAAAAAATAAATAAATAGAGAGATGAAGAAGATGGTAGTGACATCACAAGACACGCTTCTGCTTGGACTACGCCACGATGCCGCCCTTCAACCAATTACTCAAATCGTCCAGAAACGAGCTGCCGCCAACCTCAAATCGGCATAAAGCCATGAAGCTTCCACCACCACGCACGCTAAAATAAAGGCTCGCTTTCACTCGCTTCAATCAAACGCCGGCTATCGCTCTATTGAGCACCGCTGTCACGCAGACCACCGCGATTCAACATATTCACATACCGCCATAAGAACCGCCTCAAAAACCGGAAGCCGGTGCGACGCGAAACCACACCATCGCTAAGCGGGCGGAGAGCCGCAGCGTGACCCTCTTCACCCGCCGGCTGGAGGCGGCGGCTCCAGATTAATCTTCCTGTCGCCCGACACCATACCGCGGGCACGTCATCGCCGCTCCACAGCCGCATCGAGGTATCCGCTCGACGCGCTGTAATGGAGGATTTCTACGACGGGTTCGACGATGAAGATAAGGTATGTGGTCTTTGGGCTCAACCTATTTTTATTTGGTTGGGCTCTTTATATCAAATCATTGGGCCTTTTTGTTATGAAAAGAAAGGCAATAAGCATTAAGATTGACGGGTCGGAGCTTTTTTTTTCCTTAATAATATTCTCGGCCCTCTTTGGATAAATTTATTGGGCGAAATTATTTTACCTTGGGCCGAAAATTTATTTCAACCAAACAACCGGCCCAAATCTTGATTAAATAAAATTAGGGCCCAACTTAACTATTTGAGCCCAAGTTTTCAAAAGTACTGGGCAAGTTTTTTGTTTTTTAATTGCTGGGCCCAGGTTTAGGGCTCAAGTCTTGCACTAATTAATTAAGTGGGCTGGGTAGTTGGATTGAGTAATGTATGGGCCTGGTACATTGGTCATTTATTTGTGGGCGGTTTTTGCCCAAAAAAAAAAAAAAGGGCAATAACAGGTTCGAGAAGAAAATTAGACGAGCACCCGGAGTCTCGCGAGCTACTCAAAGAATCTACGGGTAGTCCTTTTACCCATCCCACCAGGTTTATTAAATTTATGTCCTCGTGGCTTTTCATTCATTTATTTTCATTTAATTTGGCGGGTACTTTCAGAGGGTCGCGACCTAAAGCGGGACGACCGAACAAAGATGAGCGAGCCAAAGTCTATGTTCTTTGACTTAACGAGTTAAGTACTCGATACCAGCTCTTTGACAAAAAAAAGTAATGGATGCACGATCGCAAAAGGCGACTTGCATTTTCCGAGATTCGTGGCAAAAGTGAGTGATGAGTGACGGAATTGGTCGGCTAAATAAGGCAACTTAAGTCTGAAGTGATCGGCGCCTAAATAAGGCGATCGCGAACCAAGAAAGGGGGTTGCATAAAGTTAACCCATCCGTCGCACCTAAATAAGACGATCAGCCGATTGCGCCTCAATAAGATAATCAAAAAGCGAAAAGAAGTCGGGAGGGGACATAGACAAAACCTGATGTTGAATTCATTCAAGAAAAAATGGGCATTCTGGCCAAATTACAAAAAAAACCACTTATGCGATTATGCCCGCTACTCGGGCGCAGCACTACCGCCTTTTTGGCGACGATTATGCCCGCCACTTGCCAATTTGCAATACCGCCTTCTCGGCGACGATTATACCCGCTTTACTCGGCGAAGTAATTATCGCTTTTTAGCGACGATTATGCGTCTGGCTAAAGCGGCGCGGCACGCCTTTTTACCGTGGCGATTATGCCCCGCCTACTCGGCGTCAGCATCTGGCCTTCTCGGCTGACGATTATGCCCACTTTACTAAAGCGAACCTTCTGTAACTTCGGCGAAACAATTATGCCCTTTACTAAATTCGCGAAACCTTTGTGTACAATGACGATTATGCCAGCACTGCTGGTATTTGGCGATCGTCTTCTCGGCGATGATTATGCTGCTTTACTTTCGTGTTTAGCCTTCTGCGCCTTCTAAAGCGATTATACCCTTTACTACGGTAGCGAGCACTCTGCCTTTCGGCTGACGATATGCCACCTGCTCGTGAGAACTCCGCCTTTAAAGTGATGATTATGTCACTTTACTGTTGTTGGCTTCTGACGCTACCGGCGATGAGATACGTCGGCCTCCGCAGCGGCGACCCGCCCCTCACTCCAGGCGTCGGCTTTCCGTATCTCGGCGATGTCGATACCCATTTAGCGGCGTATTCTCCTTCATGGCGATAGAGATCATCGGCTTTCACCAGCGGCAAACGGCTTCGCCTTCTGCGTCGGCTTTCCGCTATCTCGGCGATGTCGATCCGCCGTTTTAGCGAAGTATTCTCGCCTTCTCGGCGATAGAGATCGTAAACTACGGCGGCGACCGGCCCGGCCTCCTCGGCGATATCGATCCTTTGTTTTTAGCGAAGTATTCTCACGCTTCTCGGCGATAGAATGCGTCGGCTTTCCCAGCGGCGACGGCCCGCCTCCTCGGCGTCGGCTTTCCGCTATCTCGGCGATGTCGATCGTCATTTAGCGAAATATTCTCCGCCTTCTCGGCAATGAGATAAATCGGCTTTCTGGCGACAACCGGCCCCGCCTCCTCGGCGTTGGCTTTCGCTAACTTCGGCGATGTCGATCGCCATTTTAGCGAAGCATTCTCACTTCTCGGCTATAGAGATGTCTGTTTTCACGGCGGCGAGCCGGCTGCTGCCCCCCGGCGCCAATTTCCGCTATCTCGGCGATGTCGATCCGCCATTTTTAGCGGCATTCTCCGCCTTATACGGCGATGAGATAAATAAAACTTTCCGGCGGCGACGACCAGCCCCCGGCGTCGGCTTTAAACGCTAACTTCGGTGATGTCGATCCATTATTTTAGCGAAAGTATTCTCCACCTTCCGGGGATGAGATCGTCGGCTTGCGGCGGCAACCGGCCAGCACTCTCGGCGTCGGCTTTCGCTAACTTCGGCGATGTCGATGCTGCCATTTTAGCGAAGCATTCTCCCACCTTCTCGTGATGAGATAAATGCGGCTTTCGCATATGACGACCGGCCGCCTCCTCGGCATTCGACTTTCCGCTAACTTCGGCGATGTCGATCCGCCGTTTTAGCGAAGCATTCTCGCGCTTCTCGGCGATGAGATCGTCGGCTTTCGCGGCGACGACGGCGCTCCCTCGGCGTCGGCTTTCGTAACTTCGGGGATGTCGATCGCCATTTAGCGAAATATTCTCTACCTTCTCGGCGATGAGATAAATAGAACTTTTCGCCAGCGGCAGCCAGCCCCTTCTCGCCGGCGTCGGCTTTCCATAACTTTCGGCGATGTCGATCCGTTTAGCGAAGCATTCTCCGCGCCTCGCGATGAGATCGTCGCTTCGCGGCGACGACCAACCCATCTCCTGGCGTTAGCTTTCGCTAACTTCGGCGATGTCGATCCGCCCGTTTTAGCCAAAGTATTCTCCTTATACCGGCGATGAGATGTTAGCTCCTTATTTGGCGTGACCGGTCGCTTCTATCGGCGATAACACCTTGCCTTCGCCGACTTTGGCTCTCTTGTAGACCACACAATCGGTCGGGGACGATTTATCACGGGGTAAAAATGCATAAAAAGGCCTTTCGGTAGTAAGTGGTGGCGATAGTATAAAATTTACTCCTAAATCGCCGCGACAAGTAAAAGGCGATTTAGACGGAGAAAATAAATAAAGCCTAATAGTAAGTGATCGACGATGGCGCCAAACTCTCTAGCTCCCTCAACTATCTCTGGCTCTCTCGAGCCATCTCGGAAAGACACTGCTCATCTCGGGGGATCGATCCCATTTACTCAGAGCCATCTAAAAGAAAGACACAACTTATTGGCGGGATCATCTAGCTCTCTTACGAGCCATCTCGAAGACACCTTTATTAGAAAGGGATCATCTAGCTCTCTTGAGCCGTCTCACGAACACACTCATTCAGCGGGATCGCATCCCAGCTTCTCTTCTGCCACATAAAAAGGCTTCATTATGGCCAGGGCTTTCCCCGAAATCTGAGCCTGAAAAAAGACTTCGTCTGTGGGCTCCCCACGAAATCTGAACCTGAGCGTTTCGTCACGATGGGGCACTTGGGAAATCTGAAACCTGAGAAAGACTTCGTCTGTGGGACTTCCCCGTCGAGCCTGTGAGAAAAAAGACTTCATCTGTGGGGCTCCCAATCTGAGCACAAAAGACTTCGTAAAACAGGGGCTTTCTCTCCCCAAAAATACGAAACCTGAAAAAAGAACTTCATCTGTGGGCTCCCCCGTCTGAGCCTGAAAAAAAGACTCAAATCTGACAGGCTCTCCCCGTCTGAAACCTGAAAAAAAAAACATGCATGGGAAACCACGGAAATCTGAAACGAAAAAAAAGACTTCATCTGATGGGGCTCCCTAAAATCTGAACCTGAAAAAAAACTTCATCTGGCTACAGAACTCCCCAATCTGAGCCTGAAAAAAAAGACTTCGTCTGACAGGGCTCCCAGAGAAATCTGAACCTGAAAAACTCTTCGTCTGTGGGGCTCCGAAATATAGGCACAAAAAAGACTTCATCTGTGGGGCTCTCCCTGAAATCTGAAACCTGAAAAAGAACTTCGTCTGACCAGAGGCTCCCCAATCTGAGCACCTCTAAAATTTGTCTGACAGGGCTCCCCGAAGTCTGAGCCTGAAAAAAAAAAGACTTCATCGATGGGGCTCTCCCCCGTCTGAGCCTGAAAAAACTTCGTCTGATGGGGATCCCAATCAGAACCTGAAAAAAAGACTTCGTCTGACCAGGGCTCTCCCAATCTGAAACCTGAAAAGACTTCGTCTGTGGGGCTCCTCAATCTGAGCCTGAAAAAAATTTCATCTGACAAGACTCTTTAATCTGAGACCTGAAAAAAATTTGTCTGACAGGGATCCCAAATCTGAACCTGAAAAGACTTCGTCTGATGGGGCTCTCCCACGAAATCTGCCTGAAAAAAGACTTTCATCTGATGGGGCTCTCCCAGAAATCTCAGAAAAAAAAAGACTTCATCTGGCCAAGGGCTCTCCCCGTCTGCCTGGAAACTTTCGTCTGATGGGGGGCTCTCCCCGTCTGAGCCAAAGAACTTCGTCTGTGGGCTCCCAAATCTGAGCCTAAAAAGACTCATCTGACGGGCTCTCCCGGAAATCTGAGCACAAAAAGACTTCATTATAAGGGGATCCCCCGGCACTGGCCTGAAAAGACTCATATGAGGGCTCCCCGAAAGTACTAACATGGAAAAAGACTCGTCGACGGGCTCCCCGGCACGAAAGACAGAAAAAGACTTCGTCTGACAGGGCTCCCCAAAATACGAAACCTGAAAAAGACTAAAAGTGGGCTCCCCCAACGAGAACGGGAAAATACGAAAGTACGCACTAGATCAACTACGAAGGTAAAATCCTCTATGCAGGGGCTCATTCTGAACGATCAAGATCTCATACAGCACGCGAGCAAGCTCGAAGGCAAACAATGTGACTGCAGATACAACAAAAGATAAAATCTGGTCGAGACATGAAACAAGATCAAGCTCTGAACAACGTCACAACCCGATCTTGGGGGCTATTGTTGTGCTCAGATTAATCACACGTCAGCATCACCAGATTTATCACACATCAGAGAACCTGAAGGCTCAGATAACCTGAAGGCTCAGAGAACCTGAAGGCTCAGATAACCTGAAGGCTCAGAGAACCTGAAGGCTCAGATAACCTGAAGGCTATCACACGTCAGCAGGACGAATTATCACACGTCAGCAGGTCCCACCGAGACCACGTGATTTGTCGTGCTTAAAGATTTGTCGTGCTTAGTGATTTGTCGTGCTTATTGATTTGTCATGCTTAATGATTTGTCGTGCTGGTCCTCTTTATATAAAGGACCTCACATTTCATTGTAGAAAAACGCTGGAATGTTTCTCTCATTCCACTTATATATCTACACCCACATTTCAGGGAAGAACTACGGTTCTTCCCGCAGTGTTCTTGTTCGATTTCTTATTTGTTTGGTGGTCAAATTCAACAAGCCACATCAGAATTCGTAAATTATTTGACCGTCAACAATTAGCATGAGATTGCAATGTCATATAATTAGAG
Source organism: Stenogyne calaminthoides (assembly GCA_037126765.1). NCBI lineage: Eukaryota > Viridiplantae > Streptophyta > Magnoliopsida > Lamiales > Lamiaceae > Stenogyne > Stenogyne calaminthoides. The sequence continues at coordinate 10,857,793 of JBBCBC010000018.1, forward strand.
ATGTTAATCCGGGCCGGGCTAAACGTGCCAGCCCATTTAATTAGCCCTGTTATATGTAGGGTTAGGGCCGAGCAATGATATGACCGTTTAAAATTGGGCCATTTTTACCCGGACCGATTAACCCGCGGGCTAAATGGGTTAGCCCGAGGAGTTAATCGAACCCGACTATTACAATGACCGCTTTGTATTAATAATTTAATATATATATAATATTATATATATATATATATATATATATATATATATATATATATATATAGAAACATACTGCCAAATTAGGTTAAGAATTAATTATCGCTTTAAGGCATTCTGCCGTTCTCCATCGCACAGATTAGGACTTGCAAGGTCAAATACTTATATAAATTGCTGGCAAATTTCTGATTACTTTCTAATTGCTGAAAAAATGTTCAGAAAGCTGGTTTATAATATGATGTAATCATTTTGGTACTGATTTATTTATGTTCTCCATTGTTGTGCAGCCACTTGCTAGTGCATATGGACTTTCCAAACATAGAGATGGCCGTTGGGAATGGGCCATTGCTCCTGGTTTCTCACCTTCTCCAAGATATTCAATGTATTTAATTTGATCAATAAATATTTCATGCTTCCTATTCTGTTTAGTATTTAATATTAATTTTTTTTTAATTTTTTGGAGCCCATTAGTTGACCCATTTAGCCCGTAACCCGCTAGGATTAGGTTTAGGTCTCTACTATTAGCGGCCCGTTAAAAATGAACCTGTTAAGGCCGGAAACTGTTTAGCTCGCGGCCTTGTAGGACTGACCCTAATGGGTTAGGGGCAACCCGTTTAACATCTCTACAGTATAATAGCTTATTAGTCGATAATATTTTATACAGCTACGCAACGTCTTATACACTTGAAATGTGAATTATCTAAACTAAACGAAGCTCAAACTTGACTTAGTCCTTCGCACGTTGTCCAAGTTATCTATAACTACATTCTTATAAGTTATATTTACTATTTGAAATTGATCATGCAATGTTTTTTGGAAGAGGTCAAGCGTGGATAGCTCAAGTGGTTAGAACTCCACCATCTGAGACCTTGAGGTCTCGGGTTCGAGACATGAAGAGGGAATATTATTCTCTCTTGTGGTGGCCCCCCTCTTGTGGGGTGGTGGTCCCCCTCTTGTGGGGTGGTGGTTCCGATTGCGGTGCGGTTGCGATTTCGAGTTGCGGTTTCGGGTGGTCCCCCTCTTGTGGCGATTACGGTTCCGGTCTACAGCGAGATAAAATAATGTTGCCATGTGTCCAATGATAGAAAGAATTATTGTAATTGATTATGTTAGGATTCAAAAAAAAATTTGTTTATTGGAGGAGAAATGTTTATTAAAATAGTAAATTTTCTGTACATCAGGTGCACTGTGCAGTTTTAAGTGTATTTTTAAAATGTATAATTTGTCTTTTTGGAACGTTCAACTTATTCTACATAGAACAAGTTGAACGTTTCGATGTATTTGTTTTCCTGAAACATTCAATTAAGTTATACTGAAACGTTCAAACACTCAACTTGTTCTGTACAGAACAAGTTGAACATTAATTTCAAGTATATATATATATATATATTGGATATTTTAACAAAAATAGGTGGTACGTTTTAAATATACGCTTGAATTAACGGAATACTATGTGCATACAAGATTTTATCTTATGTAAAACAGTGGAACATTAAACGTGTTGTCAGATAGATTTAAATAAAATAAAAGACACACTTATATGAGAGAGTCTCATGATGAGACGGAATATAAACTAGACATTGACGTTTTAACATTTTAAAATGATGAATGTGATTTGTGTTATATCCCATCTCATATGAGTGTTTGTCAAAATAAATTAATCTTACTATTCACTCAAAGCATGCACCAACTTAGTTTACACTTTTTCTAACTTTTAAATTCGCCTCACTCAGCCAGGATTCCACCAATTTCTATATATGCACGAACCGACCATTTTCTCTAATTACTCTAACATAGTATTAATTAGTACTTAATTAATTATGTGTAGATGTTTAGATAGTACTACATAGTTAGTGGCTGACCATAAACTTGCACATGCACATGAACATGCATATGCATGTGTACACATTATAACATGAAGAGGAAAAATTAGGATGCAATCAATTTTGATAAGTACTCAACATGACAGCTTATCATATCCTAAAGTCGTACTATCATTCTATTAGTTTACGGCATTTTCTATTTGATAAGAACAAGTGGGTCGACATTCATAACTTGTCTTATTGCTCCAATCATTATGTTTTCTTACTCCACATCAATTAATTAATAATTATATTGAAAAATAAATAATATTAAAATGAGAATTATTATCGGTAGTTTGTGCTTTTTATTCACGATATATACACGCTCGTAACAAGTAAGACTCATGTGAACTAGGTCTATGCATGAACTTTATCATTTTTATGGGTAAAAATTATTACTGTTATGCATAAAAAATTTCACTATTTAAAATATAAAAGTATTTTCTAAACAGTAACTGTTTTTGTGCGTAACAGTGATAATTTTTATCCATAATAGTGGGAGTTTTTATACATAATTTTAAAACTTAGAATTATTTTTTGAAATTTTGATAAATATTAAAGTATATGTTTATTTTTTAACCTTTTGAGTAGTGTGATATTAAGTTTATAATGTGGCAGTGATAGTGTTTATAAAAAAATCAATTTTCAAAATTTAAGAACTAGAATCATTTTAAATTTTAAAATTCAAATTCTGATTTTTAAAACTCATATTCAGCAAATATCACCTTTAAGTTATACCTCTCTTGGAATGGGATCTGCGGAGAATCATTAAACAGCAATAGTGCAACAAGAGATCTTTAATCTTTTTTAAATAGGTACTCAAATAATTTTATTTATTTTAAAATGACTTATAATTAAGTATTAAAATTTTATTTTTGAGTTCTCTTGAGACGAATGTCGTCTGAATTTTTCTATTCACCTTAATACTCCAATTAAATAATATCATGTAAATTACCTTTATTGATTTTTTTTATTATAAATAGTTAAACATATTTTTTGAGCTCAAGCCATTTTAGACATCTATCACCTTAAGTTTTTGGGTTCAAACAACTAGCAAAAAAGACATTTGGATATATATTATTAAACATGATTATTATGAAAAAATCGAAAAATTTCATCGATTTCGTTTAGAGGGAGGTCGTCAAATAAATTTCAATACCTGATGGACTTTCTCAAGAAAAAATTAAGTTAATAAACTCTTAATAAATTAATATAAAGCATGGAATATAGATAACTATTCAATTCAAAACTTGAAAAATTAAAACATGTGAAACATATTACTAGTTTATGATCTACAAAATTAAGGTTGTGTTTTTATAATCTAATTTTTTTTTTTAAAAAGTAAGGGAAAATTGATAATTTTGTCCTTTAACTTTGATCAATTTTGATTTTGATCCTACCAATTTACGTTTTTTTTATCTTGATCCTGTAATTTTATAAAATTTGACTTTTTCGTTCTGCCACCAACTAGTTAACTGCAATAACAAGTGACAAGACTAAAAAGTTGAATTTTTCTAAGTTACAGGACTAAAATCAAAATTCGTAAATTATGATATTGGTCCTGTAACTTTACAAAATTCGACTTTTTAAGTCCTGACACCTGCTATTGCAGGTAACTAGCCGATGACATGACGAAAAGTCAAATTTTGTAAAGTTACAGGATCAAAATAAAAAATTGTAAATTAGTAGGACCAAGATTAAAATTGATCAAAGTTATAGAAAAAAAAATCCATATTCTCAAAAAAAAAAAAATCTAACGATGTATTTACTTTTCCAGTCAAAATAATTATTAAAAATAATATATAATTAAATACATCTTATTCTTAATTTGTTCTTTCTCTAAATCTTTTTTTACTTGTGGAATTCATCTATCATACTTCTTAGGAGTGTGGTTTTAAAACATCTGCAAATGATTGGAAATTATAAGAAGCCAAACAAATGTATTGTGTTGTGGGCACATCAAGCGAGGTGGGCCCAGATCAACATTTGCACCCCCAAGGAGCGCGTCTGTAGGTATACGAATTACCCGCCCCCAAACCCGAAATACCGAGAATAAGAGTTGGGGTTGGGATGTCGCGAGGTGATCGACCTCGCTGTTATCCAAGGACAATGCATTAACTACGATAAGACGTGTGTCAGGAAGAAGGTATAGGCGATCATTCCTAAATGGAATTTACGTCTCACAGAATCCAGCGAAGGACGGGGCAAGGCGGCGCATCAGAATACAAAAGTAGCTAATCTCCGGCAAACCCGAAAATAACCTCGATCGAAGTACAAATCTGGGTAACGAGCTCCTTTTTGCATTGAGCGACCTCCTGCGACCTCCAGTGCAGATCACATCAATCTTGTAACATTAATGCTAACCAGGGCTACTTTCGGCCCTATAGATTAGAAATCCGGGAGAGTGAGCACCACTCTCCCAACCACTATAAATGGGGCTCATTTATGACCCAAGAAAAGGAGAGAATTTATTATCCTACCAAACCTCTTGCAAAATCAATACTCAACTCTTATTCTTCATATCCAATCATACGATATAAATGCAATCCATATAACTCACTATTGTTTGTGTCACTAAGATCTTTAAGCCACATCATTATCCTTAAACAACTTATTTTGGTGCACAACAATTGGCGCTAGAAGGAGGGTACTCTTTAAGAAATACAAAAGCTAAGTTCTTAGCATTTTCTCATTGGAGTATTCCTCACGAATCTTCCACAAAAACCCATCACGACCACACAAATCACTCAAAAACTCAAACCATGTCTCAAGCAACTTTCGTCTCCAAAAGAAAGGCATCAGTTTCATGTCGCTCATGAGCGAGTGGGCTACCGTTACAATGACCCACCACCGGGAGTTCTTTGAAAAGCTCGAACAAATCAAGACCCGAAAAGATATCAACGAGGCCATTGCGAGTATTTACGCAAAAGACAAAGCCGAGATGGAATTTCCCATTGGCGACACCCGCCCGAACATTGACATAAAAATTGAAAGCAAAGGAAAAGGCGGATCGTATGAAGAACCTCGCCCGAGGGACCTTGAAAATCCATTGTAGGGAACACCATCACGAGGGACCTCGCTATGAGGGACCTCACCGCAAGGAAAGCCAAGAAGTCAATTCTCTTGGGGCCAAACACACCCCATGCTATCGGCGAAATCTAAACGAAGGGCCAAACCCAATCCACCGATGTTTATTTTTGGGGAATTTTCCCCATTCTGACCCACACTTTCGGGTCCGGAGAGACAGACCAAATCGCGACCATACCGAACCCGAAGGGTCTTTTTCGGGATCGGTTGAGATGACCAGATATCAAAGGATCGAAGAAGCCAAGCCCTCAAGAACTGGAAAGAACTCCATCACCTATCCTACCAAAAAGGTCCCCCTCGACAACAAGACAGGAACTCTCCACCTCACCAGCGCCGAGGAGAGGCCGATGGCCAGAATGAAAGCCCTCAGATGGCAGCCATCCTTCAGAACATCAAGGACCTTCAAGAGCAGATAGCAAACAAAGGGGGGACGCCTGTCACCACTAAAATTCTGATATCACCCCTGATAGTCCCGGTTTGAAAACCCATTTTGCGCGTGCGGAAGCAAACATTTCAGTTCAGTGCATATAAAAACAGGGGTGAAGGAATGGTGATTCCAGATTTTTCCGTTTTAAGCTCATGTGTTGTGTTTTGCTTATAATCGAATGCATATGACAAGATAAGAACGTAAAACAATAAAGAACACAACAATCTATAGTGGTTCGGAGACTCAAGCTCCTACATCCACTCTCTCTGTTCCTAGGGAAATTCCTTCCAACTGGACTTATCACCCTCTCGGGTTCGCCTCTAGATATTTAACGAGTTCTCACTCAAACTGGACTTATCACCCTCTCGGGTTCGCCTCTAGATATTTAACGAGTTCACACTCCAACGGGACTTATCACCCTCACTCGGGATTGCCTACCCTCCCTTTCGGGATTGCTAGATGTTTACCGAGTTTACACTCACCTACAAACTTAACCGACTGATTTGGGTAAGGTTTGTTTGGTTTCCAACTAGGTTGAGATCTTCCCTTACATTTGTTTAGCCTCAATGCTAAGGTTGGGAAAATCTCTGTAAGCTTAAGATACATCGTGGGTTGCTTAGATTGGGTTCTAGAACACTCTTGAACATATTTGTATATCTACAGACTTGTGTTCTATGGTGGGAATGCTTATTTATAAGGCTCTTGGCTCAGAGCATCTTTTGCATATTCTCCACACTTAATTTGATGGAAGAACTTGTATTTATAGTGTGGATTTGAATGTTACCGTTGGAGAGAATCATTCATCCAAATCCATACTATTCAAAATACAACAACTTCTGGTGGTTGTCTTCCTCTCATTGGTCCACGTCGGTGATTCTAACTATATTCCTCGATTCCTTGCCTTGGAATCATTCAGATTCTTCGAAAAGAGACATAGTGAGTCTTGGTTCTATCCGAGTCTCAGATTTCTCATCTGAGCCTCAGGTTTATCTGAGCCTTAGGATACTTGATTTAGCAGACTTCTCTTGGCCGGACCTTATCGTCGAGGCACGACACTTCGGTTGGTGAGTTCGATTCTCTGGTCGAGACATCGACCTTCGAGTCACTTTGACTCGGGCTATCGATTTCTTCTTTGCCTGATCGATCGGATCATTGAATTGATCGATCAATACTTCTTTAGATCAATATCTCGGGGATAGCATCGGTCGATACATTAGGTTTAGCATACTCGGTTTGTTTTGTCGATCTCAATCACGTCGATCTTGATCATCTGTTCATCTTCATATCGATCTCGATCCGTTTGATCTCGTCGATCTCATCTGCTCCTCTTCGATCGCGAACCTTCTTACGATCTTTACAGTCGGTTTCTTTTCCGATCGGCTATCTGCTCTTCGATCACCATATCCATTTCATTATTCTTCCGATCATCGATCGGTCCATTACAGTCATCGATCTTCGATCGGTGGCTTAGCTTTTCTTCTCTTCACGATTTTGCGCATTTTCATGATTAACTTCGAGAACTCATCTAACTTTCATCGATCTTAATCGGTCCGTCTGCGACCTCGTCGATCTCGATCATCTACGTCGATTTAAGTGAGTTCCTCAATTTGTTCTCTCGTTCCCCCTCAACTTATTTCAGAGATTAGTTTAAAAAACACAAGTTGATAATGTTTTGACATAATTCATCAAAACTAAAATATCCCAACAATTTCCCCCTTTTTGATAATGAAGCCAAAACATTAGAATATATACATTTTTAAAGAAACGGGTTTTCTTTTAAAAAGATCAATTCAGGTGGTCACTCTGAAATTAGTGAACCTTTTGAACTCCTGCTTTGATACCAATTGATAGTCCCGATTTGAAAACCCATTTTGCGTGTGCGGAAGCAAACATTTCAGTTCAGTGCATATAAAAACAGGGGTGAGGGAATGGTCAATACTAATTTTTTGCTTTTAAGAACGATGTGTGCTGTTTTGCTTATAATCGAATGCATATGACAAGTATAAACATAAAGCAGTAAAGAACACACAAGATTTTATAGTGGTTCAGTTACGTCCACTCTTCCCTTAACACAGGGGAACCTTAACCGAACTTAACCTGCAGGACTTATATCCCTCACGGGATGGCCGAGATGTTTGGGAAGTTCGCACTCAGCGGACTTATCACCCTAAATGGGATTGCCGATAGATGTTTACCGAGTTCACACTCAAGGCGGGACTTATCACCCTCACGGGATTGCCGATAGATGTTTACCGAGTTCACACTCACTTTCAAACTTATCCTATCAAACCGATTTGGGTAAGGTTTGTTTGTTTTCAACTAGTTTGAGATTTTCCTTACATTTGTTTTGCCTCAATGCTAAGGATGGGAAAATCTCTAAGCTTAGGATATAACATTTGTGCTTAGATCAAGGTAGAACACTCTTGAATATATGTGTGTAACTCTGTGTTCTATGGTGGAGATGCTCGATGATTTGGCTCTGTAGTTATGTTGAATGCCTTAGCGGCTACGATCATGCCATATTTGGGACTCGCGATCATCGGCACCACGACCTTGGTGGGAAACTCTTGGAACCCATATCTTCTTAGCTCAAAGCATCGATGGTGTTTTTTCACACACTTTTCTCACGATCCACACTTGATAATGAAGGAAGAACTTGTATTTATAGTGTGGATTTGAATGTTACCGATTGGAGAGAATCACATTCAAATCCATACTACTCGTAACTTTTTTGCGAGCTTTTTCGGGCTTGTCGTCTTCCTCTCATTGGTCCACGTCACCGAATCTAACGGCTATATTCTTGATTTCTACGAGTCTCTAAGCGGTTATATTCTCGGGATCTTCGAGTCTCGGGATCTTGATTCTATCCGAGCCTTCGAGTTATCCGAGCTATCGAGCCTTCGAGTTATCTCGAAAGGTCGAACCTTCAAAGTTATCGAAGTTATCGAGCCTTCAGTTATCGAGCCTTCAGTTCTTCAAGAACTTATCGAAGTCTCGTGTTCTTGATTGATGAGACTTCTCTTCACGGACCTTATTCGTCAGTATACCGACACTTTCGGAGCTTCGCGAGTTCGAGTTCTCTGGTCGACATCGACCCCTCGGTGACATTGACTCGGGCTATCCGATTTCTTCTTGCACGATCCGATAAATTTCGACCGATCGGATCAACATATCTTCAGGATCATCTCGGGATAGCATCAGTCATATCGCATCAAGTTAGCATATCGAGTTATCAGCTCGATCTCGATCACGCCCGATCTCGTCGATCTCATCTATTTCATCTGCTTTCATCTTACGGGTGAACCTTCTTACGATTTCTTTGGTTTTAGCTTTTCTTCACATCCGAACTGAAGACATCGCCTAACCGGAACTCATCTAAATCATCGATCTCGATCATTCTCATCTACCTGACCTCCCCCGATCTCGATCTTCTTCTTCCGATTTCGTGAGTTCCCTCAATTTGTTCTTTTCGTTTCCCCTTAACTTGTTATCTGTAAAATAGCTTGAATAACACAAGTTAATAATGGTTTGGAATAAATCATCAAAACTAAAATATCCCAACAACCCCTATCTCCTACGGTCATGCTCGCCCCGGTCCAAATCAAAATCAATGCGAGCTCGGTCACACAGTACAATGGGAACACAGATTCGATCAACCACGTGAGCAAATACACGTCATACATGAACTCCATGGGAGCAACCGATCTGACCAAAGGTCGAGGGCTTTTTCCGCTCACCCTAAAGCGATCAAGCATACAGCTGGTTCAACACGTTACCACCAACCTCCATTGAGTCTTTCCATCAGATGGCTCAGTTTTTCCTCACTCACTTCGCATCTTTGACCCCGCATAAGGGAACCAAGCAGCGCTTGGCGAACATCCATCAGCTCGACGAGGAGTCAGATAGAGCATACATCGATCGCATCGACCAACTCATTATGGAAGGAGAGCCACTGGGGGATGAGGCCAAAGTTTTGGGAATAGTGCATGGCCTGAAAAAAGGTACAAAACTCTGGAAAATGATGAACAAAGACTACCCATCGAGCTACGCCAATTTTCAGTACCGAGCAGGCATCATGATCGCTAATGCATAGATTTTAGCCTCGCGTTTGGGAGAGCAACAACCGAGTGAGGTAAAGGTCGAAGTCAAGAAGGCTGACCCAAAAGCTGAAAAGCACTTCTGGATGCCCGAACCCTCCAAATACCGAGCTCCAGGGGCTTTCAAGCCCATCGATAACACCTTGGAGGTCAAGCTTCTCGAAACACTAACCATGAATGCAGCTCAGATTTTCCAAGCCATTAGGGGTGGAAACCAAATACCACCTGCCAGAGAAATGCTCCAAGATACCTCTAAGCTCAATCCGAAGAAGTTCTGCGACTACCACAATACCATCAGGCATACCACTGAACATTGCTGCGATCTGCAGAGAGAACTCTGGAAGTTGTACGAAGAAGGGAAGCTGGAGAGGTTTGTCAAACCAAGGTAGCAGCAAAATCAGCAGCGAGTGCCTCCGCCTGGGAACCAACCCGACCAGGGAAGGCGAGGTCCACAGATCCTGGAAGGAACGGGAAATAGAGTAATCCACATGATCTGCCCAACAGGAGGAACTCTCGGAGGTTTTCTCCCAGTGACCTCCTTATCAAACCGTCTACAAAAAACTGAGCTGTGAGCCCTCGATAACGCCGTTCTCAGCTGCCTCCCAATCAACACCATCGCTCCAAGCCAAAAATAGATCACCTTCACCGAAGAAGATAAGGACGAAGTGGTTTTCCCGAACTGGGATCCGCTCGTAATCTCAGCCCGAATAATGGGGGCTCTGGTCCATCGCATCATGATCGATAATGGGGCTTTTTGCAACATCCTCTTCAAGAAAACTCTGGATCAGCTCGACGATTTCCATTCCTACGTCGAACTCTACGAGGTGGGGATTCGAGGGTTTGGAAGTCAACCCGTCGAGGCCTATGGAATGATTCACCTATCAGTGGAGATCACCTCAACTCTGGACCCCGAGGTAAAGGCGACAAGACAGCTAGACTTTGTGATCATCGACATCCCCTCCAATTTCAATGCTTTTTTCTGTAGACATTTTGAACATGAGTTCGGGGCTGCCGCCTCATCTTACTACTATTGTATCAAATTTCCTGCCGGGAAGATTGGCACCATTAAGGGTGACCAAATAGTAGCAAGAAAATGTTTGACTTACTCTTGTGTCAGTTTAAATTCAGCTTTCTATTATGGTAGAAAACCCAAAATGGGACTAGGTTGTGCGAGCAAGACTCCACCACAAAAAGAAAAGAAAAGAGAAGAAATGGAAATAAATAGTATAATAGAAACAAGTGTAACACCTATGGAAATTGATGACAAGATAAAGGAGAAACCCGCAAAAGATTTACCAGATTTAGAGCCTCGCCTCGATTTTGAACAAATGGAGATCGATATCGAGTAGCGAAAGTCAAGCCTCGATCCAAGAACGGAAAGAAATGACCAACGAGCAATCCCATCGAAGAGCTCAAAACAGTCCTGGTCGACCTCGACAGACCAGAGCTGAGTGTGACCATCAGAACGCAGATACCCAGCGATTTGCGAGCTCAGTTGATAGATTTCCTCAAACAAAATTTAGATGTGTTCGCATGGTCACACGAAGATATGATCGGCATCGACCCCGAGGTCACCTGCCATAAGCTAAACATCGACCCGACGAAGAGGCCGATATCTCAAAAAGAAGGAAGTTCAGCCCCAAGAAATACGCAGCCTTGGCCGAGGAGGTGAAGAAGCTGCTGAACAATAAGTTAATCAAACAGGCCGACCAACCACAGTGGGTGGCCAACGCGGTCTTAGTGAAGAAAGCGAATGACTCTTGGCGACTGTGCATCGATTTCACCGACCTCAATGAAGCATGCCCAAAGGACTACTTTCCAATGCCACACATCCATCACCTCATTGACAGCACGGCAGGGCACGAGATGATGACTTTCATGGACGCTTTCGCAGGGTATCATCAAATCGCCATGAACAAAGATGACCAACAACACATATCTTTCCTAACAGAGAAGAACGTGTATTGTTGGAAAAGGATGCCATTCGGATTGAAGAATGCAGGGGCAACCTACCAACGTCTGGTAAACCGGATGTTATCGTGGTAAAGAGCGAAAAGAAATAAGATCACCTGGGACACCTCGCAACAACTTTCGATATCCTAAGGAAGTACAACATGCGTTTGAACCCTAAGAAATGCAGTTTCGAGTAGGATCGGGAAAGTTCTTGGGTCACATCATCAGTCAGCGAGGAATAGAAGCGAATCCCTCAAAGATCAAAGCCATCTTTGATATGAAACCACCTAGCAACGTCAAATAAGTTCAAAGGTTAACTGGATGCCTCGCAGCCCTGAACAGATTCGTATCCAGAATGGGAGACAAATGCAAACCTTTCTTCAAAGTCATGAGGAAAGGGAGATTCTCATGGACTCCGCAATGCCAGCCGCCTTTTTGAAGCTCAAGGTATAACTCTCCAATCCCCAGATTTTGACAAAGCCAACCCCCGGTGAGAAGTTGTTCCTATATTTAGCAGCCTCAGAGTCCGCTCTCAGTGCGGTATTAGTCCAAGCGGAAGGTCAGTATCATTTGCCCATATACTTTGCCAGTCAAACCCTCAATGATGCCGAGCTCAAATATCTGCCCCTTGAGAAACTCGCGTACGCCTTGATCATGAGTGTCCGAAAGCTGAGGCAATATTTTTTCGACCATCAAATCGAGGTCTTAACCACCATGCCTTGTTGGGGAATTAATTGCCCGGATCTTTTCGGGATGAATATTTAAATATAAATTTAATTCTAACAATTATTACTAGCATGAATTAATCCTATATTAATTCAAATAATAATTCAACAACAAATCATGCATATAAACAGTTCACATAAATCCTACGCATGCGGAATTGCTACGGGTTTACGTGAACTAACCTCTCGGAGTGACAACTGTTGAGAAGATGGATTCCGTTCACACGAACACACCAAAAGACCTTCTCAAGTATTCTCTTATCCTTGTTTAACAATCCGGTGGTAGGAACTCGCTAACAATTTAACAAAAGGAAAAATAAAATTATGTTGCACCACCTTTGTGGATTTCTAATTTTTCCAACACATGGAATTGCACTTGGGGATGAAAAAAATCATCCCCTATTTATAAGAGGGTGGTGGCCAATTTTTTGCTAGGAAAAAGGGAGAGAAAATCTCTTTCTTGATCTCCAAGAAATCTTGAATATATATCCCATATATTCTTTTCTTCTTAATTAAAATTTTCCATAAAATTCCACTCTCTCATTGTTATGGAATTTCGAAAAAAATGAGGATAAAGATTCCAAGATTAGGATCTTCTTGAATTTATGAGATATACTTGTATTCCAAGAATACATATCTTACAGAATATCTTTTCAAGAAAATCAAGACAATCTTTCTTTTCCTTCTTTTTTTCTTAATTTTCGAAAATCCCCATATAAATAACCAAGTGGGAGACTTCTTGAATTTAATGAGATAATCTTGTATTCCAAGAATACATATCTTCATTCCATAAGAAAATTCAAAGAAAATCTTTCTCCCCTTTTTATTTATAATTTAAAAAAAAAATTGGAAAAAATAAGCAACCATAATTTATTTTATTTTAAACACCTTTTTCAGTTATTGGACATTATGCTTGGGCTACTTGAGGGGCCTTTAGAAGAATTAAGATTGGACCTTCTAATGGACTTTGAATATCTAGTATTGAGCCACAATATTATTCAAGCCCATAAATATTAATTAATCCCACTACATAATTAATATTGCACTATCCATCTTAACCCATATTACTGTTAATATGGCTCCCGGCTATTATTTCCCGTGTTTAAGATTATCCAGCATATTAAATAATTCAAGCCACTAAAACAGCTTTCCTTTAATTAATATCTTTTGTCCTTGGTCAAGGAACGGTTCAACATTATTATCCATACCGGAAACTAATTCCACTTGCAAGATTTGGTATGATAAATCTTATGAACCTCCCAAGGGGGCAATCGAACAAGCGTACTTGCACACGATTCTTCGTATTAAATTTTAGCAATCGCATGTGACCAATAATATTGCCCAAGATATAAAGTATTGAATCTCATTGATTCTTTACCCGTCATAAGTCAAAGCAATAATTACTAACCACACACGATCCTATTTAAGGGATGAAGATTAAGAAATAACGAACCACTGAGGTCTAATTCTTCCTAATTCAGTGCTGAAGAATTTATCCTCCTGTAGGTCCTATTCAGTGCATCAGTCATGCACTAGTGTAATCTCTTGGTCAAGACAAGCCAATCTGAGCCTTACATTTCAACCTTTCACGATGGATTGTTCATTTCCATCTAGGTCGTGAACAACGTACTTTTAGTTAGAAGGATTGTTAATTTAATCTTCTGTGATCTGGTATCACTAAATTAACTATAATGTAACACGTACTATTTATTGAACAGTTATGCAGTAAATATATGTAACATTCAATAATATTTAAAGCATCAGTGATAAATAATTTATTCCAGTAAATAAGATAGAAATTCAGTTTGGTTATACAAAGTAAAAGTATACTTTCCAGTATAACCCCAACATGCCTCTAAGACAAGTTTTGCATCGACCCGTTACCGCAGGACGATTGTTGAAATGTTCCATCAAGTTAGGCCAGTTCGACATCACTTTCGCACCTCGAACTGCAATCAAAGCTCAGGTCCTCGCCGATTTCCTCACCGAGCTCACTTTTCCTGAAAAAACATCAGAGGCCATCGACGTCCCTTGGACATTGAATGTCGACGGCTCCTTGACGAGCACCCAAGCAGGGGCTGGGATAGTCCTAGTCAGTCCCGAGCAACAATGGTTCACGATGGCCGTATGTTTTGATTTTCATGCTACCAACAACGAAGCGGAGTATGAGGCTTTGATAAATCGTTTGGAAATTGCAATGGCCGTTGGTGTACGAAGGTTGAAAGTATACATCAAATCTCAATTGGTCGTATGTCAGATGTCAGGAGAATATGAAGCGCGAGGCAAACAGATGATAAAGTATTAGCAAATAGCAAAGAGCCTCATAGAAAAATTCGAGGATGTACAGATAGAGTTAATACCGAGAGCTGACAACACACAAGCAGACGCATTGGCTCGGTTATCTACCTCGGAGGGGGCCGCAAACATGGACAATATCGCAGTCACAAAACTCAACACCCCCTCAACAGGTCGCAACACCATCGAAGCAAAAGAAATAATGTGGATAAATCAAGCAAGATCATCGGACTCCCAAGTAGAAGTGCTTCAGATCGCAGCCCTAGAAGACGATTGGATGACTGACATCAAAGAGTACATAGAGAAAGGAACACTACCAGAGGATAAGGTCGCAGCTCGCCGACTACAACTAAGAGCAGCGAGGTACACTATAGTCAACAAACAACTATACAAATGAAGTTTCTCATTACCGCTATTGAAGTGCATCACACCTGAGGAAGGCCAAGCAATTTTGAAGGAAATACACGAAGGAGATTGTGGGAATCATACAGCAGGCCAATCTCTCGTTTACAAGACGATCAGACAGGGCTATTACTGGTTAACTTTAAGGAAAGATGCAATCGCATACGCAAAAAGGTGCAAGTAGTGCCAGTTCTTCGCCCCAACAATCAAGCGAGCTCCCGAAGAGCTAACCTCGATATACAGTCCATGACCATTCGCAAAGTGGGGAATCGACCTAATAGGTCCTTTCCTAAAGGCCCAGGAAGCTCGAAGTTCGCCGTGGTTGCAGTCGACTATTTCACCAAATGGGCAGAGGCAGAACCTTTGGCAACAATCACACAAGAGAAAATTATCCGATTCATCTGGAAAAATATCATATGCCGTTTTGGCCTTCCACAAGCGATCGTTACGGACAACAGAAAGTAGTTTGACGGTTTTGAGATCGATGCATTTTTCGCGAAGTGGAAAATCGCAAAGTTGTTTTCTACCCCGTACCACCCTCAATCTAATGGTCAAGTTGAAGCAGTGAATAAGATAATTAAGCATACTTTAAAAACCCAATTGATCGAGTCAACGGGACTACGGGCTTTCAAACTTCCGAGCATTTTATGGTCATACAGAACCACATTCCAAAACTCAACAGGTGAGATACCTTTCGCCTTAGCTTTCGGGAAAGAAGCGGTCATACCAGCCGAGGTCATCGTCAAAAGCCATCGGACATCGCAGGATATCACAGAGGACAATGATCGCGCCATATCCCTCAGCCTCGACCTTCTCGAAGAAAGAAGAATGGAAGCCAACTTGAAAAAGGTAAATTACAAGCAGAAGTCGGAGAAGTACTACAATTCGAAATCAAAAATTCAAAGATTCAAGGTTGGCGAACTTATTTTAAAGAAAATTCTCGGAGTCCATAAAGGAGTTTTTGGCCCAACTTGGGAAGGCCCATTGAAAATCTCAAAATGCCTACCGAATGGGGCTTACGAAATCGAAGACATGAAGGGCATTCCCGCGATGTACCCATGGAATGCGACTTACCTAAAGAAGTTTTATCAGTAACCTTTTAGATTCAGTCATGCATCATAATTTTCTGAAACTATGTCAAAATCAAAAATAAAATCAAGATTTGTCATCCATTATCTACGAGCTACTTTATTTACCACAATTCATTACAAATTTTTACATTCACAAACTTGGGGGACTGGTCCCCGACCTCTCACGAGCTCGATTAGTGGAAAAGATTTGCGAATGAAAAATGTCCCAAACTGATAGAAACCTTTTCACAAAAAACATGTCATAGTTTTTTCATAGTGTCTCATAAAACTCTTACATTCACGAACTTGGGGGACTGGTCCCCGACCTCTCACGAGCTCGATCAGTTGAAAAGATTCGTAAATGAAAGAGATAGAATGAAAATCTTCAAAAGTCTTCAGTAAAATCAAAGGCGAAAAGGTCGCATACCATCTATAAGACGACCTCGGTCGCATGCCCTATCTAAGTCGACTACTAGGTCGCATACCCAGTCTAAGTCGACAAAGCCAAAAAACTTCAAAAGGCAAAAAGATCGAATACAATCTATAAGACGACCTCGGTCGCATGCCTTATCTAAGTCGACTACTAGGTCGCATACCCAGTCTAAGTCAACAAAGCCAAAAAACTTCAAAAGGCAAAAGGTCGCATACCATCTATAAGACGACCTCGGTCGCATGCCCTATCCAAGTCGACTACTAAGTCGCATACCCAGTCTAAGTCGACAAAGCCAAAAAACTTCAAAAGCAGTCAAGTCGCAATCATCGTCGATTAATAGATTTTTTATCATGATTGTTACCCATGACCTCAAAAAGATAAAGTACACAAGAAAAAATGAGAAATAAAGGAAAACAATATCAGAATCAAACAAGAAAGCAAAATAGTTCATTAACAAACACCCGAAGGCAACAAACACTTACACACCCCGAAGGGCAACCCAGCAACTTAATAAAAACCCAGAAGGGCGAATACATCAAAGTGCCCAAAGGCAATTGGCATACTGCCGCATAAAGAATTGGAAAGGAATCTACTTGGCGGAGCATCCGAGGTCCCCTCCATGGGTTGGTTCGGCACTGATCGCTCGACCTCGGGAATCTTAACACCAGTTTGATTCCCTTCCCCACCGACTTCAACAACAGGCTCTTCACGAGCAGATTCCTCTTCCACCTCGCCGTCATCTTCGCCAGTGCCACCTTCTTCCTCGCCACCACTCTCATCAGCGACCACATCCTCAACCACCATACCCTGATGATGGGGAATTAATTGCCCGGATTTATTCTGGATGAATATTTAAATATAAATTTAATTCTAACAATTATTACTAGCATGAATTAATCCTATATTAATTCAAATAATAATTCAACAACAAATCATGCATATAAACAGTTCACATAAATCCTACGCATGCGGAATTGCTACGGGTTTACGTGAACTAACCTCCTAGGAGTGACAACCATTGAGAAGATGGATCTCTTTCACACGAACACACCAAAAAACCTTCTCAAGTATTCCCTTATCCTCGTTCAACAATCCGGTGGTAGGAACTCGCGAACAATTTAACAAAAGGGAAAAAATAAAATTATGTTGCACCACCTTTGTGGATTTCTAATTTTTCCAACACATGGAATTGCACTAGGGATGAAAAATTCATCCCCTATTTATAATACAAGGGGTGGCTGATTTTTGCCCTAGGAATAAGATGGGAAATTTTTTTTCTTGCTCTCCAAGAAATCTTGAATATATCCAATATATTCTTTTATACATATTTAAAATATTCTACAAAAAATCCCAACTCCCTATATTAAGGGATTTTCCAAAATATCACATTAAATAGGGAAGAAATAGGATCTTTGACTTTTCTTGAATTTATGGGATAATCTTGTATTCCAAGAATACATATTTCATAAAATTTTTCCAAGAAAATCTTTTCTCTTTCTTTCTTCAATGTTTTTCGAAAATTATGAAAAAATTAGCAACAATAATTTATTTTATTTTAAACACCTTTTTCAGTTATTGGACATTATGTTTGGGCTACTTGAGGGGCCTTTAGGAGAATTAAGATTGGACCTTCCAATGGACCTTGAATTTCCAATATTGAGCCACAATATTATTCAAGTCCATAAATATTAATTAATCTCACTACATAATTAATATTGCACTATCCATCTTAACCCATATTACTGTTAATATGGCTCCCGGTTATTATTTCCCGTGTTTAAGATTATCTAGCCCATTAATTAATTCAAGCCCATTTGAAATAGCTTTCCATTAATTAATATCTTTTTGTCCTTGGTCAAGGAACGGTTCAACATTATTATCCATACCTGAAACTAATTCCACTTGCAAGATTTGGTATGATAAATCTTATGAACCTCCCAAGGGGGCAATCGAACAAGCGTACTTACACACGATTCTTCGTATTAAATCTTAGCAATCGCATGTGACCAATAATATTACCCAAGATATAAAGTATTGAATCTCATTGATTCTTTGGGTCATAAGTCAAAGCAATAATTACTAATTGTACGATCCTATTTAAGGGGCGAAGATTAAGAAATAACGAACCACTGAGGTCTAATTCTTCCTAATTCAGTGCTGAAGAATTTATCCGCCTGTAGGTCCTATTCAGTGCAACAGTCATGCACTAGTGTAATCTCTTGGTCAAGACAGGCTAATTTGAGCCTTACACTTCAACCTTTCACGATGGATTGTTCATTTCCATCTAGGTCGTGAACAGCGTACTTTTTAGTTACTTTCGATTTACATTAATTTAATCTTCTGTGATGGTATCACTAAATTAACTACAATGTAACACGTCTTATTTATTGAGCAGTTATGCAAATAAAATATGTAACATTCAATAATATTTTAAAGCATCGTGACGATAAATAAGACATAAATTCGGTTTGATTATACAAAGTAAAAGCATACTTTCGATAACCCCAACAATCTCCCACTTATACTCAAAGTCCGCTTTTAAGTATACTATAGTATATCTCGTGTAGTTCTGTCGTGACATCTAATGTCACCTACATTTAACCTAATAATATCTCCCACTTATACTCAAAGCAGATTGTCAGCGGTCTTGACACCCATTCCTTCCACATGTCTCTCGAATGTGTTTCGAGGCAGAGACCCTTTGTGAATGGATGCGCTAGGTTGTCTTCGACTTGAACTTTGCCACCTCTATATCTCTCTCTTAATGATTTTCGTATAAGATGGTATTTACTTTCAATGTGTTAATGGCCTTGTGGGCTCTTGGTTCCCTTGATTTTGCAATCGCCCGACATTATCACAATGCTTTTGATTGTCTTTGGGCAAATTCGGAACTACATCTAAGTCCACTAGGAAGTTCTTGAGCCAAATTTTTTTTTTTTTTTGCCATAGTATGCTCGTTTACGATTCGCTTCCATGGTAGAATCGGCGATGCATTTCGCTTAACGCTTCTCCATGTCATGGCTCCTCCCCATGCAAAATACACTAAGGAGGTAGATTTTACGGAATCTAAGTCGAAGTCCGTGTAGCAGATGGGGATTAGACTATCCGACTGATAAACTAATATTCTATCTCGAGTTCTTTTTAGATACTTTAGATTGTTCTTAACTACCGTCCAATGATCTTTTCCCGGATTACTTTGATATCTTGCCACCATGCCAATGGCAAAGCATATATCCGGTCTCGTGCACAGCATTGCATACGTAAGGCTTCCGACAGCCGAAGCATAAGGAATACCTTTCAATCATCTATCTCTTTTTGTGTCTTAGAGGGCACATTTCCTTAGATAGATGGATTCCATGTCTGAAAGGTACGAAGCCTTTCTTGGAATCATGCATGCTGAATCGCTTCAAGATAGTGTCTATATATGAAGCTTGCGATAAGCCTATCATCATTTTCTTGCGATCTCGAGTGATCTTGATCCCAAGGATGTGCCCGCTTCCCTAAGTCCTTCATATCAAACTGTTTTTGAAAGCCATGCCCTTACGTGACAACACCTTTACATCGTCCCGATGAGTAGTAATGTCGATCTATGTATAGTACTAAGAATACCAATGCAATTCCACACGCTTCTTGTACACTTTAACTTTTCGTATTCATTTTGATCAAACCCATAAGACTTTATTACTTGATCAAAATATTGGTTCAAACTACGGATGCTTGTTTGAGTCCATAAATGGAATTCTTGAGCTTACAAACTAGGTGTTCTTGGCCTTTTTCAATGAAGCCTTGGGGTTGTTGCATATAGATTTTCTCTTCAAGATTAAGGAAAACGTCTTAATATCCATTTGTCATATTTCAAAGTCAAGATCTTTGACAATTGACAAGAGAATTCGGATGGACTTGAGCATTCTTCTGGTGAAAAAGATTTCCTCATAGTCGATCCCTTTCTTTAAAGTATAACCTTTCACACAAGCCTTATGAAGGTATAATCCGGTCCTCTTTTCCTCTTGTATACCCACTTGCAACCAATGGGTTTGACCCCATTAAGTGGTTCGACTAGCTCCCACACTCTGTTATGATCCATAGAATCCATTTCGGCTTCCATTGCTATTTTCCAAGAAACCGCATCCTTGTCTTGGATTGCCTAAATCGTCAGAAGTCCATGGGTCCGATTCATCTTGACGGGGACTAAGTCGAGGACTCTCCTACCCCATGAATCTCTCGGGTTGCCTTACAACCCTCCAACTGCGACGAGGTTCCAGTTGTGTAAGTGTGTCGTTTGGTATGTCATCTTGTACAGTTGGCATTGAGGTTAGCCCCCTTAGCTCATTTAAGGTGATCTCACTTCTGGGCTTTTTTTCATTCATATAGTCTTCTTCCAAAAATCTAAAGTGGGTGCTTATTACCACCTTTTGATCTTCGGGACCATAGAACATACACCCTTTTGTTCCCTTGGGGTATCCTATAAACAGCTTTTAATTACGATCGAGGGATCTAATTTTAGGCTTCCTTGTCCAACATGTAGTAGGACATAAATTCTCATGTGTCTCAAACCCGAACTGCGGGTCCACAATTCTTTGGGAGTTTTGGAAACCGATTTGGATGGCACCAAGTTCAGAATATAAGCCGGTGTTTCCAAGGCATGACCCCAGAATGACTTGGGTAGATCCGCATAACTCATCATTGATCTAACCATTTCTAAAAGAGTTATGTTTCTTCGCTCTGCAACCCCGTTTTGTTGAGGGATTCCGGGTGCAGTTAGCTGGGATACAATCCCTTCATTTGACAAGTAGTTCAAAAACTCATCGCTGAGGTACTCGCCTCCACGATCAGATCGTAGAGACTTGATATATTTTTCCCTATGATTCTCTGCTTGAGCATTAAATTCTTTGAATTTGTCAAAGGTCTCAGATTTATGCTTCATAAGGAAAATGTAGTCGTACATTGAGTAATCATCAATAAAGGTGACGAAATACTCATAACCTCCTCTTGCTTTGATTGACATTGGACCATGTTGCGTGTGAACGATTTCTAACACTTCCTTGGCATTATTCCCCTTGGCTCCGAATGCCCTCTTGGTCATTTTACCCTCCAAACATGATTCACAAGTTGGGATCGGTTCAACCCGGAGAGACTCCAATGAACCATCTTCTACCAACCTTTGAATCCTTTTTGGATTAATATGTCCCAATCTGAGAGGCCATAGAAGTGTCTCGTTCACGTCTGATGAAATATTTTCTTTTATCGGAAACAATTGATGTGTTATAGGATGCATTTCATGAGTGGTGTGCACAGTCAATTGTATAGAGATTATTCGACAACGTTCCATGACAGATAAATTTATCATAAAGAGAAACGGTAACAACTTTGTCAAAAGTAACCGAATATCCATCAAGGTAAAGTTTAGAAACCAAAATTAAATTCTTTCTAAAACTAGGAACTTAAAGAAAATCTCTTAAAATTAAACCTATGTCTTTAAAAGACAGGTGCACTTCTCCCATTGCTTTTTGCCACTCTCGTAGCAGACGCCGCCCGATTGATGAGGATCTCACTTCCATTAAGTTGCCGGGTCTGCTTGAACCCCTGTAAAGTGAAACAAACATGATCAGTGGATCCCGTATCCACCACCCATAAATGGGAGACATACGCCGCTAAACAAGTTTCAAGACTAGTGCGTGAGAATTGCCTTTCTTTCCATTCCTTTTGGGTTTGGAACAGGCTGACCTCCAATGTCCTTTTTCACCATGATTAAAGCACTTCCCTTAGTTTTGGTTTACTCCCTCCACCTCCCTTCACCTTTTCTTTGCCCTTGGCAATACTTAAATTCACTTGCTTGTGGCTTTTATCCTTTTTCTTGTTCTTACCACCCTTTGGCCTAGAAGAAGAAGAAGGTCTATTTGCCACCAAGGCTTGGCTCTTTTGCCCCAATATCCCCTCTGCCGAGACTAAAGCTTGCAACAGGCCAGGCATCGAGGACTTCTGATTGTTCATTTGGTAGTTCATCCTGAGGCTGTTTCAAACTTTTTTTCGGATGGAGCACGAAATCGATTTGGGTCTCGATGTCGTATTCAACGCCAAGCACCTCAAGCTTGTTAAGGTGAGCCATCATCTGGAGAACGTGTAAAAAAACTGGGCGTTCCCTCCACCATTTTCATAGAGAGCAAGTCCCTCATGGTGATCTGACGAGCCACACGGTTCTGATGTTGAAACATCGCTTTAAGACTAGTCATGATGTCTGCAGCGGTCTCAACGTTTTGGTGTTGGTGTTGCAACACATCTGACATTGAAGCCAAGATGGTACACTTTGCCATTTCGTTGGAACGCTCCCACTCAGCATACTCTTTCTTAACCGCTTTAGTTGACTCATCATTTGGCTTTTGTGGTTTAGGTGTAGTGAGAACCCGATTTGACTTTTAAAATGAGGACAATAGTAAGTTTACGACTCCAATCAACGAAGTTTTCACTAGTACGCAAATTGTCTTTAAGTATATTGAACAGTGGATTAAAAGGTTTCGACATGCTGAACTGAAATAAATAACAATTTGTATAAGCACAAACATATCACAAGGTTCATTCACATGTTTCATATTAAAATCTCAAAAAAATATGAACATGAATCAGCCAACATCTCAAAACAGTTTAAATGTTTTTTACGTGGGTTAGGTCATTATTTAAACACATTCAAGTGTTACAAACAAAACGATTACAAACCTTTAATAACTAGATTAATAGTTGACTCCCACTTGACCAATATAAAATTGACAGGGACTTCGTGTAAGTATATGCATATCAATTTTATACCTAAGTAATAACCATGATTAAATACAGAATTATTATTTTGTTTTGAGCGAGCCTCGTGGGGAGGTCATAATTTAATAATAACCCACAATCATCCTTTCGAAATTTATTCATGTGAAATCTATCTTTTGGCCGTTTTGGGGAATTTCTCCAAAAGAATCCACAAATAAATAAATCATGGAGGTCAAAATTAATTCAATTTTATTATCCGGAATAAAATTATCAATTAATTATTTAAACAAAATTATCAATTAATTATTTAAACATACTTAGTAATTTTCGAAGGTGAGATTTTTCAAAACATTTTCTCATGCATCGCATATTTAAACACAATTTAAATAAGCATAAAATAATAAAAATATTAAAACAAAAAATTAAACACATTAAACATATATAAAAACGGTTAATTTTTTATGTCTTGATCTTGAGAAATCGTAATAGCCTTCATCGTTCTTCTCAAAAAAACTCGATTGCAACATGTTCCTTGAAACGTCCTCCGTCTAGAAAACGGCGTCCGGCATTGGGAAAAAAATAAACACGTATGATTTGTTAAAGCATTATCCCGCGTTGCTTATTAAAAAATTAGACGGATGCTTTTATACGCCATACAGCTACTTTAAAATATTAAAAGGTGCCTTATAAATTTATTCGGCAAACATTTCGTTGAAGAACGCGCCCGCTGCCAGCGTGCCCGTGCACAAATTAACGCCTCGGCGTAATCTGGCAGGTATTGGCCACGCTTGCGCGCGGTGCCGGCGCCTCTCGGCCAACCAGACAAGATCCGCTTAGCGCCGTGCCACGTCGGGCACTTGGTCGTCCAGTTTTAATTCTTCATCTTTGTTCTCGATCCGGTTACAATTTATTTACAAAAAAATAAATAAACTTAGATCTAGACTAGTCTATTACATTGATCGAATCAAACAAATCCTAATCTACTCGTGGATTTTCTCACAAGGCAAAATGAATTCGAACGAATCAAATTAAAACCACAATTTATATGCATGCATAAATATAAACATTCATCAAATACCATGACAATTGGATACCTGCAAAAAAGATCTAGCAATTCTACTATCCAATTTCAAATTTAATGAAAATGAATTAAATTACAATTTAAAACTTCGAGTCTTAAACCGAGGCTCGATGCGATTGTTGGGGAATTAATAGCCCGGATCTATTCGGGATGAATATTTAAATACAAATTTAATTCTAACAATTATTACTAGCATGAATTAATCCTATATTAATTCAAATAATAATTCAACAAAAAATCATGCATATAAACAGTTCACATAAATCCTACGCATGCAGAATTGCTACGGGTTTACGTGAACTAACCTCTCAAAGTGACAACCATTGAGAAGATGGATCCCGTTTACATGAACACACCAAAAAACCTTCTCAAGTATTCCCTTGTCCTCGTTCAACAATCCGGTGGTAGGAACTCGCGAACAATTTAACAAAAGGGAAAAAATAAAATTATGTTGCACCACCTTTGTGGATTTCTAATTTTTCCAACACATGGAATTGCAATAGGGATGAAAAATTCATCCCCTATTTATAATACAAGGGGTGACCGATTTTTGCCCTAGGAATAAGATGGGAAAATCTTTTTCTTGTTCTCCAAGAAATCTTGAATATATCCAATATATTCTTTTCTCCATATTTAAAATATTCCACAAAAAATCCCAACTCCCTATATTAAGGGATTTTCGAAAATATCACATTAAATAGGGAAGAACTAGGATCTTTGACTTTTCTTGAATTTATGGGATAATCTTGAATTCCAAGAATATATATTCCATAAAATCTTTCCAAAAAAATCAAGAAAATATTTTCTCTTTCTTCCTTCAATGTTTTTAGAAAATTATGAAAAAATTAGCAACAATAATTTATTTTATTTTAAACACCTTTTTCAGTTATTGGACATTATGTTTGGGCTACTTGAGGGGCCTTTATAAGAATTAAGATTGAATCTTCCAATGGACCTTGAATTTCCATGAGCCACAATATTATTCAAGTCCATAAATATTAATTAATCCCACTACATAATTAATATTGCACTATCCATCTTAACCCATATTACTGTTAATATGGCTCCCGGTTATTATTTCCCGTGTTTAAGATTATCTAGCCCATTAATTAATTCAAGCCACTGAAATAGCTTTCCATTAATTAATATCTTTTGTCCTTGGTCAAGGAACAGTTCAACATTATTATCCATACCGGAAACTAATTCTACTTGCAAGATTTGGTATGATAAATCTTATGAACCTCGCAAGGGGGAAAATCTAACAAGCGTACTTGCACACGATTCTTCGTATTAAATTTTTGCAATCACATGTGACCAATAATATTGCCCAAGATATAAAGTAATGAATATCATTGATTCTCTACCCGTCATAAGTCAAAGCAATAATTACTAACCACACACGATCCTATTTAAGGGACGAAGATTAAGAAATAACGAAAAACTGAGGTCTAATTCTTCCTATTCAGTGCTGAAGAATTTATCCTCTTGTAGGTCATATTCAGTGCATCAGTCATGCACCAGTGTAATCTCTTGGTCAAGACAGGCCAATCTGAGCCTTACACTTCAACCTTTCACGATGGATTGTTCATTTCCATCTAGGTAGTGAACAGCGTACTTTTAGTTACAAGGGACTGTTAATTTAATCTTCTGTGATCTGGTATCACTAAATTAACTACAATGTAACACGTACTATTTATTGAACAGTTATGCAGTAAATATATGTAACATTCAATAATATTTAAAGCATCAGTGATAAATAATTTATTTCAGTAAATAAGACAGAAATTCAGTTTGGTTATACAAAGTAAAAGCATACTTTTCAGTATAACCCCAACACCTGAAGCATCTCTTTAGGGTCGAACAATTTGGCTTCAGGGGAGAGAAACGAGAAATCACATCCGAGCTCCTTCAAATCCGCAATAGGGAGAAGGGCATCAGGATTCAGAGGATTGGTTCGCATGTAGGTCGCCAACATCTCTCTCATCTTGGCTTGGGCACCCGCGAGGTCGAGGTCAGGACGGTGGACCGCACGAATTGCATTGGCAAAAGCGTGAACATATGCCATATTGGAGGCATCATTTCGCTGCATCTTCACCTTGTCAGGAATTTCTCGGATCACCTCGGCCTGGCGTTGGACCTTCTCGTCAAGTTTCTGGATCTGCTGAAGGAGATCTGCGACGTACTCTTTACATAGTAAATAGTCTCTCTCGACGACTTGGAATTTCTTCTCCAACTCTTCCCGAGATCGGGTCAACTCTTGGAGTTTGTCGTCGGAAGTCTGTTTAGCCTTGTTTGCCCGATCCAACTCTTTATGGGCCTTATCCAGCTCCTTCTTCATGTAGGCGCACTTCGCCTCAGCTCAGATCACCTGATTCCTTGCCATATCATACTACTCCCGGCATCGCTTGAAGAAAGTTAGAGAGCGGTAAGAATGAGCAATACCCGAAGTCAGATTTTCATGAAATTGCTGGGTATGGGCTTCCTCGTCCAGTGGCAGGGTCCACGACCTCGGCAAGTCATTGGAGGCCATCTTCATATAGGTCGGCCGAGCATCATTGTCAGCAGGAGGACGTGACCACAGGTACGACCGGGTACTTTCGCCGCGAAAGACGCCATCATCAAGCCGATACCTGGAGACAAAACCAGCATGAAGAGAAACCAACACCGAAGCAAAAACGCAAAAAGAGAATGGGAGGAATAATCTACCTATGTCGGAGCTCGGGACTCCATCCCAGGAAAGTTTCGTCGCCAGCCTCGCGATCCCGACGAGCCATGATCTCGACAATAGTATCGGGCAAACTGACCTGGGACCACCACTCTCCCACTGGGAGAGTTCCGCAGCTCGTCCTCATCCACCAAGCCCCGCCTTTTCTGGACAGACTGATCAGGGGCCGACACCTCTCCAGCCGACCTCTTCGATCCCCGAGGTCGAGGTGGAGCCTTAGTTTTGATTTTCATCGCCGCGGTTGACTTCCCCTTACCCGATGGCTCCTTGCCTTTCTTCTGATCGGCCCTTTTCCGAGACAATTCCATAGCCTAGGCCATCTTCTCGGCCATCTCTTCAGCGGTCATGTTCTCCATCGCTCTTATCATCTTCCGAGAAGTGAAACGAATACTCTCAATAAAAGCAACTGAAACAAAGAAATTACCTTAGCCAATCCACACGGGAAATTTAATCAGGAAAAAGAAACTGTTTGAACTCACGCACCGGGGAGCTCGGGCACCAGAGGTCCACGGGGAGGCACACCCAAGCCGGCTTATTCCCAGCACTTCTCACGAGCAAGCACAGAAAGGGAACGTTCATCGAGGTCGATCAAGCAAATTTGAACTAACCGAGTAAGGAAGGGGAGCGACACCTCGGAAAGCTTGGTGGCAGGAGGACCTGAAAAGACATGAAAAAGTTAAATCAGTACTCTGGGAATTGGAGAAAAATGAAGCATCTTTCGCTTGAATTCGCCATAATCCCGGGGTATTGATCGGAAACCGAGAAGAGTGGGCTCCGCCCAAACCGGACTTTGCCATGCACCACCTACGAACCAGAACTTCTCCCTCCAACCAGTGACCTTGTTCGGGATATCTTCAATAACTTTCATCCGAGGTCGCGATTTGACATAATAATAACCCGGTCCACCTTCCTTTTGTGACCCCTCCCACCTCGCCAACGAGATCACGAAGTTCAATTCTTTGGCCGATGGCTCGAGGCTGGACACGACCGAAGAGAGTTAGCAGCCCAATGATAATGATCCAACCGTTCGGATGAATCTGAGTTGGAGCCAACCCCCAGAAATTTAAGAGGTCGCTGGTGACGGGGTGGAGCAGGAAGCGAAGCCCAGCAACCATAGTATCGTAGTTGATCGCAATACAACCCTCTGGAGGTTGGTCGGCATGATCTTTTTGGTGATCAGGCACCCAGAACTGGACATCGCTAGGAACATGGAAGGTATCCCGCCATCTAAACAAATCAGCCCCAGACACCGAGCTGTCGACCAACCGAGCAGCATAAATACTTTCTTTCCTCACCCGAACAGGTTTCCTAACGACCTCGTGCCGGTTTTGGGCGAGATATTCTTGAAGCCGGAGAGATCGGTCGACCACATCAACAGAGTCGTCGTCGCTCGAAACTTCAGGTATCACTTCCTCCGACAGAAAATCAAATTCAGAAGAATCAATTGATCGAGCGGGCGACTCCTCATCTCTCTCCACCGCCTCGTCCTCCAGCTCTTTTTCTGAGATCACCCTAGAGGGCTCATGAATCTGTTCCCCTGCTCGCCGCAAACGCTGGTGCCGCCGGGATGTTACCGCCTCTACGGATTGAACTGGAATAGATTTTGTGGTCTCCGACGAAACGTTGACAACATTTTCCTCAATGTCGACAGGATCTTTACCCGGACGGTGGTGAGAAACCCCCATCGGCGCAGAACTCTCCGCCACACTATTCCCGTCGGACGCCATGGGTGACCAAGAAGAAAAATTAAAGGAAGAAAGAAGTTTTTACCTGAAAAGCAATCTCTGATTGCCGGAAAATCGAGTATAGGATGGTATGGATTCGCCGGAAATTAAGAAGTTTGGAGTCGGAAAGTTTTCGAAAAAGAAAGAAGAGAGAAATGAGGGGGAAGCCAGTTTTTATAGACCCGATTCTAGGGCAAGGGACCCTAGGTCGTGACCTTTCATATCAGGCGCGTGAGCATCATGTGCCATCATGGTCTAGGTATATAGGCACGACAGTCGAGGCGAGCAAACCTCATGCACATCAAATCACGTAAGACTGTTAACAGATTCAAGAAGTCAAGATTAGTGTCTCAAGACTCGATATAGAAACCGGGATAAGATCGATTAGCTCATTTTTTGAAGAATATTATAGTATTGGGCTATTGTTAATATTAATGATGGCCCAGATAACATTTGCACCCCCAAGGAATATTAGGTATTTGATTACCCCCCAAACCCAAATTTGAATAAGAGCTGGGAGGATGTCGCGAGGTGAAAGTGCTATCCAAGGACAATGCATTAACTACTTATAAGACGGGTGTCGAAGAAGGTATAGGCGATCATTCCTAAATGGGATTTACGTCCGACAGTAATCCAAATAAGATTCGATCGTAAACAAAGTAGTTCGACAAACCCGAAATAACCTCGATCAAGTACAATTGATGATGCAGGCCCTTTTGCATTGAGATTGCGACCTCCAGTGCAGATCACATCAATCTTGTAACATTTAATGCTAACCAGGGCTACTTTCGGCCCTATAGATTAGAAATCCGGAACCACTATAAAGGGGCTCATTTATGACCCAAGAAAAGTAGAGAATTTATTATCCTACCAAACCTCTTGCAAAATCAATACTCAACTCTTATTCTTCATATCCAATCATACGATATAAATGCAATCCATATAACTCATTATTGTTTGTGTCACTAAGATCTTTAAGCCACATTATTATCCTTAAACAACTTATTTTGGTGCACAACATTTTGTAATTGTAGATCTTTAATTTGATTGATTGATATGTTGAATCTTTCTGATCGACCCTACATTGATATCATTATCTTTTCGGACATGTAATTAATAATGAGGTACACTTGAATGAGACGGTCTCACAGTGAGACGAGGTATAAGTTAGATATTGACGATTTAACATTTTAAAAGGAGTGGATGTGATTTGTACTAAGTTGTACTCTGCCTCATGCATGAGACCGTCTCATATGAGTTTTTGTCTTGAATAATTGGCTAAGCGTAAGTGATTATAGATATTTAGAATTGTGTGCAGAAATAATTTAGAGTATTTTATTTTAATTTT
Source organism: Stenogyne calaminthoides (assembly GCA_037126765.1). Taxonomy (NCBI): domain Eukaryota; kingdom Viridiplantae; phylum Streptophyta; class Magnoliopsida; order Lamiales; family Lamiaceae; genus Stenogyne; species Stenogyne calaminthoides. Next base: position 10,887,964 of record JBBCBC010000018.1, read on the forward strand.
ATTATATTAAATAATCTCTCAAAGATATAAGCTAAAAGTTTTAAATAGGATGCTTTTAACTTCTATTACTAATCACTTTTCTCATAATCATCAATCTTAATCATTTCTTCATCAAAGCTATAACTTTTTAAACACCCCATAAGTCTTACATCTTGCCACAAGACTCATGGATTCATTTTAAAACCACGAAACTCGATATCTTTGAAAATATACAATTTGTTTATCTTTGGTAGTGCAAGAACTATTAAAATGAAAAAAATAATAATTACACGATTTTAAAATGTACTATGAGTATTCAACGGTGCACTTGAATGCACATGAGATTCACCCTTAATAATAATTACTCTATTTTCAGGTCCTAGCTCTAGAGTGATAATAATCTTTAAATTAATAAAACCATTTCCACAATTAATTCGTGATAATTAATATTGAACCAACCAAGTTCTATATCACGGTACGTGGTCGAAATGTTGCACCGATTCGGAATTTTGATTCAGGAGGTCCAACTAGAAGTAGTAAAACTGTAAAGGAAGATATCATGCACATATTATCAATTCTAAAGTTAATATAATTATATAATTTTGATGAAGTCAATCGGTATAATAATACATCAATGTAATTTTGGTGAAGTCAATCTAAATATCACTACAATTACGTCACCACATCCAAAACTAGATAATTTAATTTTTAGGTGTGTTACTTATCAATCATTAACATTTCGTCACTCTTTCAAGTAAACAAATATAGTATAATTCTCCTTTTGAAAAAATATTAATTATAATTCCTACATCAAATTAAATAATTAAGAGAAATTAATAACCTTTACATTAATAATATAAAAATTAGATACTGGGGTATTTAAACAAAGGCATATATTTCTGATGAGCAAATATAATCAGTAGATTTTGATTTCTAGAAATTACAAAATAAAAGGACCTAAAAGTACCAAACAAATATACTTCCCATGTTTTTTAAAGGGAATAATTTTTGGGGTGATTCATTTAGAGATAACTACTGTTCAAACATGTTAAATTATTTTTGTACTTTTAATGAAAAAATTAATATAAAAAATATCACTTTATTAAAAATACAATAATCATTTCATTGTATAAAATAATTGAACTATTTCTATCATTTAAATAAAAGAAAGAAACATTATTGGTCTTATATTTAGAACGTATGACAAGAATGCTACTGTTGCATACAGCTCAACACCAGCATCATGAACTGAAATGCTGCTTTCAGCCTCCATTCCCATCACAACTGTCCACAGATATTTTTGGTGACCCTGATAGTGACACTTTACCTAGCATTAATATTGCATGAATATATGATATGTACGGTCACATAACTTAGGCTTGCCAGAATGTTGTAGAAGGTTTGTAATTAACCACGCTCGTGACCTATTCATGTCCAGATCTGCCAAAACGGGTCCATCACTGGTAGCAAAAAGGCGAAACCCTCGCCCCTGCCCCCGTATCGATAGGAATAATAAAAATAGTAAATCATAGTAAATCAATAAACATTAGATGGGAGGATCGATTGTTAGTCTTTGAAGTTTATCCCCATATTATAGGGATAAAACTCCCCATCAAGTGCGGTTGTGATTTCGATCCTGCGTCGTCAGAAGAATCGCCACCCTGAAACTAATCGCCAAGACGAAATCCATCCCGATTTATATATATGGGGTGGGGTGGGATGAAGGTTGGGTTGAGTATTTACCATCGCGATCATAGTTGGATTTATATATGGGGTGGGGCGTGGGATTAAAGGACTACTTTTTTTTTTTGGGTTGATTTTATTTACTACTTATATATATCTTATAACAAAATAATCAAAAAATCAAATATTTGGACGGATAAATTGGGGTTGAAATATATATTCTTATATCCATTAATAATTATAGAGGGATAAAAAACTAAACAAATATTTTTTTTTTTTTAATTTAATGAAAATTATGGATTTTGTTTTACTCAACTTATATATTCTTTATCTTAACAAAATACAATTCAAAATTAATTAACAAATTCATTATACAACCGCATAAATCAAGATAACAATTGAAATATATATTCTTATATCCATTAATAATTATAGAGTACAAGAAAATTAATTTAACATAAAAAAAACTAAACAAATATTTATTTTTTAATTTTAATTTAATGAAAATTATCAATTTTTATTTTATCATGATTTATTAAATGAAAAATAAAATGAATTTATTTCATAAATTTATGAGATAAAAAAAATTTTTATTGATAAGGTTTAAAAAAAATAATAAAAAAATAAAAAAAAATTATTAATATAAAAAAATAAATACACAGTATACGCATATAAAACTTAACCATATTAAAATAAGCAATATTAGGATTTATGGGGCAAACATTTCGTTGAAGAACAAATGAAATGAGGCCACATTGAATGGCCACATAATTCCAAGGTGCATTACATTGCATTGCATATTGCGTGGTTATCGTTAAATCATTGTGATAAAAGAAAGAACAGATATGACATCAATTTTGTCACTAATAAAAGATATGAACAGAGATGAGTCATCTGTTGTCATCTCCGATTAAAACACTACTACCTTGTACAATCATTCAAACCACTTCCATCCTAAAATATCATTACTTCATACTTTTGTTAACTTGTTTAAAATCTTCAGGATCTTTTACATGTAATACTATCATTATTTTTTTTTTTTATTGTAATTTAATATACAATCTTTTTAATTATTTTAAGTCCATTACATAATTATTTTCCGGAAACTATTGTTTGACGTAAAAAAAGAAATTGCGATTACAACGTAACAATATCAAAGGATTATGGATTTATTTGTAATTTTTCAAAGAGTTCAGTCCATCACATTAATATTATCAACAAAGTTTTCGGAAAATAGTCTCACAATAAATTGTAAAAATAAAAAAGATAGTGTAATAAAAAAAAATAGCAAAGATAAATATCCCGAGAGAGAAATTATAAAAAAGAAAGATTATGACTCCTATAAATTCGAGTTCAGACAATTTTTTTTAATATCACTGCTATATATATATATATATTATCTTTTTTTAAGATATGCTTAATTTTCCCGAACCCAAAAAGCGGTGATAATCGGTATGCATAACAATGTGATGTTGTCTTTGGAATAACTTAGCGTGACGCGTCCTGCATTTAAGAGTAACTCTCATGATTAATTAGGTAACGCCCTAATTAGGATTACCGGCGACCTAGGTAGGTCCTTTTCCTTCATTAACTCTTATAATGAATCCTAAACCCCCGATCGATCGAGGTGGGGTAAGCTCCTAGAACTCCTTCGAGATACTTGACATGAAGCGGGACCTCGGGACGGTCTCTAAAAGCGGTTCAATACATAACAATGTAGTAAAAAAAATTCGAGAAGACTTCCCCAAAAGAGAAAACACAATCGTTTAACCTCAAAGATGCGATCACCTCGAGGGTCGCGGGACTTAAAAGGAAAGGTCAAGGTTGTGACCTCGGAGTTTGAGCCCGCGACCTCAGAAAGAGACCAACGACCTCAGTAGGAATCGAACCTGCGACCAAATTCATTAGAAAAAAAACAAACTCGAACAAGATACCGGAGCTGAAACTACCACAGGAAAGTTCTCCCACCACATGGCCTCGACAATACATATTTGATAAAGATATCTTTTTATAAATACATATTCTTCCCACGCCCACTTAAACCCGAACCCCCCCGATTTAAACAACTACCGACCCAAGGACCACCAACTAACCCGGGACCAAAAGGCCAGCGCATTGACTGCGAAATTTAGACAATTTACCTTATTTATGTTGTATTGCACATAACACTAATGTGCAATATTTCACACAAGACTTTCTCCTTGGGAATTCACAAATAACGTTAATTCATTATACTTCATAAGATCTAGAGTTAAAATTTTCCTAGCAAATTCATCTCTGGATTCAACACGGCAAATAATCATGATTCTGCAAGTTCAAGAATATGGGGATTACGTGGATACCATAGTAGAGTAAGAAAAAATGTATATGTTTAATTCATTGAAGAATTCTATTTACGTTTACTCGTAATTTAATTATGCAATTAACTCTTCATAATTGGATTCGTCAATTAGTGATTAAGATAATATGATTTGGTGAACTTTAATTTTCATAGAAATGAAAGGATACAAATCAAGTAATGCATGTATTACGTGTTTACGTGCCTCTATATTCCAATTTTAATGGTATCATATAACTCCGTGCTCTTGTTTAATTGCAAATTGAATTGAATAATTTGGAATTAATTTTTTTTTTAATAAATAAATAGGGGTGTGACCGATTTTCATGGCCAGAGATTTAATATACACCGTAGGTTGATTTTTGTGATTAGTGATTTTATTTCCTAATCGTGTGTACACCTAATTGTTGAAATTGAGAGTTTGTTTTTCTAATTAAACATAAAACCCCCTTTGCTTCCTGCTCCACATCGTCTTCTTCTTCAGGGTTTTTCGTACTAAAACCGCCATCCTCTTCTTTCGTCTTTCTCTCCACAATTTTCTCATCTCGCAAATTCGATTTGATGGTTTTGTGGTGACACGCAAACACCATTTGATTGGATTTTTTCGGCGCTATCTTGCCGTAACAACCGCCTATTCATAGGATGCCATAAATCACGACACATCTCACGGGCAAAGGTTATCGATGGTCGGTTTTTTTTCGATCGATGTTACCATATGCGTTTGTAATATCGGTTATGTGTTACGATATGCGTAAGATATGAAGTTTTTCTATATAACAATGTAAAAGGTTCAACTTATACATAGATTTAACACACAAAAATTTGACAAAAATAAATAAAATTTAATATAACAATGTAGTAACACACATCATAAAAGATGTAGTCAAAAATTTATACATAGATGTAGTAACACACAAAAAATTGACAAAAAATAAATAAAATTCGATATAACAATGTAGTAACACTTAAAATAGATAAGTAACACACAAAAAATTTGACCCAAAAAAAAAATTATGTGATGGAATTAATTCATTTGCAATTAATGCTTTACATATTTGATAAAAGATATCTTTTTATAAATTACATGAACTGAACCCAGTAACCACATAAAGCGCATTGAAATAAATTTAGACAATTTACCTTATTTATGTTGTATATCCATAATTTAATGTCTGATATTTCACACAAACTTTAAATCAGGAATTCACAAATAACGTTAATTCATTCTTCTTCATAAGATCTAGAGTTAAAATTTTCCTATATGGGATTCAACAACGGCAAATCTGTGCAAGTTCACGTAATTGGGGATTTAATTGGATACCATAGTAGAGAAAAAATTTCACAATTCTTGTAAGAATTCTATTTACGTTTTTTTAAGTAATTTAATTATGCAATGCGTTGTTGGTGAACTTTAATTTTCACAGTCATGTATTATGTGTTTCGTGCCTCTATAAGTCGTGGTATGAGAACTCGGCTCTTGTTTAATTGCAAATTGAATTGGTTTTTTTTTTAACAATTTTTCGTTACGGTTGATTTTTTATTTAGTGTTAAATGTACACCTAATTGTTGAAATTGAGTTTGTTTTTCTAATTAAACATAAAACCCCTTTGCTTCATTCTTCTTCTTCTAGGGTTTTACGTACTAAACCGCCACCCTCCTTTTCGTCTTTTTCGTTCGAGTTTGGTGACCAGCGGCTTATGCATTGCACGTAGGATGCCGTAAATCACAGCCGCATCTCCGCGAATTATCGATGGCGGTGCCGACCGATCGATGCCTGATTAGCATCGGTGCGATTTCTGCGACGATCTCACGGCTTTCTTCGATTTTTGGTTTTAGCCTTTTAGCGACGATGACGTGCGGAAGGCGTTGGTTTGTTGACCAATGGCGATAAATTTTTTTTTCGATTAACAAATTGTTCGCATTCGGTGTTGGTTGAATAATGATTGATTAAAATAATGATTGCAATTTTGGGGTTTGGAAATTTTGGATTTGGAATCGTATGTCGATAATTATGTTGGATTGGAGATGTGGAAATTTGGGGTTTGATGTGGGAAGAAATTTTTTTACAAATTCGATTTAGATAGGCCCTTCCGTGCTATATTGGATATGCACCTGAGCCCTTAACAATAATGATAACGATCATCTGACCTTAGAGATTGTTTTGGTTAGACCAAACAAATAAATTAATTGGATTAATTATTGAAAGTTAATAATTTTTAAAAATTGAATTTAAAATTAGATTTTAAATTTGTTTTAAAAGAATTATTAAATCTCACTAAAACGTATTAGTTGGACTAATGACAAACTTAATTAATTGGATTAATTAAGAGTCAAAATATTAATAATGAATTTAATTATTAAAACTTGATTTTAAAATTGGATTTTAAAATTATGGTTTAAAGGATTAAACGAGTTATTAATTCCCACTTGGTTAACGTGTTTTATTTTCTATTAACGCCTTTTACATCCGTATTATAATTGTTTGGGTAGGCGCCCAATACTTGTCGGACCGTATTAATTGTTTGGGTAGACGGCGTCCATGTAAGTGTTAGTCCGTATGAAATCTTGTTTGGGTAGGCGGGGCCCAATAATTGCTCAAATGTGATGTAGATTAACATGTTGGATCTCGATTAAGCAATTAATACCCCGCCTTTAAAAACGTTCCTCACTAAAATATGATTTTCATTAAATTGAACGATGTCTTCCATCAAAGTTAAAAGTAAACCGGAGATTTCGTTCCAATGAGTATTTAAGGCCCAAGTCTTTTGCTCGGATGTACATCTAACGAGAATTTTATAGGGACACGTAGTGTCGCCACTTGATGGTTGTAAATCACCTTGACTTTGTTTCACCAGCCCAAGCAGGGAAACGAAAGTCAAGGGGCATCCGATTGAACTAGGTTCAATCAACTAGGAATTGCAGTTTTTCAATTGGTTTGGAGACCTACTAGTTATGTTATTGTAGCAATCAGCCCAAACAGATATTGTAATAGTAGGAATGTGGATCCTAGTCCATTATGATGTATATTAGATATAAATTCGTATTCTTCCGATGAGGTCGTTGAATATGTGAAAATAATGGAGACAAAATAAATTTGAAATGACATGTTTATTTTGATTACTGAATATTGATCATAAGAATTATGGGTTAATTCCCATTTTATTTTATTTCTCTTGGTTAGTTGAAATGTATAACTGTTATTGAGATGGGGTTCTGGGTACAGTTAGCTGGGATACAATCCCTTCACCTGACAAGTAGTTCAAAAACTCATCGCTGAGGTACTCGCCTCGACGATCAGATCGTAGAGACTTGATACGTTTTTCCCTATGATTCTCTGCTTGAGCCTTAAATTCTTTGAATTTGTCAAAGGTCTCAGATTTATGCTTCATAAGGAAAATATAGTCGTACCTTGAGTAATCATCAATAAAGGTGACGAAATACTCATAACCTCCTCTTGCTTTGATTGACATTGGACCACATACGTCTGTGTGAACGATTTCTAACACTTCTTTGGCTCTATTCCCCTTGGCTCTGAATGTCCTCTTGGTCATTTTACCCTCCAAACATGATTCGCAAGTTGGGATTGGTTCAACCCAGAGAGACTCCAATGAACCATCTTCTACCAACCTTTGAATCTTTTTTTGGATTAATATGTCCCAATCTGAGATGTCATAGAAGTGTCTCGTTCACGTCTGATGAACGTTTTCTTTTATCGGAAATAGTCGATGTGTTATAGAATGTATTTCATGAGTGGTGTGCACATATAATAGTATAGAGATTTGTTCATCAATGTCCCATAACAGATACACTCATCATTTCGATAAATGATGTCATTCTTATTAGAAGAAACTCAGTATCCATCAAAAGAATTTTAGAAACTGAAAGTGAATTCTTTCTAAAACTGGAAACATAAAGAACGTCTCTTAAAACTAAAATTTTATCACTAATAGATAAATGCACTTCTCCCACTGCTTCAGCTGCCACTCTCGTAGCATCGTCCAGTGTGATGAGGATCTCACTCCCACTAAGTTGCGGGGTCAGCTTGAACCCTTGAAGCAAACATGATCAGTGGATCTCGTATCAACTACCCATGAATGAGAAGCATACGCCGCTAAACAAGTTTCAACAACTAGTGCGTGAGAATTACCTCTCTTTCCGGCCCTTTTGGGGTTGAAATAGGCAAAACTCCATTGTCCTTACCACTGTTTGAAGCACTTCCCCTTTGGATTTTCCTTGACACCACCAGCATTCCTCATCTTACCATTGCCCTTGACAGCAATTGAGTTTGATTGCTTATGGCTTTTGGTCTTGTTCTTCTTCTTGCCTTCCCTTGGCCTAGAAGATGAAAGACGGACCACTTGCCGTCAAAGCTTGAGTTTTGTGCCCCATCAACGCATCTGCCGCGACCAAAGTTTACAACAAATCAGCTAGCGAGGCCAAAGTGCTCAAAACTTTTGGGCAGAGAGTGGAGTAGCAAATCGATTTGGGTCTCTAGATAATAATCTGCACCCAGATCCTCAAGTTTGTTCAGATGAGCCATCAATTTTGAGGATGTAATCCCTTACGGGGTTGCCCTCCACCTTTTTCAGCGACAATATCTCTCGCAAGGTGATCTGACGAGCCCCTTTTTTTGACTCGTCAATTGGCTCATTTGACTTTTGGTGTGTCAAAAATCCACTTTTGCTTTTGTGCAGTTAGGACAATCATAATTTTTCGTTTCCAATCAACATAGTTTCCCATACAATTCTATTGAATTTAAGTATATTAACAGTGGATTAAAAGGTTACGACATGCTGAACTGAAATAAATAACTATTTGCATAAGCACAAAATTAACACAAAATTTGATCACATGTATCATATTAAAATCTAAAAAAAAATATATATGAACATGCATCAACCAACATCTCAAAACAGTTTAAATAAGCCACGTGGGGTGGGTCATTATTTAAACACATTCAAGCAAGTTACAAACAAGAAAACATTTACAAATCTTTAATATCCAGATTAATAGTTGGCTCCCACTTGACCAATATAAAATTGACATGGACTTCGTGGAAGTATATGCATATCAATTTTATACCTAAGTAATAACCATGATTAAATACAAAATTATTATTTTGTTTTGAACGAGCCTCGTGGGGAGGGTCATCGTCGCCACTAATAATAACCCACAATCATCCTTTCGGAATTTATTCATGTGAAATCTATCTTTTGGCCGTCCGGGGGGAATTTCTCCAAAAGAATCCACAAATAAATAAATTATGGAGGTCAAAATTAATTCAATTTTATTATCCGGAATAAAATTATCAATTAATTATTTAAACATACTTAGTAATTTTCGAAGGTGAGATTTTTCAAAATATTTTCTCATGCATCGCATATTTAAACACAATTTAAATAAGCATAAAATAATGCAAAATATCAAAACAAAAAATTAAACACATTGGGCACATATATCCAATTGTCACGGTTAATTTTTGTCATGTCTTGATCTTGAGAAATCATCTTCATAGCCTTCATCGTTTCCCGAAAAGCTCCCACTTGATTGTCTCGAATAAAATCGCCACGTCAAGAATGTATCGACCGGCGAGGGTGGGAGTCGCGCTTTCACTCCGGCCATGTCGTTTACGCCCCCTGCTGGCAGCACGCATAAGCGCCCGGCGCCGTCGCCCTACGCGGCCTTTTCGATTTTCTCGGCGAGATCTGGGCTCATGACCCACTTCGTAGTCGAGTCCCGCCCGTTTCGCCCTTCGCCAGGTTTCCGCAAGAGGGCCTGTCGCTGCGCTCGGCCGCCCGATCCACGTGTGCTTGGCCAGGCGGCCTCGCCCCATTCGTCGCCAAGTCTGCGTGTGTGTCCGCAGCAGCGTACCCTCATGTACGTTCGCCACGATCGCGCAATGACCACTCCGTTTAGGATTGACTATCCGCCTTTAATTCATCGTCTCCGTCTTGGCTCACGATCCGGTTACAATTTATTTACGAAGAATAAATAAACCTAGATCTAGACTAGTCTATTACATTGAACGAATCAAACAAATCCTAATCTACTAGTGGATTTTCTCACGAGGCAAAACAAAGTCGAACGAATCGAATTAAAAAACCACAATTTATATGCATGCATAAATATAAGCATTCATCAAATATCATGACAATTGGATACCTGCAAAAAAGATCTAGCAATTATACTATCCAATTTCAAATTTAATGAAAATGAATTAAATTATAATTTAAAACTTCGAGAGTCAAACCGATGCTCGATGCATTTTGTTGGGGAATCAATTGCCCGGATCTATTCGGGATGAACATTTAAATATAAATTTAATTCTAACAATTATTACTAGCATGAATTAATCCTATATTAATTCAAATAATAATTCAACAACAAATCATGCATATAAACAGTTCACATAAATCCTACGCATGCGGAATTGCTACGGGTTTACGTGAACTAACCTTTTTGAATGGCAATGGACTTCGTTGACACGAACACACCAAAAGACCTTCCCAAGTATTCCCAAGTCCTTGCTCGTCAATCCGGTGGTAGGATGCTCGCGAACAATTAACAAAAGGAAAAATAAATTATATGTTGCACCACCTTTGTGGATTTTTAATTTTTCCAACACATGGAATTGCACACTCACAATTGAAGTTTTTCGAGAAAACACAATCTTTCGACGTTTGAAAATATTTTATATTTTATCGACGCTGATATTTTTCCGAAAAAATCAATTTCTGTGTTGTCTTGGGGATGAAAAATTCATCCCCTATTTATAATAAGGGGGGGACGAAAATTTTAGGTCAATTGGGTCATTGGGAAATTTCCTTGCTTCTTCTCCAAGAAACAATCTTGAATATATCCAATATATTATATTTCCCAAAATATCTCCCAACAAAATCTTCTCCTCCTTATGTTATGGGATTTTCGAAAATTTCCTAATAAATAGCCAAGTGGGAGATTTCTTGAATTTAATGAGATAATCTTGTATTCCAAGAATACTTATCTTCATTCCATAACAAAATTCAAAGAAAATCTTTCTCCCTCTTTTATTTATTATTTTCGAAAAAAAATGGAAAATTAGGCAACAATAATTTATTTTATTTTAAACACCTTTTTCAGTTATTGGACTTTATGTTTGGGCTACTTGAGGGACCTTTAGGAGAATTAAGATTGGACCTTCTAATGGACTTTGAATATCTAATATTGAGCCACAATATTATTCAAGTCCATAAATATTAATTAATCCCACTACATAATTAATATTGCACTATCCATCTTAACCCATATTACTGTTAATATGGCTCCCGATTATTATTTCCCGTGTTTAAGATTATCTAGCTCATTAGTTAATTCAAGCCACTGAAATAGCTTTCCATTAATTAATATCTTTTGTCCTTGGTCAAGGAAAGGTTCAACATTATTATCCATACCGAAAACTAATTCCACTTGCAAGATTTGGTATGATAAATCTTATGAACCTCCCAAGGGGGCAAATCGAACAAGCGTACTTGCACACGATTCTTCGTATTAAATCTTAGCAATCGTATGTGACCAATAATATTGCCCAAGATATAAAGTTTTGAATCTCATTGATTCTCTACCCGTCATAAGTCAAAGTAATGATTACTAACCACACACGATCCTATTTAAGGGACGAAGATTAAGAAATAACGAACCACTGAGGTCTAATTCTTCCTATTCAGTGCTGAAGAATTTATCCTCCTGTAGGTCCTATTCAGTGCATCAGTCATACACCAGTGTAATCTCTTGGTCAAGACAGGCCAATCTGAGCCTTACACTTCAACATTTCACGATGGATTGTTCATTTCCATCTAGGTCGTGAACAGCGTACTTTTAGTTAGAAGGACTGTTAATTTAATCTTCTGTGATCTGGTATCACTAAATTAACTATAATGTAACACATACTATTTATTGAACAATTATGCAGTAAATATATGTAACATTCAATGATATTTAAAGCATCAGTGATAAATAATTTATTCCAGTAAATAAGACAGAAATTCAGTTTGGTTATACAAAGTAAAAGCATACTTTCCAGTATAACCCCAACACTCCGGACATTGATGAAATCAATGAACCACAAAATTTTCACGATCAGAATGTACAGCTTGCACAACCACAGCTCCGTAAGTCAATTAGGAATCGTAATCCGCCTCATTATATACGGTTACCTCTTGGAGGAACTCATTAATGTGGACATATCGGATAAGGATGATCCTAATACTTATTTTGAAACAATATCAGATATTGATTCAGGGAAGTGGCATGAAGCCATGAAATCCGAGATGGACTCGATGTACACCAATCAAGTCTGGGACTTGGTTGAGTTGCCTAAAGAGATTAGACCCATGCAAATGGCAAAGTACAAACCTACAAAGCTAGGTTGGTGGCGAAGGGTGATAGTCGACGCTAAGGCATTGACTATGATGAGACCTTCTCACCAGTTGCAAAGATCAAGTCCATTCGAATTTTACTTGCGATAGCAGCACACTGTGATTATAAGATTTGGCAGATGGATGTCAAAACAACTTTCCTCAATGAAAACATTGATAAGAAAATGTTTATGACCTAACCAGAAGGTTTTACATCTAAGCCAAATTATAATCTAGTGTGCAAGCTAAAGATATCCATTTATGGATTGAAGCAAACTTCTAGGAGTTGGAATATTCGATTTGATGAAGCTATCAAGTCTTTTGACTTCATCAGAAATTCGGAAGATCCTTGCATTTATTGTAAACGCAACGGGAAGAATATTTTTTTCATAATTGTATATGTCGATGACATATTGATTTTGATAAAAAATATCCCGCTAATCAGTCCGTTGAAGATTGGTTGTCGAAGACCTTCATGATGAAGGATCTTTGTGAAGCCTGCTACATCTTAGGGATCAAGATCCACAGGGATAGATCCAAGAGGATGTTGAGGCTGTCATAGTCCACCTATGTAGACAAAGTGTTGAAGCGTTTTGCGATAAAGGACTCTAAGAGAGGGTCTCTATCGGCAAATCATGGGATAAAGCTGTCAAAGAAGGATTGTCCTTCTATTGAAGCTGATATCAATCACATGAAAGATGTCCCATATGCATATGCAATTGAGTCAACCATGTACGCCATGACTTGCACTAGGCCAAACGTGGCATACGCTATCAACATCACTGATAGACATCAACAGAATCCGGGTGAGTCTCACTGGATTGCTGTCAAGACCATTCTGAAGTATCTTAGACAAACTAAAGAATGTTTCCTTGTCTGTAGTGGACAGTCAGAACTAGTAGCCACTTGTTATGCTGATACAAGTTTCCAATCCGACTGTGATGATTACAAATCACAGTTAGGTTACGTTAAACTCTCAATAATGAGGCGGTCGGTTGGAATAGTTCCAAGCAAAAGGACCGCAGATTCAACAATAGAAGTTGAGTACATTGCTGTATTAGAAGCCTCAAGGAGACTGTCTGAATTTTATAGTTCTTAAAGAGAACTAGGGGTAGTTCCGAGTGCCAGTTGTCTAATAAAGTTTTATTGAGACAACACTGGTGCGATTGCGCAAGCAAAGGAATCGAGATCAACAAGCATAAACGAGCATGTAACTAGACTTATCATTTGATCCGGGAGATCATAACGATAGGAGAAATAAAATTAAAATGTATTCCCACATATTTAATTTGGCAGATCTTTTCACCAAAACACTGAGTGTTCATGTACACACTAGACATTTGATGGTCTAGAGGTTAGACATGTAAGTGATTGACTCTAGTCTAAGTGGGAGATTGTTAGTGTTAGTGTCCTAGAGACAATCTATTATAAGGACATAATACTCGATGATATTCTGTTTTATTTAATATTATAGTTCATTTAATATTAATTTATGGCAATACACTTGTTTGAATATTATGTTTGATTGTTTGCATTTATTCGTACAAGTGTTCCCATGAGTCATTGATGTCATTGAGGTTGTGAGAACTCAGATGACTTAAGCATGATTCTCAAATAGCCCCGATCAAGGATCATCAAGAATGGGATATTGATGATGCAATGGAGATTGGTGTGCGATCTGCATCATACTCTTAGAGAGTGTAGTAAGATCTCACTTAATACGAGATACTAGGTATCTCATGATGGATGCACAAATACCTTAGAGGATATTGGTATACCCATCCGAGAAACCGTTTGATGTAGTTCCACTATATGTGTCTACAGGTGTCTCGGTTAGTGGGAGCGATGCGATACTCCTTTGACTTAAGGTCAATACGCACGACATGTATGGGATGATGAACTTTGACCATGACCGACGCTTGCACCCTTCCATGGGTAGATATGGCTTGGATTGGGTTCATCGCAAAGTGCATGTGCGTGGTAGTTGAGTCAAGAATAGGATTCATTCCTCGAAGTGGATTTAGAGAGAATACTCATCTTCTCGTCATAATTGGATCTAAGTCATCGGCCGATGCACGTCAACTTAGACTTTGTGGCTAAGTGTGACATACATGATCAATTAGTGATTAGAGATAATATGATTAAGTTATTTGAATAGACACTTCATCATGTTCAAGACTTAATCGAGTATTTGTGAATGAAAGGAGGAAATAGTAATAGCCCATGTTTCAGTTACAGGTAGTTGCACGCTTCTCGCAACGTACCTCATATATTAAGAATGTCTGATTTATTGTCTAGGGTTCAATTAAGACCGTTAGTTTGACTAATCGCTCGATATATGAGGGCCTATGGGTCACACAACAAGTAGTTCCTTTTTACGGATTATAGTTGGTTGATTAAATGTTAAATTGGATTTAATATTTAATTTATAGAGAATTAATTAATAATAGCTTAATTTGAAATTAATTATTATGAATGTTTAATTAAATAGAATTTAATTAAATAGGAATTCCCAATAATAATATATGGTATATTATTATAGGATTTAATATATATGGAATCAAATCCGTAGAGTTTTGATATACTTGGAAATTAAATCTGTAGGATTTAATATATGGAATCAAATCCGTAGAGATTTGATATACATGGAAATTAAATCCGTAGAGATTTTATATATGGGAATTAAATCAATGGGATTTAATTTACAAGATTAGGGATTTTATTTCCTAATCAGGTTAGCTTAAGATTTAAGCTGAGTCTCCCCTATATATACAAGCTCTTGGGAATTCACAAATAACGTTAATTCATTCTTCTCCATAAGATCTAGAGTTAGATTTTTCCTAGCAAATTCATCTCGGGATTCAACACTGGCAAATCTGTGCAAGTCCGTAATTGGGGATTACGTGGATACCATAGTAGAGAAAATTGTATACGAATTACTGTAAGAATTCTGTTTACGTTTACTCGTATTTAATTATGCAATTAACTGTTCGTTGTTGGTGAACTTTAATTTTCGCTGTGCATGTATTACGTGTTTACGTGCCTCTATATTCCAACATTTAACAGCGAAATCGAGGTCAAGTTGTTGGGAGTGCTGAGTACTACTCCGAACGAGGTTTACGATAAAATCAAAGACAAGCAACTCCTGGATCAGCCCCGGAAGATCACGAAGGAAAATGGGAAGATGAATCCCAATAAATATTGCCACTACCATGAAAGCATCGGGCACAACACAAGCGAATGTCGCGACCTTCTCCGGCAACTGTGGAAGCTTTATGAGGACGGAAAGCTGGATGACTACGTGAAAAAGAGTCAGAACAATCAACAACCCCCACAACGCCCCCAGGTTAATCCAGGGCCTGCCGGCCAGCGACCTCTCCCACTTTTCCTGAAAATGCCGCGGGAAGGGCAGTGCAAATGATCTCTCCATTGGGAGGTAGCATCGGTTGGATCCTCCCATCGATGATCATGTCACGACGAAGACGAAAGGCCGAGATATGGGATCTAAGCCATGTCCACTAGACCTTTTTCCAGGACAACCACACGGCTGAGAAGACCTCGTTTCGCCTTCTTGGACTAAAACAAGCATGGGGTTCAATATCTGAACAATGATCCTATCGTAATCTCGACCAAAATCATGGGGGTAATGGTCCATCGTTTGTTAATTGATAATGGCTCTTTCTGCAACATTTTATTCAAAGGGGCCCTCGACTAGATCGGAGATTTCTCCGATTATGTCGAACCTTGCGACCTCACTATCAAAGGTTTCGGGGACTCATCTGTAAAGCCTTATGGGGCAATCCGCTTGGCAGTTGAACTAATTTCATATCGTGACCCGGAAGTAAAGGCAACTAGACAACTCAATTTCATCATTGTCGACCTCCCTTCCAAGTATAACGGTTTTCTGGGGAGACCTTTTGAACATGAATTCGGGACTGGGACCTCGGCCAATTATTACTGCATCAAATTCCCTACCCCGGGAGGGGTTGTGGGCACGATCAAGGGAAATCAGGCAATGTCGAGAGGATGCCTGTTACAGGTCGATGCCGAGAAGGACTTGACCATGGCGAGCATCGGTACGGGGACAATTTTGGTGATGTCGCAAAACCATCCCGGCGATCAAATTTCACTGCCGGAACGGAGCCCAACAAGAGACTCAAGGCCACCAACATCGACGGGCATGCCGACCTCGAAGCCAGAATTGGCTATGAACCTATTGATGACCCGCGATGGTCGGGAGGGCAGCGAGCTACACTAGCCAAAGAGCTCGAGAGGGTCCCCATCAGCGAAGCTCAGCCCGAGATGGAGGTGTTCATCGGGACATCCTTAATGTTAGTGTTAGTGTTTTAGAGACAATCCATTGTAAGGACATAATACTCAGATAATATTCAGTATTGGTTTAATATTATTAATTATTTAATATTAAATGTATGGCGTTACACTCATTAGAATATTATGTATGATTGTTTGCATTTGTTCTTATATGTGTTCCCTTGAGTCACTGCTGTCATTGAGTGAGTGAGACCTCAGATGACTTAAGCATGATTCTTAAAAAGCCCCAATCGAAGATCATCAAGAAAGGGATATTGATGATGCAATGGAGATTGGTGTGCGATCTGCATCATACTCTTAGAGAGTGTAGTAAGATCTCACTTACTGCGAGATACTAGGTATCTCATGATTGATGCACAAATACCTTAGAGGGTATTGGTATACCCATTCGAGAAACCGTTTGATATAGTTCCACTATATGTGTCTACGTGTGTCTCGGTTAGTGGGAGCGATGCGATACTCCTTTGACTTGAGGTCACTACGCAGGACATGTGTGGAGTGATGAACTTTGACCATGACTGACGCTTGCACCCGTCTATGGGTAGATATGGCTTGGATTGGGTTCATCACGAAGTGCATGTGCGTGGTAGTTGAGCCAAGAAAATGATTCATTCCTCAAAGTGGATTTAGAGAGAATAATCATCTTCTCATCATAATTGGATCTAAGTCATTGGCCAAAAACGATATTCAACTTAGACTTTGTGACTAAGTGTAACACTGATGATCAATTAGTGATTTGAGATAAATTGATTAAGTTATTTGAATAGACACTTCATCATGTTCAAGACTAATCGAGTATTCGTGAATGAAAGGAGGAAATCACAATTGCCCACGTTTCAGTTACAAGTAGTTGCATGTTTCTCGTAACGTACCTCATATTTAGAATGTAGTCTAATTTATTGACTAGGGTTCAATTAAGACCGTTGGTTTGACTAATCGCTCGGTGTATGAGGGTCTATGGGTCACACAACAAGTAGTTCCCTTTTACGGATTATAGTTGGTTGATTAAATGTTAAATTGGATTTAATATTTAATTTATGGAGAAGTAATTAATAATAGATTAATTTGAAATTAATTATTATTAATATTTAATTAAATTGGATTTAATTAAATAAGAATTTCCAATAATTATATTTGAAATATAATTGTAGGATTTAATGTATATGGAAATAAATAGTAGAGATTTTCATATAAGACATTTAAATCCGTAGAGATTTATATTTAGGGAATTAAATTAAAAGGAATTAATTTAATTCAAGATTAGGGATTTTATTTCCCTAATTGGGCTAGCTTGGGAAATAAGCTAAGCCTCTATATATACAAGCTATTGAGATTCACAAACAGTATCACTTCATATTTTCTCCATAAAATCTAGAGTTTGAATTTTCCTAGCAAATCTGTCTCGGGATTCAATGTGTGCAAATCCGTGATTGGGGATTATGTGGATACCATAGTAGAGAAATTTGCACTCGAGTTACTGTAAGATTTCTCGTTATGATTATTGTAATATGTATGCAATTAATTGTTCGTTGTTGGTGAACTTTAATTTCCGCTGCGCATGTGATTACGTGCCTCTATATTCCAACAGTGGTATCAGAGCCACGTAAAACACGTAATCACATGTGCAGCGGAAATTAAAGTTCACCAACAACGAACAATTAATTATCTCTCTTCACGGCAGCACGTCCTCAAATTGTCTCTTTTCTCCACAACCGCGATTTGAGAGTGATTATACGAATTAAATCTCTTTTCACGATTAAGCATCCTCAAATCGTCTCGAATCGTGGTGGTGCGCCACCCGATTCATCTCGATTTGAGTCTATGTTGCTTGAATCCCGCCGAGACGACCCTATGTCCGTCGATTCGATTCTTGGCGGCCTTTTAAAATCGAGATGAATCGATGGCGCGCCCTTGATTCGGCTTTAATCCCACTAATGCGGTTTTGAACGGTCCGTGATGGAAGTGAGCCACGCGTCCTGCAGCGTGCTCCACCGAGGAGTTAAGTCGGCGGCGAAGTCACCCGCTTTCAACGGCGATGGCGGTGACTTCGCGCTGCTTGATGTTGATTTTGCTCGTTTTGGTTTTGATGCTTGTTGGTTACATGCGAGATGTTTCGATTAATTTTGCTTTCTGGGTATTGCTTGATTAATTTCTGGGTTTGGAATCGTTGAAATTTGGAATCTGAATAAACCCTAATAATTTGGAACAGTTTTGGAAATTTTTTGGAATAATTCTGATAAACTGTGATGAATTATTGAATGTTTGGTTTGGATGTCCCGATCGGTTTTGGAAACCAAGCGATGATGAGGGGAAGGACTGTGCCAAAAATTGGATTTAGGACAGACCCTTCCATGTAATTTTTGAAATTACACATGAGCCCTTAATGAATAAAATAAACAATAAAATCAAATTTTAGAATTAATAAAGTATTAATTTAAAATTTAAATTATGGTTGGACCAAAATAATTAATTGGATTAATTATTCCTTTTTAATGATTTAAAATCAAATTAAAATTGATTTTTCCAAATTCGGTTTAAAAGAAATTGTTAAATCCCACTGTTTAACTGCTTTATAATTTAATTCGTTAAACACTTTTACAGTCTGTGTTATATCTATTTGGGTAGGCGGCACCCAATAACTTTCGGATCATATTTAATGTTTGGGTAGACGGCGCCCATATAAGTATTAGTCCGTGTGAAATCATGTTTGGGTAGACGACACCCAATAATTGCTCAAATGTGATATAGATTAACATGTTGGATCTCGATTAAGCAATTAATACCCCGCCTTTAAAATGTTCCTCACTAAAATATGGTTTTCTCATTGATTTGATAAGATGTCTTCCATCAAAATTAAAAGAAAACCGGAGATTTCGTTCCAATGAGTATTTAAGGCCCTCGTCTTTTGCTCGGATCTACATCTAACGGGACTTTTATAGGGACATGTAATGTCGCCGCTTGATGGTTGTAAACCAACTTAATTTTGTTTCACTTGCCCTCGTTGGGAACAAAAGTTAAGGGATATCAGTCGAACTGGGTTCGATAAACTTGGAATTACAGTTTTTGCAATTGGTTTGGAGACCTACCAGTTATGTTATTGTGATATTCAGCCTTCGCTGGGATTATGATAGTAGGAATATGGATCCCAGTCCATTTATTTATATTAGATATAAATTTTTATTCTTCCGGTGAGGTTGTTGAATATGTGAAAATAATGGAGACAAAATAAATTTGAAAGGCCATGTTTATTTTGATTGTTGAATATTGATCATAGGAATTATGTGTTTTAATTCCCATTTTATTTTATTTCTCTAGGATTGTTGAAATGAATAACTTATCACTGAGAAGCGTTTTAGAAACGAAACAAATTGGCTGGGCCAAATTTTCTCGACTGGCACCGAAACGTGCGTTTGGTGCTTAGACAAGAAAAGATTGAGTACGTGTTGGACACGCCAATCTCTGCTACCCCAGAGGCTGGTACTGAAGGAGCCGAGGCGTTTGACGCCGAAGCTCAAAAGTAGCATCAAGATGTTGCTTCCCAGGCTCAGTGTGTTATGCTCCTCGGGATGACTCCCGAGTTGCAAAGGCAGCATGAGAGGATGCTTCCCTTTGAGATGATCAAGCATCTGAAGGATCTCTTTGATTCTGAATCTCGTTCCGAGATTTATGAAGTGATGAGAGATCTGTTTAGATGTCGGATGTCTGAAGGAGGGAAGGTTTCTCCTCATGTGTTGAAGATGATAGGGTTAATCGAGAAACTTGGTCGGTTGGGCATTAAGCTCAAAACCAATGTTGTTGTTTATGCCATTCTTCAGTCACTTCCCGATTCATATTCGAGTTTCGTTGTAAACTTTAATATGAATAAGACAGAATCGACTATGCCCGAGCTGCATAACATGCTAAAGACTTTTGAGTCTTCCACTGCTAAGGAAAAACCTGTGCTCATGGTGAGTGTCTCTACTTCTTCTGCTCCGAAAGGAAAGAAGAAGCGAAGGGGCAAGGCAAAGAAAGGCTCTAAGCCGAACTTCCTTAAGCCGAAAGGTGGAATTCAAAAGAAGGAGAGGGTGGACAAGGATGTATGCCTCCACTGCAAGCAGAAGGAGCATTGGAAGAATGACTGTAAGGTTCTAGCAGCTGAAAAGAAGGCATAAGGTGTCTCAGCCACTGGAACATGTATGTTTGTTATTTAGATAAACATGTCCACAAATGATACTAACTGCTGGGTATTGGATACCGGCTGTCGCTCACACATTTGTACTAATGTGCAGGGTCTCAGGCATAGCAGAATAGTTAGGCCGGGTGAAGTCGCCCTACACGTTGGGAATGGAGCAAGAGTTGCTGCTGAACGTGTTGGCATTTATGTTTTAGACTTACCCTCTGGTTTTAGACTTGAACTAAATAATTGTTATTTTGTTCCTTCTATTACTCGCAACATTATTTCTATTCCTATGTTAGACATTGAAGGGTTTTTCTTCCTTTTTGCAAATAATAAATGTTATTTTTCGCTTAATGGTGATGTTTATGGAAATTCTCCTTTATCGAATGGTTTATATTTGTTGCATTGTGGACATGATATTCTTAATATACAAAACAAATGACTCAAACTTAGTAATCATGAAAATCCGACTTAGGTGTGGCATTGTAGGCTTGGTCATGCAAATGAGAATAGGATTGCAAGGTTAAGAAAGTTAGATTACTTAACCTCATTCGACTTTGAGACTTATGGAAATTGTGAATCCTATCTCAAGGGCAAGATGGCCAATAAACCCATTTCTGGGAAAGGGATTCGTGCCAGAGAAGTTCTAGAGTTGATCCACAGTGATGTCTGTGGACCATTGCCCACTCTAGCTAGGGGTCACTTCGCCTACTTCATCACTTTTACTGACGATTTCTCAAGATATGGATACGTGTATCTTATGAAACACAAATCTGAGTCTTTTGAGAAATTCAAGGAGTTCAAAGCTGAAGTAGAGAAGCAACTTGGTAAGAGTATAAAGACTCTTTGATCGGATCGAGGAGGTGAATACCTTAGCCACGAGTTCATAGATTACTTGAAGTTACATGGAATCCAATCTCAATGGACTCCTCCCGAAACACCGCAGATGAACGAAGTATCCGAGAGGAGAAACCGAACCTTGTTAGACATGGTAAGGTCCATGATGAGCTTTTTCTCTCTTCCAACATTCTTATGGGGATACGTGCTCCAAACCTCAATCTACATTCTGAATATGATTCCATCCAAGTCAGTTGAGCATACGCCATATGAACTATGGTGTGGCAAGAAGCCAACTTTTTCACATATCAAAACGTGGAGTTGTCCCGCGATTGTGAAAAAGATGATCACCGATAAGTTGGAATCCAAAGGTGAAAAGGGTTATCTTGTGGGATATCCTAAGGAAATGAGAGGATATTATTTCTATCTACCTGAGAAACAAACGATAATTGTTTCTAGGCAGGCCAGGTTCCTCGAAGAAGACTATGTCTTCAAGGACCAAGGCCGTAAGATGATAGAACTTGAAGAAATTCAAGAACCACAAGATAACCAAGAGACTGATATCTTGTCAAAGAAACGTGACAAGGAATCAATGGGAGCATTCAACAGCTCACATGGTGGAAGTTTATCACTTAGTGATCCTCTTTCAGCCAGTGGGAGCGTAATTGGAGTTAAATTACTTTCGCAACAAACTCCAAGTGGGCTGAATGAGAACATCATAGTTCAAACTCCCGCCCAAGAGGCATCAAGAAAGTGTTGCTCTTGAGGACTCTCCGGACATTGATAAAATCGATACACCACAAAATTTTCACGATCAGAATGTACAGCCTGCACAAATACAGCTCCGTAAGTCTACTAGGATTCGTAATCCGCCCACTAGATATTATGGTTTTCTCGTAGAGGAACATGATGATGTGGAGATCCCAGACAAAGACGATCCCAAAACTTACACTGAGGCAACATTAGACGTTGACTCAGAGAAGTGGCAAGAAGCCATAAAATCCGAGATGGACTCGATGTACACCAATCAAGTTTGGGACTTGGTTGAGTTGCCGAAGGGGGTAAAACCCATAGGTTGTAAATGGGTCTACAAGCTGCAAACGACAAGGTACAAACCTACAAGGTTAGTGGCAAAAGGTTATAGTCAACGCGAAGGCATTGACTATGATGAGACCTTCTCACCTATTGCCAAGGTCAAGTCCATTAGAATTTTACTTGCTGTAGCAGCACATTTAGATTATGAGATTTGGCAGATGGATGTCAAAACAACCTTCCTCAATGGGAACATTGATAAGGAGGTGTTTATGACTCAACCAGAAGGTTTTGTATCTAAGCCAAAGTCTAATCTTGTGTGCAAGCTCAAACGGTCCATTTATGGACTGAAGCAAGCTTCTAGGAGTTGGAATATCCGATTTGATGAAGCTGTCAAATCATTTGACTTCATCAGAAATTCGGAAGATCTATGCGTTTATCGTAAATGCAGTGGGAGAAATATTGTTTTCATAGTTGTGTATGTCGATGACATATTAATTAGGGAAAATAATATCCCTCTCATGCAGTCGGTAAAAGATTGGTTATCAAGGACCTTCATGATGAAGGACCTTGGTGAGGCATGCTACATCTTAGGGATCAAGATCCATAGGGATAGATCCAAGAAGATGTTGGGACTGTCACAGTCAACCTACGTAGATAAGGTGTTAAAGAGATTTGCGATGGAGAACTCTAAGAGATGCTCTCTACCGGCATGTCATGGGATAAAGCTGTCTAAGAAGGATTGTCCTTCCACGGACGCTGATATCCGACGCATGAAGGATATACCATATGCATCTACAATTGGCTCCATCATGTACGCCATGACTTGCACAAGGCCAGATGTGGCCTTCGCTGTTAGCACTACTGGTAGATACCAGCAGAATCCAGGTGAGCCTCACTAGATGATGTCAAGAACATTCTTAAGTACCTTAGACGTACTTAAGACTGTTTCTTGGTCTACGGAGGACAGCCAGAGCTAGTTGTAACTGGCTATGCTGATGAAAGTTTCCAATCCGATTGTGATGATTACAAATCACAGTCGGGCTATATTTTCGTTCTCAATGGTGGGTCGGTTAGTTGGAATAGTTCCAAACAAGAGACTACCGCGAACTCAACAACCGAAGCTGAGTACATTGCTGCGGCAGAAGCTGTCAAAGAAGTTGTCTGGATAAAATAGTTCTTAAATGAACTAGGGGTAGTTCCGAGTGTCAGCAGTCCAATAAAGTTATATTGTGACAATAATGGTGCGGTTGTGCAAGCTAAGGAACCGAGATCCAATAACAGAAACAAGCATGTACCGAGGCGTTATCACTTGATAAGAGAGATAATTGCTAGAGGAGAAATAGAGTTAGAATGTGTCCCCACCGAGGATAACCTGGCTGATCCTTTCACCAAGGCTTTGAGTGTTCATGTACACACTAGACATTTTGATGGTCTAGGGGTTAGACATGTAGGTGATTGGCTCTAGTTCAAGTGGGAGATTGTTAGTGTTAGTGTTCTAGAGACAATCCATTGTAAGAACATAATACTCAGATAATATTCAGTATTGGTTAATATTATTGTTTGTTTAATATTAAATGTATGGCGTTACACTCATTAGAATATTATGTTTGATTGTTTGCATTTGTTCTTATATGTGTTCCCTTGAGTCACTACTGTCATTGAGTGAGTGAGAACTCAAATGACTTAAGCATGATTCTTAAATAGCCCCAATAGAGGATCATCAAGAAAGAGATATTGATGATGCAATGGAGATTGGTGTGCGATCTGCATCATACTCTTAGAGAGTGTAGTAAGATCTCACTTACTACGAGATACTAGGTATCTCATGATGGATGCACAAATACCTTAGAGGGTATTGGTATACCCATCCGAGAAACCGTTTGATGTAGTTCCACTATATGTGTCTACGGGTGTCTCGTTTAGTGGGAGCGATGCGATACTCCTTTGACTTGAGGTCAATACGCACGATATGTGTGGAGTGATGAACTTTGACCATGACCGACGCTTGCACCCGTCTATGGGTAGATATGGCTTGGATTGGGTTCATCACGAAGTGCATGTGCGTGGTAGTTGAGCCAAGAAAATGATTCATTCCTCAAAGTGAATTTAGAGAGAATACTCATCTTCTCATCATAATTGGATCTAAGTCATTGGCCAATGCAAGTCAACTTAGACTTTGTGACTAAGTGTGACACTGATGATCAATTAGTGATTTGAGATAAATTGATTAAGTTATTTGAATAGACACTTCATCATGTTCAAGACTAATCGAGTATTCGTGAATGAAAGGAGGAAATCGCAATTGCCCACGTTTCAGTTACAAGTAGTTGCATGTTCCTCGCAACGTACCTCATATATTGAGAATGTCTGATTTATTGACTAAGGTTCAATTAAGACCGTTAGTTTGATTAATCGCTCGGTATATGAGGGCCTATGAGTCACACAACAAGTAGTTCCCTTTTACGGATTATAGTTGGTTGATTAAATGTTAAATTGGATTTAATATTTAATTTATGGAGAAGTAATTAATAATAGATTAATTTGGAATTAATTATTATTAATATTTAATTAAATTGGATTTAATTAAATAAAAATTCCCAATAATTATATTTGGAATATAATTGTATGATTTAATGTATATGGAAATAAATCGTAGAGATTTTCATATAAGGCATTTAAATCCGTATAGATTTATATTTAGGGAATTAAATTAAAAGGAATTAATTTAATTCAAGATTAGAGATTTTATTTCCCTAATTGGGCTAGCATGAGAAATAAGTTAAGCCTCCCTATATATACAAGCTATTAGGATTCACAAACAGTATCACTTCATATTTTCTCCATAAAATCTAGAGTTTGGATTTTCCTAGCAAATCTGTCTCGGGATTCAACGCGTGCAAATCCGTGATTGGGGATTACGTGGATACCGTAGTAGATAAATCTGCACTCGAGTTACTGTAAGATTTCTCGTTATGATTATTGTAATCTGTATGCAATTAATTGTTCGTTGTTGGTGAACTTTAATTTCCTCTGCGCATGTGATTACTTGTTTTGCCTCCATATTCCAACACTTAAGCCCCGAGATGCGATGCCAAATGATCGGATTCCTGAAGGCTAATTTAGATGTTTTTGCCTGGTCCCACGAGATATGGTCGGGATAGATCCCGAGATCGCTTGTCACCAGCTCAATATTGACCCCTCCAGGAAACCAATCTCTCAGAAGAGAAGAAAATTCGGCCCCGAGAAATATGCGGCTCTGGCCGAGGAGGTCAAAAAACTCTTGGATAACCAGCTTATCATGCAAGTCGATAAGCCGCAATGGGTGGCAAACACAGTGTTAGTAAAGAAAAGCGAACAACTTGTGGAGGCTGTGCATCGATTTCACAGACTTAAACGAGGTTATCCCATAGATCACTTCCCATGCCGCACATCGACCACCTGATCGACAACACAGCAGGCCACGAGGTGATGTCCTTCATGGACGCGTTCGCAGGATACCATCAAATAGCGATGCACCCGAACGACCAACAACACACTTCCTTTCTGACAGAAAAGAACATCTATTGCTGGAGGCGTATGCCTTTCGGTTTAAAAAACGTCGGGGCAACGTATCAGAGACTGGTTAACCACATGTTCACGGATCAGATCGACAAGACCATGGAGGTATACATCAACAACCTAGTGGGTAAAAGCGAGAAAAGAGAGGATCATCTGGGGCACCTCGCCCAGGCTTTCGACATTCTGAGGCAGTACAAGATGAAGTTAAACCCAAAAAATGCAATTTTGGAGTAGAATCCGGAAAGTTCTTGGGGCATATGGTGAGCCAACGCGAGATCAAAGCCATTCCGACCAAGATTAGGGTCGTGCTCGACATGAGAGCACCACAAAACATCAAAGAAGTTCAAAGGTTGACAGGACGAATGGCCGCCCTGAATCGTTTTATCTCGCGAATGGGCGACAAGTGCAAGCCTTTTTTCGATACGATCATGAAGGAAAAATTCAAATGGACGGCTCAAAGTCAGCTCACATTCGAAAGCATGAAGGATTATCTCTCGAATACGCAGATACTCGCAAAGCCTATCCCGGGAGAGAAGTTTTATCTTTACTTAGCGGCCTCAGAAACTACATTAAGTGCAGTATTGGTTCGGGCTGAGGGGCAGGATCACCTGCCGATCTATTTTGTAAGCCAGACCCTGAGCGACGCTGAGCTAAGATACCCCCCTCTGGAAAAATTCTCCTATGCACTCGTAATGAGAGTCCGAAAGCTTCGACCTTACTTCTTCGACCACCATGTCGAGGTCCTGACCTCGCTACCATTGCGGCGAATACTCCATCGACCAGATACCGCGGGAAGATACCTCAAGTGGTCGGTAGAGATCCGACAGTTTGGCATAACGTATGCACCCCAAACAGCAATAAAGACACAAGCTCTGGCAGATTTCCTCATGGAATTAACTTTCCCAGCCAAGCAAGAAAAGGCAGTGGGGCACCCATGGGAACTATATGTCGACGGGTCATCAACCAGTGAGCGAGCTGGGGTAGGTGTAGTGTTAATCAGCCATTAAGGAAGATCATTCACAACGGCAATCCATTTCGATTTCCAAGCGACAAACAACGAGGCCGAATATGAAGCTCTGATCTACGGTTTAGAAATGGCAATGGCCATAGGAGTTCAACTTGTCAAGATTTTTTGCGATTCTCAACTGGTAGCTTTCCAAATTACGGGCGAAAACGAAGCGAGAAGCGAGCATATGATTGCCTACCACAGGATAGCCCGAAATCTAATCGAGAAGTTCGAACAGGTCGAGATATCCCAGATCCCCAGAAAGAAGAACACCCAAGCAGATACTCTAGCTCGGTTGGCGACATCCAAAGGAGTGGCCGACGTGTCAGATATAACAATCATCAAGCTCGATGTCCCCTCGGGCAGCCCGACCCTTGTCACGCACCTGGCAACTGAGGAAGTTACCTGGATGAGTCCGATCATCAAGTACATCAAAGACGGTAAGCTCCCTGCTAACAAAGTCGAGGCGCGTCAGCTCCATCTAAGGGCGGGTCGGTATACGATCATCACGACCAACTATTGAAGCGAGGTTTTTCCCTCCCTTTGCTGAAATGTGTGACCCCGAGGTCGAGAAAGAGATTTTAAAAGAGATACATGAATGGGCATGCGGTAACCACGCTGGGGGGCACTCTCTTTCCCACAAGACCCTGCGACAAGGTTATTTCTGGATAACACTAAAATAGGACGCGCTCGACTTCGCCAAGGCTTGCAAAAGGTGTCAAGTCTTCGTGCCAAAGATCAAGGTCACCCTAAAGAGCTCACCTCGATCTTCAGTCCTTGGCCTTTTGCCAAGTGGGGCATCGATCTAATCGGACCGCTACCTACGACACCTAGAACGGTCAAATTTGTAGTGGTCGATGTCGATTATTTCACTAAATGGGCGGAAGCGGAGGCCCTCGGAAGCACAGATCAATCTGCGATCATTCGATTCATATGGAAGAATATCATATGCAGATCCGCCTACCTCAAGCAATCGTGTCAGACAATGGACCACATTTTGATGGACGGGAGATCGGGGCATTTTTCAAAAAATGGAGAATCACCAAACTTTTCTCCACCCCGTATCACCCACAGTCGAATGGTCAGGTTGAGGCGGTTAACAAAATCATCAAGAATACACTCAAGATAAGGATCAAAGGAGCCAAAGGAATCTGTGCGAGCAAGCTCCCCGAGATACTCTGGTCATATCGGACCACCTTCCGAAACGCAACAGGAGAAACACCTTTCTCTCTCTCCTTTGGATCGGAGGCGGTCATTCCAGTAGAAGTGCATTACTCGACATACCAGACGTCTCGGGATATCGACGAAACCAATGATCGAGCTTAGGAGGTCAACCTCGATTTCCTCGAGGAAAGACACATCAACTCAAACATTCATAACGGGATCTATAAGCAGAGGTCGGCGAAGTATTACAACTCAAAAGTTTGAGTTCGCCAGTTTTGTAAAGGTGACCTCGTGTTGAAAAAGATACAAGGAGTTAGTCAAGGACCTTTCGGCCCGACATGGGAAGGACCCTTCAAGATCACGAGATATTACCTCATGGGGCGTATGAGCTCGAAGATGTCAACGGCGTTCCAGCCCAATACCCATGGAACGCGACCTTTCTGAAGAAATATTATCAGTAGAGGGGGGCACTAACCCAAGATTACCAACATAGAATATATGAACTTATTTCGGTTATAAATGTAGTGATTACTCCTGCATAAATACAAAGTTCCAATTTTCCCATTTTATCTTTTATCAAATCAGAAAATAGGGGGCAGGTCTACAGACCTCTAGCGAGGTCAGGATATCTTGAGATTCAAGATTAAAGTTAATTGAAATCGCTAAGTAACTATTTCTTAATACGACAATAGGCAAGCTCATTTTTAACTCAAAGTTAAAGGCGAGATTAAAGTTAATCGAAATCGCTAAGTCGCAATTTCTTAAGACGACTATAGGCAAGCTCATTTTAACTTAAAAGTTAAAGGCGAGATTAAAGTTAATCGAAATCGCTAAGTCGCAATTTCTTAAGACGACAATAGGCGAGCTCATTTTTAACTCAAAGCTAAATGCGAGAATAAAGTTAATCGAAATTGCTAAGTCGTAACTTCTTAAGACGATAATAGGCAAACTCATTTTAACTCAAAGCTAGATGTGAGAATAAAGTTAATTGAAATCGCTAAGTCGCAAGTTCTTAAGACGACAATAGGCGAACTCATTTTAACTCAAAGCTAGATGTGAGATTAAAGTTAATCAAAATCTTTAAGTCGCAATTTATTAAGACGACATAGGCGAGCTCGTTTAAACATAAACGAAGTACAAGGTTACAATTGGTCAAGGTTGCCAAGTCGCAATCTTTTAAGACGACATAAACTTAGACAAACTATTCCAATAAATTACAATCAAGACAGCGAAATAAAGCGAAGGTAATAGTGATTAGAACCCCGGACGGCATTCCATTGAAATAAACAAAATGTACATAGAGTGGCCTTCAGGGGAAAGAACAAAAATAAAAACAAAAACGACCTGCGAAAGTCAGTGATAAGAGCAGCATTCAAAACCGGAATTAGACTTGGGCGCCCAACATCGGACCTTCCCCATCCACCACCGAGGGCTGAGGGTCACGAGCTGGACTTTTCTTGATCATCGTAGGCTAGGGATCGGGCACAGAACCTGCCTCCGCCACCTCGGTTTGGAGACCAGAGGTGGGACCACCGCCCGTAGCTTTCCCAGCCCTGACGTCAAAGCGGACGAGGTCGGATCATAAAGATCTAGACCCTCGATGCCCTCAAAATTGCTCAATTCGAGCCCATCCGGACCAAGGTCGGCAATCGGGAAGGAGTCGAAGGGCTCCGGCGGATTGAGATAAAAGAAAGTCGATAACATGGCCACCATAACCTCCTTGAGGAATGGGCAAGGAGAACGCACCTCGCCATGGCTTGTACCGAGGTGAAATTACCCAAGCCCTCAAGGGTAGCATTCTCTTCCTTCAGGGCGGCCAGCTCGGCATCTTTCTCTTTGAGCTCCTCCCTCATGAGGCGGAGTGTCTCGGCCTTCGGCCTTTTCCTGAAGAGCATTCTCCTTGAGATCAAGATCGGCCCACAATATCCCGACCTCCGATCGGCTGGCTTTCAGCTCAACATCCATGCCCGCCACCGAGGTCTCCAGCTCCGCGACTTTCTTTTCGGCGTGTCCCACTTGGATTTTGGCTGCCTCCACCAACCCAAGAGCCACATTCTTTTGGTCCACGGCCTCCCTCCGGGCATTCTCCGACTGTCTTTTCTCCTCGATGGCCTTATGGACTCGCTCGTACGCCGAGGTGAAGTCCTCAGAAGCTTTGGTAATAGCCGCCATCATCCGGCCTCCATACACCATGGCCAATTTTATATTGCCCACCGGCCCTGCATCCTCGACCGATTGATCCAAGCCAAGGGTCCACGACTTGGCCGGAAGCCCACAGGCCCGGCGGAGGTAATCTGGGAGCTCGTGGAGAGTTTCAAGATCGGCTGCGAAGAAAGTTAGAGATGAGGATGGGTCGAGAGGACCCCTCCCTGCAAAGCAAAAAAACCCCCAAGTTAGAAAAACTCAGCAGATATTGAAAATGCGCGCAGAAAAAGGAAAAATTGGAGAGATACTTACTCAATGGGCCGGCACCAGCCCATGTAGGACTTATTGTCCTTCTCATGCTCAGCGTCGACCAAGGCGAGAGCTTCTGGCCTTGGGAGGTTTTCCGGTGGGGTATCATGCCGGCTTTTCTTCGGGCGATCCTCCGAGGACGGGAAGTTATGAACACGCCTTTTCTGTGAGCTCCCCAACCTTTTCCCGGCATCCCGAGACTTGTCCCCTCTCCCAGAGGAGGGCACGACACCCTCAGAGAGGGCATCAGCCATAGCCTCGGGCCCCACCGGGGTGGGGGTCACGACCTCCTCGGTCATGGTCCCTTGGGCCCGCTCCCAGGTTCCCTTTTCCTGGGTCTTCTGAGTAGCCCGGATATCAGCAAGGATTTTCATCCTCTCTTTCCTCAGAGCAGCAGGGTTCTGGGCTTCCATCAGCTTGATCTCCAAATGAATGGGAGTGAAGGGTAAAGAGAAACGAGGCGCAGCTGGAACAATAGGAAAATTGAATCAATATCGGGGAAATAAGAAATTATTAACCTAAAGAAAAGACAAAGGAAATAGCATATTCACCTCGCGAAAACTTAGACCGCAGATGGTTAGGCCCGATCAATAAGCTGGACTTCCTCCGAACCTCGCTCGTAGCCAATGTCTTTAGAGATCGATCTGAGAGACTTTTCCGACACACTATTATAGCTCGGGCGAGAAGGGTGACAGGGGCATCTCCTCTTGACTCTTATCTGCAAAAAGAGCACGGAGTCAAATCAGTAACTAGGGAATGTAAAATGATGCAAAAACTTACTTTGGGCGACGCTAAATTCGATCCGGATATTAATCCGACCACTCCGGTCCAACTCGTTCATCGGGCTCCACCAATCCCCAAACACCCACCAAAATCGAGATCCATCCCTCCACCTTGGCTGGAACATCCTGGATAATCTTATGGCTTGGAGGAGCCCGCACATAATAACAACCACTTTCCTCGACGTGAGCCCCCACGAGGTTGGTCAGCGAAAAAATTTCATCAGCAGCCGGAAGGTGGCCGGGTTGGATGGACCCAAATAGAGCCAGCAGACCGATCAGGGTGCTCCACCCATTGGGCGTGATCTGGGTCGGAGCAAGATCCCATCGATTGAGAATCTCGCTGATCCTCGGGTGGAGGGAAAATATCAAACCCGCCTCCATGGCACCCTCATTGATGGCCACTCATCCCTCGGGAGGTTGGTCGGCCCTCTCATCAGGGGTAGGAACCCAAAAATGAACATCTTGAGGAACTTCATACCATTCTCGGAAAAATTCGAGCTCGGCCTCCTGCACCGAGGTAGCGAGCTTACCCGCCATGAAGCGGGCAAGCTCCTCCCTCACCCCTTTCCTCTCGACAGGTCGCGTCGAGGGGCATCGATAGGGGAAGTTCTTTCGGTACTCCGGGAACTTAAGATCAAAGGGCGAGGCCGCAGACCGCGCCATAGGAACCACCGACACTGGGGGATCTTCCCTAATTCCTGTGCTAGTTGACAAGCTGACCTGAGAAGGACCGGCCCAACCCAAATTGGACCAGCTCCCTAACCGGGCCGCCCCCTCGGCGGTAAGAAGGCGAAGGTTCGAGCCATATTCCCCTGTGACCTCGAACCGGTCATCATCATTTCCATCCACCGCGTCATCCTCCCTGAGGAAATCGGAACAGTGGGAACTGAAATCCGAATCCCCAATGCTCATCTCGTCATGGGTGGTGGAGCTGGAGAAGATATCAAAAACCGAGAGACCTTCGCTATTTTCGGCATTCGGATTCAAATGCCCTGACCCCGGCGATGGGGCTGAGGGACCCTCTTTGGTATAACGAGTCGAGGCAGAATGATTAAGGGAGGAATCCATGGAAGAGAGAGAGATTTGGAGTGTGTATTACCTGAACCTGCAAATCCGACGACTACACTTCAGGCACGGCGGAGCAAAACAGAGAGAAAATTAGGGATTTTGTAAGAGTGAAAAAGTGGGAAATGAAACAAGATTCCCATTTATATAGAGGGCGGATTAGGGCGACTGGAGCTCACGGACCAAAGCCACCCACGCATCGCAACCCTTAAAGTCAGGCGAGTGTTGAACACGAGCCATAATCACACCTGCAAAAGTGACCGCGGACGTCATAACTGATCCGCCTCAGGATATGAAGCGTTGCACCAAGTCCCGCAAAGGCGCCGGATTTAGAGCGAAAACCAAGGCACTTGTCGCATGCCGGGTCCCACACGAGCTCAACAGCTCGGCAAGCGACCTGGGGTGCAATTGTTATGCTGGAATAATCTGGTAGTTCGTGACGTCCTGTATTTAAGAGTAACTTTCATGATTAATTAAGTAACTCCCTAATTAGGATTACCAGCGACCTAAGTAGGTCGCCGATACGGAGTCACCCCGATCGATCGGAGGTCGGGGCAAGCTCTTACTCCCCTCGAGATACTTGTTCGCAGATTAGCGGGACCTCGGGACACGGTCTCCGCAAAGCGCGGTTTCCCAATGGCGGCGCCTGCACGTCTGAACCCCAGGAAGTAAGCAGGGTCAGAGAAGACTTCCCCAAAGGAGAAACTGCTCTTTGGTCAGCATAAGGGCGACTGAAGCAGGACTCCTTAAAGAGGAAAGGTCAAGGTTGCGACCTCGGAGTTTGAGCCCGCGACCTCAGGAAAGAGACCAGCGACCTTCGGCGGGCAACCCGAGATGAGAAGGCCGCTGCATAAATTGGTTGAGACCTCTACCCAAGAATCGAGGTCGGTGCCAATTAATGCAGTCTGCGAGCCATTTAATACATAACATATAGGCCCCTTGGGGGGCTGTTGGGGAATAATTTGCACAGATCTATTCGGGGTGAATATTTAAATACAAATTTAATTCTAATAATTATTACTAGCATGAATTAATCCTATATTAATTCAAATAATAATCCAACAACATATCATGCATATAATAATTCACGTAAAACCTACGCATGCGGAATTCTACGAGTTTACGTGAACGTACCTCTTGGGATGGCAAAGGTGTGGCTGATTAGACTAACCAAAAGAACTTCCCAAGTATTCCCTTAGCCCTCGTTCGACTATCCGGTGGAAGGATTCTTGTGAACGATTTAACAAAAGGAGAAAAATAAATTATGTTGCACCACCTTTGTGGATTTACTAATTTTTCCAGCACATGGAATTGTACTTGGGAATGAAATAATCATCCCCTATTTATAGAGACTAGGGTGGTCGAAATTTGTGCTCAAAATAATGTGGGAAAATATTTTCTTGATCTCCAAGAAATCTTGAATATATCTCCTATATTCTTTCTCTCATAATTATAATATTCCACAAAAATCTCACCTACTCTATTTGCTATGGATTTTCGAAAATATAGAGTATCAAGATTCCAAGATTTGGATCTTCTTGAATTTATGAGATAGTCTTGTATTTCAAAAATACATATCTTCCATAATATCTTTTCAAGAAAATCAAGAAAATCTTTCTTGCCCACTATATTTCATTTTTTTTCGAAAAACACATTATAGATAACCAAGTGGGAGATTTCTTGAATTTTATGAGATAATCTTGTATTCCAAGAATACATATCTTCATTCCATAACAAAACTCAAAGAAAATCTTTCTCCCAACTTATCTATAATTTTCGAAAATTTAGTAGGAAAAATAAGCAACAATATTTATTTTATTTTAATCACTTTTTCAGTTATTGGACTATATATTGGGCTACTCAGGGGGCCTTTAGGAGAATTAAGATTGGACCTTCTAATGGACCTTGAATATCTAATATTGAGCCACAATATTATTCAAGCCCATAAACATTAATTAATCCCACTACATAATTAATATTGCACTATCCATCTTAACCCATATTACAGTCAATATGGCTCTTGTTATTATTTCCGTGTTTAAGATTATCTAGCCCATTAATTAATTCAAGCCACTAAAATAGCTTTCCATTAATTAATATATTTTGTCCTTGGTCAAGGAACGGTTCAACATTATTATCCATACCGGAAACTAATTCCACTTGCAAAATTTGGTATGATAAAGCTTATGAACCTCCCAAGGGGGCAAATCGAAAAGCGATTTGCTTACACATTATTCTTCGTATTAAATCTTAGCAATCACATGTGACTGATAATATTTTCCAAGATAAAAAGTATTGAATCTCGTTGATTCGCTACCCATGATAAGTCAAAGCAATAGTTACCAATCCCACATGATCCTATTTAAGGAACGAAGATTAAGAAATAACGAACCACTGAGGTTTAATTCTTCCTTGTTGGGCCTCAAGAATTTATCCTCCTCAGAGGTCCTATTCGAAGGCATCGGTCATGCACTAGTGTAATCTCTTGGTCAAGACAAACCAATCTGAGCCTTACACTTCAACATTTCACGATGGGTTGTTCATTTCCATCTAGGTCGTGAATGGCGTACTTTTAGTTACAAGGGACTGTTAATTTAATCTTCGTGATCCGGAATCACTAAATTAACTACAATGTAACACGATGACTTATTGAGCAGTTTATCAAAGAAATATATGTAACATTCAATAATATTTAACGACGTTGATAAACAATTTATTTCAATAAATAAGTTGAATTCGTTTTGATTATACAAAGTAAAAAGCATACTTTCTAGTATAATCCCAACAATCTCCCACTTATACTCAAAAGCTTTTAAGTATACTACAACATGTTAATCGGACATCTAATGACACCCATTCCTTCCACATGACACCTATTCTTCCACATGTCTCTCGAATGTATTCAGAGGCAGACTCTTTGTGAATGGATCTGCTAGGTTGTCCTCAGACGCTATCTTTGCCACATCTATATCTCCACTCTTAACGATATCTCGTATAAGATGGTATTTCTTTTCTATGTGTTTGTTGGCTTTGTGGGCTCTTGGTTCCCTTGAATTTGCAACTGCTCCGGCATTGTCACAATAAATAGTGATTATGTTGGGCAAATTCGGAACCACATCTAAGTCCACTAGGAAGTGCTTGAGCCAAACCGCTTTTTTTTTGCCTCATAGTTAGACTACATATTCGCTTCCATGGTAGAATCTGCAATGCATTTCTGCTTGACGCTTCTCCATGTCACGGCTCCTCCCCCCATGCAAAACCCACTACCGGAGGTAGATTTTCTGGAGTCTATGTATGATTGGAATCTGAGTCCGTGTAGCCGACGGGGATTGGACCATCTGGCTGATAAATTAACATTCTATCCCGAGTTCTTTTCAGATACTTCAGAATGTTTTTAACTGTCGTCCAATGCTCTTTCCCGGGGTTACTTTGATATCTTGCCACCATGCCTACGGCAAAACAGATATCCGGTCTCGTGCACAGCATTGCATACATGAGGCTTCCGACAGCCGAAGCATAAGGAATGTCTTTCATGTCATCTATCTCCTTTTGCGTCTTAGGGGACATTTTCTTGGATATATGTATTCCATGCCTGAAAGGTACGAAGTCTTTCTTGGAATCTTGCATGCTGAAGCGTTTCAAGAGAGTGTCTATATATGAAGCTTGCGATAAGTCGATCATCATTTTCTTGCGATCTCGAGTGATCTTGATCCCAAGGATGTGTCTGGCTTCCCCTAAGTCTTTCATATCAAACTGTTTTGAAAGCCATGCCCTTACGTCTGATAATACCTTCACATCGTTCCCGATGATCAGAATATCATCTACGTATAGTACTAAGAATACCAATGCAGTTCCGACACACTTTTTGTATACACAACTTTCAAACTCGTTTTGATCGAACCCATAAAACTTTATAACCTGATCAAAACATTGGTTCCAAGCTCTGGATGCCTGTTTGAGTCCGTAAATGGACTTCTTGAGCTTACAAACTAGGTGTTCTTGGCCTTTTTCAATGAAGCCTTTGGGGTTGTTGCATATAGATCTCTTCATCAAGACTTCCGTTAAGGAAAGCTGTCTTGACATCCATTTGCCAGATTTCAAAGTCGAAATGCGCAGCAATCGATAAGAGAATACGGATAGACTTGAGCATGACTCTTGGAAAAAAAAGTTTCCTCATAATCGATCCTTTTTTTCGAGTATAACCTTTCGCCACTAGTCTTGCTTTAAAGGTTTCAACCTTTCCGATCCTCTTTTCCTCTTATATTTTGCATCCAATGGGTTTGACCCCCATTAAGTGGTTCGACTAGCTCCCACACTGTTATGAAACATTGAACCCATTTGGCTTTCATTCTTTGTTTTGCCAAGAACCTGCATCCTTATCTTGGAGTGCCTCGTCATATGTCCATGGGTCTGATTCGTCTTGTCCGGGAATCAAGTCCGAGGACTCTCCTATTCCCATGAATCTCTCGGGTTATCTTACAACCCTCCCACTACGACGAGGCTCAGGGTTGCCAGAAAACGTGTCATTTGGTATATCGTCGCAAATCACAGTTGGCATTGAGGTCTGCCCTCTAAGCTCATTTAAGGTAATCTCATTTCTAGGTTTTCTTGCATTCATATAGTCTTCTTCCAAAAATCTAAAATGGGTGCTTATGACCACCTTTTGATCTTCGGGACCATAGAACATACACCCTTTTGTTCCCTCGGGGTATCCTACAGACAGTCTTAATTTTGATCGAGGGTTCAACTTACCGGCTTCCTTGTCCAACACGTGGGCGGACACCCCCAAATTCTCATGTGTCTCATACTAAAGCTTCTTGGGTCCACAATTCTTTGGGAGTTTTGGGAACCGATTTGGATGGAACCAAGTTCAGAATATAAGCCGCTGTTTCCAAGGTATGACCCCAGAACGACTTGGGCAGATCCGCATAACTCATCATAGATCTAACCATTTTCAAAAGAGTTATGTTTCTTCGCTCTACAACCCCGTTTTGTTGAGGGGTTCCGGGTCTGATGAGTGGGATCAATCCCTTCATCGATAAGTAGTTCAAAAACTTATATTTGAGGTATTCGCCTCCACGATCAGATCGTAGAGACTTGATATGTTTTTCCTTATGATTCTATGCTTGAGCCTTAAATTCCTTGAATTTCTCGAAGGTCTCAGATTTATGCTTCATAAGGAAAATGTAGTCGTACCTTGAGTAATCATCAATAAAAGTGACAAAATACTCATAACCTCCTCTTGCTATGGTTGACATTGGACCACATACATCTGTGTGAACGATCTCTAACACTTCTTTGGCCCTATTCCCCTTGGCTCCAAATGCCCTCTTGGTCATTTTACCCTCCAAACATGATTCGCAGGTTGGAATTGGTTCAACTTGGAGAAGCTCCAATGAACCGTCATTTACCAACCTTTGGATCCTCTTTGGATTTATATGACCTAAACTTAGATGCCAAAGAAGTGTCTCGTTCACGTCTGATGAACGTTTTCTTTTCTCGGAAACAGTTGATGTGTTATAGGATGCAATTCGTGAGTGGTGTGCATAGTTAATTGTATAGAGATTATTCGATAACGTTCCATGATAGATAAATTTATCAAAAAGAGAAATGGTAACAACTTTATTAAAAGTAACCGAATATCCATCATGAAAAAGTTTAGAAACTGAAATTAAATTCTTTCTAAAACTTGGAACGTAGAGAACATCTCTTAGAATTAAAACTCTGTCTTCAAAAGACAGGTGCACTTCTCCCACTGCTTCAGCTGCTACTCTCGTAGCATCACCCAGTGTGATGAGGATCTCACTTCCACTTAGTTGTCGGGTCCGTTTGAACCCCTGTAATGTGAAACAAACATGATCAGTGGATCCCGTATCCACCACCCATAAATGGGAGGCATACGCCGCTAAACAAGTTTCAACAACTAGGGCGTGAGAATTACCTTTCTTTCCTCTCCTTTTGGGATTGGAACAGGCTGACCTCCAATGTCCTTTCTCCCTGCACTTAAAACATTTTCCTTTTGGTTCTTTCTTGACACCCAAACTGCTAACCGTCTTTTTCTCACTTTTCTTAGTGATGAGTTTGCGTTGGTTCTGACCGCTTTCCTTTTCTTGAGACTTGCCTTCCACTGGCCTAGATCTCGAGAAAAGACTTTTGGTCACCAATGCTTCGTATTTCTTTCCTAAATGCTTATCTACTTTCTCCAAGGCTCTTTGTAGGATATCCATAGTAAACGTGTGATCACTCATCACAAAATTACAGTAAAATCCATCGAAGCTCCTTGGCAGAGTTAGCAATAGAAATTCGATTTGGGCCTCATCACAATACTTAGTTCCGAGATAAGCCAGTTTTTGAAAATGATGTTTGATTCTGAGAACATGCTCCCTTACAGGTGTTCCCTCAACCATCTTTAGCCTAGCCACGTCGTCATTTTTAAACTGATTGATCATGCGGTCTTTTGTTAAAAACATTTCTTCAAGACTTTGCATAATCTCCGCAGCAGACTCAACACCTTCATGAATGTGTCTCAAATCATCGGACAGTGAAGTCAAGATTACACGTTTCATGGGTTCATTGGACTGCTCCCAAATATTATACTCATGTCTTTCCGCATCAGGTAATTCATCAGTAGGCTTACGTGGCTTGGGTACATTAAGAATCCAATAATGTTTTTGTGCAGGTAGGACAAAACTCATATTTCGTTTCCAAACATTATAGTTTTTGCCAGTTAATTGGTGTTCTTTGAGTGTGTATAACAGTGGGTTAAAAGGTTGCGACATGATGAACTGAAATAAACAATAATATGCATAAGCACAAATATATCACAAGGTTCGATCACATGCATCATATTAAAATCTCAAAAATATGAACATGCATTAGCCAACATCTCAAAAAAGTTTAAATAAGCCACGTGGGGTGGGTCATTATTTAAACACATTCAAGCAGGTTACAAACAAGAACAGTTACAAACCTTTAATATCCAGATTAATAGTTGGCTCCCACTTGACTAATATAAAATTGACAGGGACTTCGGGGAAGTATATGCATATCAATTTTATACCTAAGTAATAACCATGATTAAATACATGATTATTATTTCGCTTTGAACGAGCCTCATTGGGAGGGTCATCGTCGCCACTAGTAATAACCCACAATCATCCACTTGGAATTCATTCATGTGAAAGCTATCTTTTGACCGTCCCGTGGGGGGAATTTCTCCAAAAGAATTCACAAATAAATAAATCATGGAGGTCAAAATTAATTCAATTTTATTATCCGGAATAAAATTGTTAATTAATTATTTAAACATACTTAGTAATTTTGAAGTTGAGATTTTTCATTGGGCAACTATCATGCAAACACTTTTAAACAAATTAAATAAAGCATAAGATAGCACAAAATAAATCAAGCAAAACAGAAAAATAAACATATTGGGCACAAATTATCCAACTGTCATGGTTTGATTTTTCTTGGCTTGATCTTGAAGAAATGTCGTCTTTGATTTCTCCCACTCGATCGTCTCGAAAAAATACTCCGTCTCGAAACGCCACTCCAAGCAGCTCTAAGCCGGGATGCACGCCCGCATCCGATCGGCCACTTGGCCAAGTTCAACCAAGCGACCTCGGCAGCCCGTCAGCCCTCAGTTCGCCTCGGCAGCCTCGGCAAGGCTTTCGGCGAAGGCCGGCAGCGTCACGCGCTTCGCCGCGCGTGGCCGTCCCCTCGCAAAGTGATTCTCGGCACCGCGTCCGCGTCCATAGCGTGCACCCGTGCGCTCCATCCTCCGTCGCTCGCAGCTTTCGCGGTCTTTGCGTCGCCTTCGCCGTCTTCGCCGCCGCCAGATCCTCGCCGCAGCTTATTCCGGCCCCTCGGCCTCGCCGTGCGTGCGTCGCGTGCCGCCAGCGTCCGCGTCGCGTCGTGCCTCCACCAACGCGTTTAGCGCGGGCACGCCCTTCCCTTGGGATTCTGGATTTCGTCCTTTAATTCTTTGTCTCTGTCCTCATTTTTTCGATCGGTTATAATTTATTTACATTGATCTAGACTAGTCTATTACATTGATCAAATCAAACAAATTCTAATCTACTCGTGGATTTTCTCACGGCAAAAGCGAATCGAGCGAATCGAATTAAAAACCACGGTTTATATCGTGCATAAATAAACACATTAAATTCCATGACAATTGGATACCGTAAAATAGATCTAGTAATTCAACTATCCAATTTCAAATTTAATGTCTCATGAATTAAATTACAATTTAAAATTGAGTCTAAAGCAAGTGGCTCGATACGCTTGTTGGGGAATAATTTGCACAGATCTATTTGGGGTGAATATTTAAATACAAATTTAATTCTAATAATTATTACTAGCATGAATTAATCCTATATTAATTCAAATAATAATCCAACAACATATCATGCATATAATAATTCACGTAAAACCTACGCATGCGGAATTCTACGAGTTTACGTGAACGTACCTCTTGGGATGGCAATGGTGTGGCTGATTAGACTAACCGAAAGAACTTCTCAAGTATTCCCTTAGCCCTCGTTCGACTATCCGGTGGAAGGATTCTTGTGAACGATTTAACAAAAGGAGAAAAATAAATTATGTTGCACCACCTTTGTGGATTTACTAATTTTTCCAGCACATGGAATTGTACTTGGGAATGAAATAATCATCCCCTATTTATAGAGACTAGGGTGGTCGAAATTTGTGCTCAAAATAATGTGGGAAAATCTTTTCTTGATCTCCAAGAAATCTTGAATATATCTCCTATATTCTTTCTCTCATAATTATAATATTCCACAAAAATTCCACCTACTCTATTTGCTATGGATTTTCGAAAATATAGAGTATCAAGATTCCAAGATTTGGATCTTCTTGAATTTATGAGATATTCTTGTATTTCAAAAATACATATCTTCCATAATATCTTTTCAAGAAAATCAAGAAAATCTTTCTTGCCCACTATATTTATTTTTTTTCGAAAAACACATTATAGATAACCAAGTGGGAGATTTCTTGAATTTAATGAGATAATCTTGTATTCCAAGAATACATATCTTCATTCCATAACAAAACTCAAAGAAAATCTTTCTCCCAACTTATCTATAATTTTCGAAAATTTAGTAGGAAAAATAAGCAATAATATTTATTTTATTTTAATCACTTTTTCAGTTATTGAACTATATATTGGGCTACTCAGGGGGCCTTTAGGAGAATTAAGATTGGACCTTCTAATGGACCTTGAATATCTAATACTGAGCCACAATATTATTCAAGCCCATAAATATTAATTAATCCCACTACATAATTAATATCAGACTATCCATCTTAACCCAATATATTGTTATTATTTCCGTGTTTAATATTATCTAGTCCATTAATTTCCCATCGAAATAGCTTTCCATTAATTAATATCTTTTGTCCTTGGTCAAAGAAGCGGTTCAACATTATTATCCATACTAGGAAACTAATTCCACTTGCAAGATTTGGTATGATAAAGCTTTATGAACCTCCCAAGGGGGCAAATCGAACAAAGCGTTCTTTGACACGATTCTTCAGTATTAAATCTTAGCAATCACATGTGGTGATAATATTGCCCAAGATAAAAAGTATTGAATCTCGTTGATTCGCTACCCATGATAAGTCAAAACAATAGTTACCAATCCCACGTGATCCTATTTAAGGAAGCGAAGATTAAGAAATAACGAACCACCGAGGTCTAATTCTTCCTTGTTCGGATTCAAGAATTTATCCTCCCAGAGGTCCTATTCAAGGCATCGGTCATGCACTAGTGTAATCTCTTGGTCAAGACAAGTCAATCTGAGCCTTACACTTCAACCTTTCGCGATGGGTTGTTCATTTCCATCTAGGTCGTGAATGGCGTACTTTTAGTTACGAGGGACTATTAATTTAATCTTCTGTGATCTGATATCACTAAATTAACTACAATGTAACACGCACGACTTATTGAACAGTTATGCAGTAAATATATGTAACATTCAATAATATTTAACGCATCAGTGATAAACAATTTATTTCAGTAAATAAGTTCGGAATTCCGTTTTGATTATACAAAGTAAAAACATATTTTCTAGTATAATCCCAACAGGGGCTACATCCCAAGAGTTAGTGGTATAAATAGTTGTAATCAAAGCTCATTAAGGGGTTCCAACTCTTCTCATTAAATACAAAGGTTTTATTAGCCAAAAAGAGGTCTTTGACCCAAATACTCTTGCAATTTATTGCTTTCACACACATTAAAATCAAGCATTAAATTACATGTTCATCATATTAATGAAGAACATTCTCTTTGTCCTTAATTAACTCTCACCTACCTTACTATCCTAAACTAGTTTGATGTCAATTAAAGCCACATAAATGTTATAATCCCCTCATCATATTTTTGGTACCAACAAGTGATAATTGAAAAAAAAAATCAAGAAAATTCAGGTTCAAGTTTTTGCCAAAAAAAGAAAAGTGAAAATCATGAATTTTAATGTTTTCATGTATCAGAGTCTTCAGGATAACGACCACGTCCTGTGTTCAATTCCCACTTGAAAGTAACTCAACCATATTAAATTGTTCGCTTGATGGCCCCCAATGATGAATTAAGAGAATTAAGCTCATGATCAGTGAGGTAGGGTGTTAGAGAAATCAAAATAAACGAATTATATATTAATTTTGTACTCCCTCCATCCCAATTATATAGGTTTGTTTTCCTTTTATGGATGTCCCAAATATATAGGTTTGTTTCTACATAAAGTAACTTTTTTTAATTAATTTACTAATATAATCTTATGCATTAATTATGTTGGAAACTATAACAATCATTAAATAGGGGCATAATAGAAATTTGACTTGTTTCATTTACTTTTCCAATACAATATCTTAATCTGTGTGAAAAGTCAAACAAGTCTATATATTTGAAACGGGTGGAGTATAATTTTTCAAATGTCTAGGTTTCTTCTTCATTCAATAAACGTTCTTTCCTTATACAGCATCCCGAAGCCGCAATCAAAATATAACTTTGTTCACCTATAAATTGCCATGATTTTTTGGGCCTCACATTTTTGTTGTTTTCTATTCTATGTTGTAGCAGATAAACATAGCTCCTTTTAATTCCCGCACATTATCTCAATAAAAATATACTGGTTTTACAAGGAAAGATCAGTGGTGTTTGTTTGCTCTATAGGCTTTCAAACTTGCAAAAAAAAACCTGTCTTACATTCCATTAATCATAGTTATTTCAAGCCTAAAGTTATTCTTAAGTCATACATGTAATTTAGTCAACTAATACCTTTTGGTATTAGAATTAATACCTTTCAGTCTTACTTGTTTATTCACTTAGACACTTAGTATAAATAGAGGACTTCCTCTATCCCACACACT
The DNA here is from genome assembly GCA_037126765.1 of Stenogyne calaminthoides. Lineage (NCBI taxonomy): Eukaryota > Viridiplantae > Streptophyta > Magnoliopsida > Lamiales > Lamiaceae > Stenogyne > Stenogyne calaminthoides. The sequence continues at coordinate 10,932,137 of JBBCBC010000018.1, forward strand.
CACTTATTCAGTTTAGATTTCCAGATTCAGTTGTAACAAACAAACTCTCTCATTTCATGTTGATCTCAATATTCAAAGATGATTCTTAGTTCATCAATCTCTACATGGTATCAGTAATCACGGTTGTTGATTTTCGTTCCTGAATTGATATTCCGCTGTGTAATTCGCACGTTTTTCGCGAATTCATTTTTTTGTTGATTTTTCTGCAATCTTGTTTGCGATTTTTTTGCGATTCCTTCGCGATTTTTCTCTGATTTCGTTTCAGAATTCTTTGATTAGATTCCGAATCATGGCGACTGATTCTTCTTCGTTGAATCTCTTGTTGATCCGTTATCCCCTTTGGCTTTACACCCAAATGATAACCCTGTTGTTTCTATTGTTCAAGATCCGCTAATTTGTTCGAATTTCATTTCTTGGAGTCACGCTATCAAGTGTGGGCTTAGTGTGAAGAACAAATTTCCATTAATTGATGGTTCTCTTTCTCCGCCGGTTGAAGCAGATGATGCTATTGTCTACGCGGCGTGGGTGCACACAAACGATCTGGTGCTGACTTGGGTTCTCAACTCAATCCACGCTGACATCAAGAACACATTGGATTACTTCACTTCGGCTCGCGAGGTTTGGGTTGAACTCCATGCGAGGTACTCATGTTCTGATTTAACGCGAGTTTTTCATTTGGAAAAATCTCTTAGTGCAATTTGCAAGGGTTCTCAATCTATGGTTCAGTATTACAACCAGTTTAAGTCATTAAGGGATGAATGGATTAGTCATAGGCCTATTATGAAATGTGGTTGTGGTGTGATGGCTAATTGTACGTGTGAGTTGCCACTGATGTTGAGTAAAACTCAAGAGAAGGACGCCGCTGTTAAATTACTGATCGGTTTAGACGAGTCATATGCGGCCATTAGGAGTCAGCTTCTTTTACAATCATCTTTTCCTCCGTTGTCCAAGATTTACTGCCTTTTACTCCAAGAAGAGTCTCAAAGAATGCTTACTAAGCCTGACTTAGGGAATTTTGATTCAATAGCTATGTTAGCCAAGAATTCTAAGTACTATAAGGATAAGAAGAAGCCCTTAAAGTGCTCTTATTGTGAGGCTCCAGGGCATACAGTTGATCGTTGCTTCCAAATTATTGATTTTCCACCTGGCTGGAGGGGTCCAAGGGTGTAAAAGGGAAGAATGATGGCCCTACTGCTAATGCCTTAGCAAAGTCTCCTGTTAAAGAAGAATGTTCTTCAAATCCCTTGTTCAACCAGGAGCTATTTGAGCAGTTTCTGAATTTCACAAAGCTCAAGAAAGGTCCTGATATGGCTTCTCATACAGGTGCTGGTGCTTTTGCACATTGCCCTGATCTTCCTACTGAGACACCAGGTAACACAGGTATAAGTTTATGTTGTAATACTGTGTCACATGGTTTGTCTACTTGGATTGTGGATACAGGGGCCTCAGATCATATGGTGTGTGATTTGTCCTTATACACATCAACTCCTAAGCCTTCTGATATCAAAATAAGATTGTCTAATAATGATATTATTACTGCAACTCTTTCTGGTGATATTTAACTTAATGATAATTTAGTCTTGTATAATGTTTTATATGTCCCTGATTTTAGCTTTAACTTGTTATCTATATCAAATCTAACTAGATATTCAAGTTGTATTGCTATTTTCTTGCCCTCGCATTGTATTTTTCAGGACACCACATCCAAGAAGGAGATTGGTTTTGCTGAAGAACAAATGGACTCTATTTGTTAAAGGCTACAAAACTTGTACTTCCTGTTTCTAATTCTATAGTTGCTCACACTGATTTTATATCTGATGTATCTTCTATTGTTGCTCATACTGATGTATCTCATGATCTTTGGCATACTAGACTAGGTCACACTTCTGATAAGAAGTTAGCACAAATCAAACACTTGAATGTAAAGAAACATGATATGAAAAAAATTTGTGAGATTTGTCCTTTGGCAAAGCATAAGAAAAGTCCTTTTCCTGTTAGTCTTTCATGTACCAATGCTTGTTTTGAGTTGATTCATTGTGATGTTTGGGGAATCTTTTATGTGATTTCACATTCTGGTTTCAAATATTTTTTTAACCATTGTGGATGACTTTAGTAGATGTACTTGGGTCTATTTACTCAAAACAAAAGATGTTGTGAAACATTTTCTTGAAAATTTCAGTAACATGGTTCAAACTCAGTTCAACACAAAGATAAAAGTGATTAGAACTGATAATGGTACTAAATTTTTGCTTTCTGATTTTTATCATAGTAATGGGATATTACATCAAACATCTTGTGTTGAAACCCCTCAACAAAATGGTTTGGTTGAGAGGAAACATCAACACCTATTACACGTTGCTAGATCTTTGCTTTTCCAATCCTGTTTGCCATTAAAATTCTGGAATTTCTGTATTTTAACTGTTGCTCACATCATAAACAGGTTGCCTTCTTTTGTGTTACAGAACAAAACTCATTTTGAGTTACTTTATAATAAACCACCTGTTTATGATCATTTGAGAAACTTTGGGTGTCTTTGTTTTGCTAGCACACTGACTGTCAATAAGCATATGTTTGATCCCAGGGCCTTGAAGTGTGTATTACTGGGTTATCCACTGGGCACTAAAGATTACAGGCTTCGGATCTCAATACTGGTAAAGTTTTCAACTCAAGAAATGTTAAGTTTTTTGAGCATGTTTACCCTTTTTTTGATAAGGTTTCTACACAAGCTGTGATTGATGATTTATTTAGTAAACATCAGCATAATATTTTAGTTTCTGATCATGATAATGTGGTAGATGTTATATAGTGCCTGCTTCTGGTTCTTTGCATGAGTTATCTGATATTCATGATGATCTTGCTGATGAGTTGAAAGATTTGACAGTAAATGACCATTTACAACCTACAATTGTTCAAAACATAGATGACAGTGAAAATTTGAGAAGATCAACTATACCTAAACTAGCACCTGCTTATTTAGATGTCTACAAGACTTCTCCCTGCTTCTATTACTCATAAGAAAGAAAATCTATCAGTGAATAAGGACATTCTTTATCCTATTTCAAATTACTTATTCACTGAAAAACTTTCCAATTCTTACAAACATTTTATTGCCTCTGTTTCAAACATTGTTGAACCAAAGACATACAAACAAGCTTCTATTGATGAAAATTGGAAACTTGCTATGAAAAATGAAATTGATGCTTTAGAAAGGACTAATACCTGGTCTTTGGTTCCCTTCCTCTAACAAGCATTGTATTGGCTGTAAATGGGTCTATAGAGTCAAATATAAGTCTGATGGTACCATTGAAAGGTACAAGGCCAGGCTAGTGGCTAAAGGCTATACACAAGAGGAAGGTATTGATTATTTTGATACCTTCTCTCCTGTGGTCAAAATTTCTACTGTTAGAATACTTCTTTGTATTGCTGCTTCTAAAAATTGGTTTATACACCAATGTGATGTCAATAATGCTTTTTTACATGGGGATATGGATGAAGAAGTGTACATGATCCCCCCTGGTTATTGTTCTAATAATGATGGTAGAGTTTGTAAACTAAACAAAAGTTTTTATGGTTTGAAGCAAACTTCAAAACAATGGTTTACTAAACTCTCAGAAACTTTGATTGAATTTGGTTATATTCAATCTCAAGCTGACAATTCTATGTTTACTAAGTCTATTGATAAGTCATTTACTGTACTTTTGTATTGTGTTGATGATATCATTTTGACTGGTGATAACATGGAAGATATAAACAGTGTTAAGACCTTTTTGCACAACCAATTCACTATCAAAGATCTTGGTACACTAAAGTACATATTAGGCATTGAGGTTGCCAGAAATGAAAAAGGATTACACTTATGCCAAAGAAAATATGCATTGGACCTCTTAATGATTGTGGATATCTGACAAGCAGACCATGTTCCACTTCTATGGATTCCAAGCAATCTTTCACTTCCACAGATGCTCCTCTTCTCCCTGGTCCATCTGAGTACAGAAAACTAGTTGGCAAGTTATTGTATTTAACAATAACAAGGTCTGATCTCTCATATGCAATCCAAACATTGACACAATACATGAGCAAACCCACTGAAACACACCTAGCTGCTGTCCACAAGCTACTCAAGTATCTTAAGTCCAATGTTGGACTAGGCATATTTTATCCTTCTAACACATATTATAAGTTGCAGGCCTTCACAGACTCAGATTGGGCAAGGTGTGAAGAGACAAGAAGAAGCATCACAGGCTATGTTGTCTGCTTAGGCCAATCCTTAATATCTTGAGAATCAAAGAAACAAAGCACAGTCAGTAGATCTTCAGCTGAGAGTGAATACAGAGCTATGAGCTCAACAACAGCAGAGGTGCAGTGGATCATGTACATTCTCCATGATTTGAAGATTAACCATTCCCAACTTGCTCTAATCTACACAGACAGTAGAGCTGCTTATTGCATTGCACACAACCCTGTGTTGCATGAGAAGACAAAACACATTCAGATTGATTATCATTACACAAGAGAAAAGATCAAACAAGGCATCATCAAGATTATTCAACTTCCTACTTTAAAAAACATTGTTGATGTCTTGACAAAGCCACAAGGACCAAGCCAATTTCAAGAATTCATGTCCGAAATGGGATTAGTTAACATCCACTCCCATTTTGAGGGGGGGTCTTAAGTCATACATGTAATTTAGTCAACTAATACTCTTTGGTATTAGAACTACTACCCTTCAGTCTTACTTGTTTATTCACTTAGACACTTAGTATAAATAGAGGACTTCCTCTATCCCACACACTCACTTATTCAGTTTAGATTTCCAGATTCAGTTGTAACAAACAAACTCTCTCATTTCTTGTTGATCTCAATATTCAAAGATGATTCTTAGTTCATCAATCTCTACAGTTATTTAATGTTGATAAATTATTTTGAGATATAATTCTCAATTAAAAAAAATAGACAGGGCAGGGCGAGTAAAACTCATAGGGTTCACGGGGCGAAGCAGGTAGAGAAGGTCCAAAAACCCAGCGGGACGGAGCAGGTCTTCAAAAAACCTGGCGGGACGGGTCCTGGGATAGACCAAACCCGCCCCGTTACCATCCATCCTAATTTGAATCCACTAGATAACAAGAATTACCTTTATTTTTATTTATCAATCCATTGTGAATTGTAATCTATATATAATTAAATATACATATTTAATTAAAATTAATAAACACGATATATTATATATAAAGCCTCAATTTTGAACATTAAAATGTTGCAGCAGAGTGGTTAACATTTCTACATATTATCTCAATAGACTTGGGTTTGATTCTCAATAGCAACTTTATTTTATTTTAAATAATGTAAATAAATACGAAGACTTTGTTTATTTACTTACCAAAAAATTCAATTCCTCACCACAATCAAACGCATTCTTATTCCACTTTCTCTTAATCAAACGCCCTCTAATTTTTTAACCTGTCTTTTTACTGTTTTAATTTCTGAAAATTATTTATAGACTGCGAATACAACTATATAATCTATACCTCCTTAAATGGTTTGGGGAAGGACCCACGTGGAAATGGTGTGTAAAGTTTTTGGGCATTTCTTTTGGTTTCGGATTTGGCTTGACTTCGTCAGTGGGCTTTTTCAAATATGGGCCTTTAATATTTGACTGTTGGGTAAATTTTGTTGGGCATTTAACATTTAGCTTTTGGTTTTATTTCGTTGGGCATAAAATGGGGCTTCAAAATTTGGGCTTGTTCTTACGGATTAGTCATGGATTTATTGTAGGGCGAGGTTACGTATACAACCCCACAATTTGGAAGACACCCCTTTGATATTTTTGTTATTTTAATGTAGATAGGAAAATTCTATTATACCCTTTATTATTGATTTAAACATGATTTTTTTTTCTCTTCGAAGATGGTTATTACTCAAACTCGAAACCCTCTAAACACACCCCATTTATTAAACACACCTCAATTAAATTTTAAAATTCATACATTATTAATCTTAACTTAATTCATTCCTATTTTTTATATCAGGCAAATGATGACTTAAACTCATGATCTCACGGTATAGGTAGTGGTGTTTTAACCACTTAATTCATTCATATTGTATCCTTGTCCCTCAAAACAAAATTAAAAAAAAAAATATTTTCCTGCATTTACCTCTTCTCCGTTCTTTAAAAATATATATTAATCTTTCTTATTTTTAAATTTTTTTTATCTAACGTCCAATTTTTTTTAAAAAAATATATATAAAATCTGAAATGAAATCTTCAAAAATATATAAATTAATGTTAACAAAATAATTTTTTTAAATACAAATAAAGTAGATAATTTTTTTAATGAAATTAAGTAAAAAAAAAAAAAAATATTACATTAAAAAGTTCTAAAACACTAAACAAAATCGGTAAAATATTAAAAAAATTAAATGAATCTTCAAAAAAATTAAAAGATAAAAATCTTTAAAAAAGTAACAATACATACTGTGTTTTCATAATAGAATTGGAGATGACATTGGTTGGCGGTTCAATCGATTGGACCGGTTGAATCGGCGATTCAACCGCTAAAATGATGTCTATCAATTATTCTCTATATTACATTAAAAACATAAAATAAATGTGCATTATAGAATTTAAAATTATAAATTTATAAGTTTCATATTTAAATAAACACAATATAATCTAGAAAACACAGCACAGCACAATTTAAAATACTAATTTAAAATAAGGATGTCAAGTGTGGATAGCTCAAGTGGTTAGAGTTTCACTACCTAAGACCCCGAGGTCTTGGGTTTGAGACACAGAGAGAGAATATTTATTCCCTCTTGTGGTGGTTCCTATCATGTGAGATGGTGATCCCCCCCTCTTGTGGGGTGTGGTTCCGAGTTCAGTGATGATGATTCTTGGTTCTAAAATTTAGATTTGGTGATCACCCTCTTGTGGTGGTTCTTGTTTTTTTTTACAAATGAGATGAAATGATGTTGTAATACTCAAGGGATTATTGTAATTGATTATGTTAGAGAACTATTGTAATTACCTTTCAAAAAAAATTAAAATAAGAATGATAGAAATAAGGATTAACATTTAAATTAATTTTTAAAAAAAAAAAATTTAATTTTTGGTCGATTTTTTCATTCTGGCCGATTTTTTCTGATTCAACCATAAGATCGATTTTAAGGGTAATCAGAGCGATTCCATGACGGATTCCTAGTTCAACCGATTTTTTAACACTGAATACATAAATAAAATCTTAAAAAGATAAATTGAATAAATTTTAAATAAAATTAAATTAAAAATCAATTGAAGAGTTCAAATTTTGAAAAGAATTAAATAAAATAAAAAATATAAGAAAAAACAAACGAAATCTTTAAAAATAATTAAATTAAAAAATAACCTAACCAAATTTTATAGTCTTAGTCTTGCATGCATCCAGGTGCATCGTGCCCTTTATAGTGCATTTTAGAATCATGTAACTTGTGATATTTAAATATGCAATTATTTTATTTTTTGTATAACAAATTACGTGATTCCAAAATACATTATGAGTGCACAATCACATGAGATATCCCCTAACAACGCATGCAATTGACTCTCTTCGCCCTAATTTAGATTGATCATTTTCTGTAAATAGGTATTGTAATTAGATTGGTCATTTCCTAAAAAGGAAATAAAATAATTTTATTTACCAAACAATACCCCTTACAAACAACATTATTTACATCACATGTCACTCTACTACCCACACTAAATCCATTTTATATCATTTAATACTAATAAATTCTATTTTTTAAGTTGAATTGACATTCATACCCCTCCACCAAATCCACTTTACACCATTTAATATTATTATTTCAAACATTTCTTAAACTTCGGATCTACCGTGACCTAATAATCAAAATTAGAATGGAGAGAGTATTTGAAAAGAAGACTAAGTGTTTTAGACCTCAACTATCACCCAATAAGCACTTATTTTTAAAATAAGTTGAGTCAAACTCACACCCACTTAAAATTTAAGTGCTTTTGCACTGTAGAGTAGTGGTCTGAACTAGTTTCATTCCTCTGTACCATTTTCTCATGTTCCAAATATGTCACACTTCCTGGATCTTTAACACATGGATCCAGGATTATGATAGGTCTTTGGATAATATTTTAATCTCCACTTATCATACATCCACAGCATTAAATATGAAATGGAACACTAAAAGTGGAACAAATGATATTATTCGGGTTTGAAACCCCCCCCAAAGTCCATTACGATTAGAGAGATTTGTGCGAGTCCCGAAACAAGAGTAATAACCCGTTTAAAAAGGATTAAACCAGAAAGTTAATAATGATAAATATTAACCGTATATGAACGTCATAAAAGCAGCAACCAAAACCAAAGCCGATAATGTTAAAACCCAACGGTCAAGTCACCACCAAAGCTAAAACGACAGGGGGACATGCACGTGCGCCCTCCGTGACTCCTAAAAATTATGTCCCTGCAAGTACTCACCAACTCCCCCTCAACGGTCATATTCCACCGACATCATAACGGTCACATTTCTCCCGCAATATCCACCGTCCGATCTCCCCACAATCTCCAATCCCCTCGCCTCCCTTTTTACCGACCTACCCTTTTTCTTAAGGTAAAAACCGTGGTGCCTCTGCTTGTTGGGTATATAAAAACTCACTCCTATTTTGTTTTATGGCTTTTTGGGTAGTGGGGTTAGGATAAGTCACTCTATTTTTCAAGAAAGGATAAAAAAAACAGAGAGATGATGACTGTTTCGTTTGTTTCTTGATCTGGGTTTTTTTTTTGGGGGGCGTTTTGAGTTAATTAATTACAGAGCATGGGTGTTTTGAAGGAAAACTCATTTATGGTGTTTTTCAGGTGCTCATTTGAAGGACGATGTATCTTTTACGGAAAATTGCATGCATGGTTTGATCAAAAATCGCGTTTCATGGGAGTGATTTGGGTTTGAAAGCTGTGGAATCCGATTGTCATTTTTTTTCTTAGTTAGTTAGGTGTTGATTCATCAATGCATTGTTTGATTCTTTGATTCTTTGTTGTTTGTTTTAACAATTCTTTACATTCTTTGTTGCACATAAACATATATATCAATATCATCATAATAGGACACAAGAAAGCATTTTCACACACAGAGAGAGAGGAGGTGTTTGATTTGTTTTGACATCGGATTCCAATTTCCCATTTTTTCTTGGTTTTTTCATTTCTTGAAACTCACTCACACACTCACTATAGAAAACCAACATTGTTCTGTTTCTCTTGATTTCTCCATTCCCTTGGGGGCATATTTCCACATTAGTTCGAAACAGCATAAAAACAAAAGAGAGATAGATAGAGAAACATAGAAAGGATCAAAATCAAAAAGGGGTGGGTGTATTTCGAAAAATTAAAAAAAAACAGAGGAAAAACAAAAAAATTGGGTAAGTTTGTTCAAGAATGTTGGCCGGTTGTTCATCCACGTTGCTGTCACCGCGCCACAGATTAAGGAGTAAAGCATCGTGTCACAATATCCCAACAATGAGCACATAAAGACTGGACATTCCCTGCAGTTTCGCCCGAAAAGACGCTTCTAGGTCTCACTCTCAGCCTGTTAGGCCCGTTGTTGGCCTTTCAATTGACAACAACAGCAACAAGCCCATTGAAGGCCTCAGGCAAAATATCAAACTTGCCCCTGTCGCGGCAGAGACTAGGAAGAAGAGGTTCGCAGCAGATGATGAGGATAGTAGTTACATGAACAGGGTGAAGAGCAGATGAGGGTTTCTGGTTTCACCCTGGATTGGATGAGAGAGGCTGTTCTGCCCCCTTTATCGAATATCCCCTGGTTTGATTCTGTTATAACTGAAATTACCGATTTGGGCAAGAGCAGTAAAAATGTTGATGATACGATTAAAGAGGTATCGGGTTCTTCAAGCACGTCTTCCGGTAGCCAGGGTTTGGTAGTCGGGTCGCGGGGCGGAGCATGGAGCGGGTAACGGGTCAGGGTAATCCCCGGTTCAGGATCCGATTGCGAGCGTGGAGGCAGGGCATAATGGGAATTTCAACCACCGCGAGCACGAGTACGTTGAGCTGATCGGGTTATTGGTGGCCTGCGCGGAGCAGATTAGCTCGAAGAACATCGCCGCAGTGAATCACTGCCTCTCTAGGTTTGGGTGATTGGCGTCGCCCTTACTTCACGGAGGCGTTGGCTCTGCTGGCGTCGCGCCGTCAAGACGTGTTCCACATCTCCGCGCCCACGTGGCGTGGAGACGACGACGCCGGGTCGTTTTTCGGGCTTTTGAATCAGTCAGCCCGATTCAAATTCGTTCATTTCACATCGAATGAGATTCTTCTCCCAAGCCAAGGAAAAGAGAGGGTCCACATCATCGATTTTGATATCAAGCGGGGGCTTCAATGGCTAGGTCTGCGTTTTGAGCTTGGCAAACCGCCGATCCGAATCACGGGGATAGGCTTAATCAAGGTGAATTAATCGAAACGGGAGATAGGCTAGCGGGATTCACGGAGGCTTTCAATTTATCATTCGAGTTCCATCCGGCCGCCGACGGCCAAGATGTGCGGGTATGGATGCTCCACGTCAAGGAGAAGGAAACTGTGGCGGTCAACTGCGGTACCAACCGTGATAAGATGTTGTACGACGAGTCCGGGCGTTTCGCGTGATTTTCGGGGCCGATTTGGCACGGAAGCGGCGGAAGTTGTTATAATGGGGAGCGAAGAAAGGGCCCACAATGACGCCACACTCGACGCCAGTCAGTACAAGTCGTTGAGATATTACTCGGGCGATTTTTCAACTCGATGGATTCGACCTTAGATCAATGACCCGTTAAGGGTCAAGATTGAGGAGGAGATTTTCGGGCGGAAATCGGGAATATTATTTCTTCGAAGGGCGGAGAGAGCCTGGAGCGGCACGCGGGGTTCGACACGTGGGCGGAGATGATGGAGGGGGGAGGATTCCGGATGCGGGGTGAGCGAGAGGAGGGTCTTTGTCATGAGCACAAAAAATATGGAAAATAGATGATCTATTATATTCTTGAGGGCTTGGCCCATTTCATTTTATATAGTGGCTTGAGATTTAATTATGGGCTCGCTCGAGGGTTAAAGGAAATTTGAAGAGTCGGCCGAGGTTTATCTGAGCGAGACATCCGAGCACGAGGGTTTTCTCTCGAGCCTCAGGTGGGGTTTGCATCTGAGCCTGAGGGCCTTTCTACTGAGCCTCAGGTGGGGTTTCCTACTGAGCCTGAGGGGTTTCCTATTGAGCCTCAGGTGGGGTTTCTTACTGAGCCTGAGGGGTTTCCTACTGAGCCTCAGGTGGGGTTTCATACTGAGCCTTAGGGGTTTCCTATCGAGCCTCAGGTGGGGTTTTTCTCGAGGAGCGATGGGTTTTCACCGAGCAAAATGGCCTCGAGTGTCATTATCGATCGAGCCAAATCCACCTGAGTGGATGTACCTGAATGAGCAGAATTCCCCTGAGCCAAATCCACCTGAGTGGATTAATTTGAACGAAGAAATGTTGGGCTTTTTAATGTTGGGCCCAGACAAATAGGGCCAACGGCCGATGAATGAAATATCAGAAAAATTACAACTATTCTCTCTCCTCTAACGATCTCTCTCTCTATCTAATTCTATCTCCCCTAATTTCTTCTAATCTTCAAATCTTCATCTCTTACTCTCTTCCTCTTTATGCAATTTATCTTCGTATTTCCAGAAAATTATACAAAAATATGGATTTAAATGTCGGTAGCGCTGGGAACGCTACAGGTGCTTCAGGGGAGGATGATGCTGAAGATGTACGCGCCGGCGGAGGAGAGTTACACGGTGGAGATGCAGGGCGGCGCCGCCGCCGTGACGCTGAGTTGGTTGGATCAGCCGCTGTGGGAGCCGGTTGGGGGAATTTAATTTAATTTTTTTATTTCTACACAGATGATTGATACGTATAGGTCGTGTTAGCATTCTTTGATTCATTGAATTTGCAGATATAGGAGGATGATTTGTTTTGAGGTTTAGTCAGTTTGGTTTATTATATTCTTTGATTCTTTATCGTTTAATTTGCCACTTGTTCATCATGGATTCTTTTGTATCAATATTCACTACTCATGTACTCTAATTTCTGAATATCAAAGTTACACAATTTTATTAAAAAAAATTGTCTGTTTTGTGTTTGATTATTTATTTATTGAAGTGTTTTTTACTTGATTGGGCTGAAAACGGAGGACTGATGAGAGTGATGATGACAAAACTAGCTTGTGTTGATCATGAAAACCAAGAAACAAGAGAAATAATATGCTCTGTAGTTGAATTAGCATAAAATTTCATGGGAGTATATGCTACTTATATACAATATACACCATAAAAGTAATAGTATAATACACCTTCAAGGGGTACTCGAAAGCCCACGAATTACAAATTATCTGAACTATTACAATTTAATTAGTAAACACTCTGACTGTTAGTAATCCCAAGCGGAATATGATTTAGAACAAGAGATCGAATAATGAGATGGCATCCACATCCAAAACTAGTATATTAAAACAAGTCGTCTTACATTATACTCCCTCCGTCCCGCTATGATTGTCATGTTTTCCTTTTATGGGTGTCCCGCTATGATTGTCACATTCCATAAAAGGAAAAAACAACACTCCACTACCTATTATTTTAATATTATTCCCCACTTTTCATCTCAACTACCACACATACCTTTACTTTTCATCCATTAAATACTATAAAAACCCACTATCTATTATTTTAACGTTATTTCTTAAATCATTCAACAAAAAAAAACGTGACAATCATAGCGGGACGGAGGGAGTAGTTTTTAAGACTAGTATAATTCATTCATGAGAGTTTGTTCATAATCATTTAACATATATGATTGTATGTTAAATGAGATCAAACTCCTGTAGTCAAATTAAAAAGGAGATGCAATCTTCAAGGAAAAAATAATCGACATGATTTAGGCAATGTATGTAGCAAACCATTAAATACTATAAAAACCCACTATCTATTATTTTAATGTTATTTCTTAAACCATTCAACAAAAAGAAACGTGATAATCATAACGGGACAGAGGGAGTAGTTTTTAAGACTAGTATAATTCATTCATGAGAGTTTGTTCATAATCATTTAACATATATGATTGTATGTTAAATGAGATCAAACTCCTGTAGTCAAATTAAAAAGGAGATGCAATCTTCAAGGAAAAAATAATCGACATAATTTAGGCAATGTATGTAGCAATGCATAAATTAAAAGACACGCTTGCATAAAACAGTCTCACGATGAGACGAAATATAATTTGAGCATATTACGTTTTAACATTTTAAAACAAATAAATGTTAATATAAGCTAATTTATATTCCGTGTCATGTATGAGACTCTCATATGAATTTGTCATAAAAATAATCAAAATTAACTTCCAACACTATTACCCATCAATAAGAATGACCCAACGCTGCTTTTTTTCTTTCTTTCTTCCATATTATCGATAGTCTCTGAACTTTTCGTCAAAAAAAAAAATCGATAAACTTAAAGAATCCAGCATACAGATATTCATCTCCCTGATCATATAACACCCAAAACAAGCACCATACATTATTAACAAGACACCAAATCCATATTCTCCAAAAAAAAACTGTCACCTCGGTCTTTCAGGGCCCGAATATGTCCTTTGATCACCCACCTAGGGGATGACAAGTACTTTTTACATACCACGATGTTAGAAGCCATTTTTGGGTTCTCAATAGGAATGCAAATAAGATCATGCCCAAGAATCATTGGACACAAAAAAAAAAAAATTAGTAGCAAACTATGACAAATGTTTCTATGGAGAGACTGCATCTTTGGAAAGTTTACAGAGTAAGCGTTTACGTCGAAATCGACTCCAGATACAAGGCTTCTTGCTTGCTTGTCAGACCCAATTCATCCAGTGTTGAGTCACTCTCTTCGTCACTAAATGCACGCCGAGGATAAGGCCTCACCTGAACATATGAGAAAAATCAAAACATTCAAAACCAAATATCATATTTGCATTCCGAAAATTTTCTTATGTTGATCTATATTTTCATAGACTGCTCTTTTGAAAATTGTGGTGGATAACTTTAGGCTCAAAAAGAGATTTAACAAAACCTCAAGTGTAACTTACAAAGCTACACCTTGTGATGCAATATTTTAAAATTACAAATACCCTGTACTAATCACTCTCTTGAGATCAGTATATTATTCTTAGTAACAAAAATTGTGGGGGAAAAAAGTCGAGGATGGTATATACAAGTTTTGAAAGAGAGTTGAGATTTCTGGCATTAGGCTAAACGTAAAGGTACCTTTGACTTGGGATTACAAAACCGGATTTGAGATTTTAAAGTCCCAAACATACCATTTTTTTTCCATCACCCTACAAAAATACCTATAAATCCCACACACACCATTTTTATTCTCACTGTTCTTTTGTTTATCATTTTTCACACATTTTTCTCAATTTTACAACTTCCAACAAAACACACTAATCATTACACAATCATTCAATCATTACAATTACAAACCCATCCTACTTAAATCTCAAAACAAACACACACCATTACTATTTATCCAGACTTTAAAATCCAAATTTAAAAATCCACTAAATCCCAAGTCAAAACATTAAGGCTAGAATAATTTCTAACAAAGGACCAACATTAACAAGGAGTGTGATAAAAAGATTTTACCAATCTGTAACTGCCAGGTTTGACCACTCTGCCAACATCAATGAAGTCGAATAGGCACTGCAAATATCAAGAATAAAGCATGAGCAACATCACACGGAATTCCTTATGCTTTTTATTAGCAATTAAACATGTTGGCACTTAATTATCTTCAAACCTAAATTTAAACATATCAAACAATAATATCAAGTGAATTAAATAACTAATTTTGATCACAAAAAAGATTCCTCTATGGTTAGTGCCTATATTTCCAGTGAGATATCTACATATTCAGCAGTGAAAAGTTAAGTATGTCTGCTCTAGCTTTGCAACTTTAGCCCGAGTAGAGATCATGTAATAATTCTCAGGCAACGGATTACCTGTAGCTTATCTGTTTTGAGAAAACGTCTTCCTCGCCTATTTCCATCAGGCATTCGCACTAGGAGAGTAACAGCATTTTCATCGCCTGCTGTTGGTTCTTGGGGAAGGGAAGCTTCTTTTGCAGCCAATTGTCTCTCATTTTCCTGGACAAAAAAGGCATGCATCTTCAGGAAATAGTATTTACAAAAAAAGGCATGCATCTTCAGGAAATAGTATTTAATACTATCGAAAAATTTGTACTAAATAACAATGAGATACAAAAACATCATATCACTGCTGGTCAATGACTCCAAAAAAAAAAAAGGAAAGAGCTCAAAACGATACAATTTCGCAGTTGATGGCAAAATACTTCTATGCACAAGTTGCACCATGCAACTCAAGTGCATTTTAATATGGTATTATTTGATCTACTAAAAGGCATTAGTTGGTCAGTATTAGCTATTTTCACTGAACAATAAGTTGATTGCTTAAAACATACGCCCTCGTTGCATCGCATTTTCTGCAGAGCTACAATGGTTGCCTAATATGACCCTAGAAGAATCTAGAAAGAAATTATCCATACACAACCACATCAAATTTCTCTTAACTTAACTTTACATCTCTTTAGTGCAATATTTGAGAAAAAAACAGTGGGTGTATATTTGCAAGATGCTAAAACAATCAATTGAGGACTTCCATTTCTGCTTAAATAATAGTGCAATGTATGGAAATAGCCATTAGAAATACCAAACAATAACCTACATGGAGAATGGAACTTAGAATTTGAAACAATAACAAGAAGTTCGCAAAGCTGAACAGGAATCAGCACATTTAGAAAAGTGCAGCCAATGTGATATTGAATCTGAAGAAACAAGCTAAATACAAGATGACCTAAACAAAGAAGTGCATTATATTGATGCAAAAATTGAATCTCCAAGAAACTACAATCAAGAATCTCTTTCCAGGATGCTTTAACCATTGCTCTATTCTCTGTCCCAAAATTGGCAGGAAAAGTTCTCTTACACGGTTTATCTATGTGTTTGGGGATCCTTTTTTTTTTTTTTTTTTTTTTGTCTATGTGTTTGGATGCAGCTCTCTTTTTCCCCCACCCTTCAACCCCACACACACACAATGATCTTTTAACAATTTTCATAAACTACTACTCTCTCCCAATTGAACTTCTTATAAATAAATTTTGAAATTTCATAAAAATTAATATATATGACAATTTGTGGCTTATATAATAATAAGAGTTGCACAAAGGGGAGTACTCATAGACAAATTAAATATGTAAATTTGTTTGTAGTAGATATCTAATAAAAAAATATTACTGGAATAAAATAATAAAGAAAAACCTAAAAATATTCTCTAGGAGTAAAATTTGTCTGTGGTTTCAGTTCGCACCAAATTTGAGCAAAATGATTGCATGTCCTCTATGAAGAGCATAAAAGAAAATATAATCACTAATATGTGGATCATAAATTCGAAATTTTGGTATATGATTCCATTGGTTGATAAGAGCATATATACACATACAAACATAATAGAACACACTGAATCAAGCATCAGAAATCCATATCATCACATTCATGCAGCCGCAAAAATGCATACATTATGTGCCCACAAAATAAGATGGGTAAAGGAAAAGAGGGAGGTGGGGCCCAGGTTAAGTTGGGCATGGAGATTAATCTTCACCATGTGGGACAGCAGAAGGGGCAATGATAGATTGGCTTCTTGATTCCATGCTAAGTTCAGTTTCCCAAGTCATATAAACGCATAAAGTAGGTAATTTTCAGAGTGTTGGTAGCCACAACGAATAGTGAAAGGGCAGCATCTAGTGCATCATATAAAATCTTGCATAAAACCTTGATAAAGACATAAAATACGGTGGGCATATCGGCTCCACAAGTGCTAAAATCGACTCATATCCAACATCTTGAAATTTAGATACCTGTTCTTCTTGCAATTTTCTGCGCAAAACTTCCTCCTTGTGTAATGCTTCTGCTAGGGCTTCTTCCTTGGCCTTCAATTCCTTTTCTTGGTCAGCTTGTAATGCAGCAAGATACTCGTCGTTCTACATACAAAATTATATATTGGTAATCAAGGTAAGCTAATACTTTAATGGCATTACAAGTTTTAGAGAAAACCTGCTGTTCTCGTATCAACCGCTGGGCAGTAAGAGAAGGTGATGGAGGACGTGGTACATTTCTGGAGTAGGGACCCACAGATGCACCTAAACCATTCTGCCTGAATTGATGAGGGAAATTATATCCACCTCCTTCAGGGATCCCTCCAAACATTGCAGCTTCAAGCATTACAGCTTCATCATGTTCCTCAGATGAGATGGCCCCCCACTTTCACATATGCACAGATAGAAGAATAAAATTCAATTGTGCCAAGTCATTTAAAAGAGGTTTTTTTTTAATTCTTTCATGATGTCAAAAACATGTGACCCAAGAATAGCAAGAGAGAAGAATTCACCACATCAGATGGGAAGTCACTCCTGATTTGCTGTGGAGGACTCAAAGGTGGCGTAGTTTCAAAAACATCAGTGTTTGAAGACACTCGTCTCCTCCTACGTCTAACCAGTGGTAGCTCTTCTGCATCTACAGCTTCATCTTGGAGGGACGAGCTCCCAACCTCCAGCCCGGATTGCCTACAGACACCAAATGCTTTATCCAACTCAAGGGTACAAACATATTATGCAGACACAGTTTTAATAGAGACATTTCAAGTAGACAGTAGTTTTATCACTCATATAGACAACAGCAAATACTCACCTTCCATTTGAGGGTAATGTCTCAATTTCATCTGAGTCAGCTGATACATGACCTACTTCTGAAGCTCCAACCTTTCCTTCAAGTTCCCGGAGCGCTTTTTCTTGCTCTGCAGCCTAGAACCAGATCTTGTAAACTGAAGCAATTTCAATCCAAAAAAAGGCATATTGCATCTAAAGGGCCTTAAACTATCAAAGTCTATTTTGAAAGGGCCTTAAACTATCAAAGTCTATTTTGAAAGGCCCTTAAGCTATTTTTTAATTTTAAACAACGCTTGAATTATTAAATTTGGTTTCACAAGACCCTTTTTTTAACAATCCATGGGTTGGTTTGTGCATTTTGTAACTTCTTAATTTGAAATATTAATTATCTACATGTCAATTTTTAATCCCACTTGTAATTTAAAATGCACGACCACTTACAGCAGTACACGCGTGAGTTACACTCGTTGACCGACTGACGAGAAAGGGTCTCATGAAACAAAAATAATACTTCAAGGGTACTTTACAAAAAGAAAAAGTTTTAAGGGCCTTCCGAAATAAACGTTAATAGTATAAGGGCCTTAGAAGCATTATGTCTCCAAAAATATTGCATGTACAAAATTCAAAGAAAATAGCAACTCATATTCTGTAAATAGATTGCATACCTGATTTGAAAGTGCAGCATCCTTCTTGGAAGCCTCAATGGCAGCTCGTATCATTTCTTCCTCTATATCATTTCCATAGTCTGGGATATCTACAATATTTGGAGCACTTGGTCCAGAATTCATCGAGCTACGTCCAGCCCCATGCCCAGTAGCATGTGTTATCGGTGAACTCGGGGAATTTTGGTCATCATCCATCACGAGTGTTCCACGTACTTCTGGTAAATGATCATGTGCGGTTTCAGTAACATCCACAATAATGGGAGCATCAGCCGAACGGCCATGGGGAACATACTCGTTTCTCACTTCAATCGGGATCTCTCTCACCTCTCTAGGATGTGAGACGAAGGGTGCCCGAGTTGAAGCATCACCAATATTAAATATATTTCTGGGGAAGCTGGGATCGAGGAGAGAGAAAGGATTTAAATCTCTGCCAAAGGGTAATAAGGAAGACGGCGATCTATGGGGCACAAACGATATTGTATCATCTAGGTCCATCATAACATCAGGGGTGATAGGTGACTGTTGATTTCTGCATGCATAGAAGAAAAAAGGGATCTTATAACATCAAAGAATTTTGTTTATCATCATTCAAAATGAATACATATAAAGAAACATTGTAAAGCACTAACACGTTTCTATCCCCTTCGACGAAATGGGCATTAACAGCTTCATTGAGATTGCCATGATGCTCCTGCTCAACCAAGGTCAGAAAAATGTAACAAAATTGACTTGTAAATAACAGAATTTAGTTCTGTGTAAAATCCCTTGAAAATTCCTCAAATATCTTACACAGAAAATTAGATAATTGACAGCCTTGAAAACTGTAACAGAATTACAGAAACTACAACCCTTCAGATTATATAACTAGTTTAGTGTGTAAGCAAAAACATACTCCGTCAAGGGGAGGAAAAAAGATATAAACTTTCTCAAACATTTTCCCAAATCAAATACCAAGGGAAATAAAATATAACGAGGGAATTTGAAAAGTAGCTAGCAAAAGACACTGATAAATCGAGCACAATGCAAAGGAGGTACTAAATTGCCTATAGATACTTAAGCCTCGTACGAAAACAAAATGATTTGCTAGGGTGAAAACTCAGATAAACCTGTTCGTTGAAGGAATCATTTTGAGTAATAGAAAAAATAATAATACTGAGTTTGTTGTTTCTATTCTTAAATGGCAATGTCCCTTTAGTTTTCATCTGCCTCCAACATTTTCTTCTTGAAAAGAAACCGTAAATTTAAATACACAAGCAAATTCCTTGGTAAACATTATTCGGTATGACCAAATGAAAGACAACAATCAAAACCACTATGAGTATTAATAAGCCCAACGAGTAAAACCATACAAGCAGAACTTCATGGATGATTAATTATTTTTCAGCGACATATTTGTACTTCTCAATCCTAGTTGTTTCTTTTGGTGCCACAAGTGCTGCTATCAGCAACCAAATCCCCAAGGAACCCAAATTTAGCATAAATGAAGGACAATGGTTCTCATATAAGTAAAATCATACATATTACAGTCTCCAAATCATCCTCAATTCTCCTAGCTAACAAGATCAGGTTACGAAACCACGCGGAGTGGAATGGAGTGGAATTCGAGTCAGAATTATTCCATTAATTCATCCTAATTCATCCTAAAAGTTAAAAAAAGAAGAAAAAAATTCTTAGCAGACATCACCAAATTCAAAACCTATTCAAGATTTTTCATTCCACCAAATAACACTCACATGTTTGTTAAAGGAGACACCACGTTTCTGTTGAAATCAACAATAATAGTTGATCGGTAAATGCAAATAAAATAATCAATTTAGTTAATGACCTCCAATCACAAGTATAAAAAAGAAGCTCATAAATTTTCCTAAAACTCTAGTAATTTGATCTGCTCAATTCCACAAAACAAAATCAAAACAGAATACTACAGATTCACACAAGCAAAATGTCTGCGCAGGTTACAATCAAACAACTCCGCTTATCTCTGATCAAAATTCAACTAAAAAAACTTCCATAGAAAAAAGAAAATACACAAAATTAAAATAAACAAGACAAATAAGAACTATATTAAGCTTAAAAAAACCACCTCAAGTTTTCTAGCAGAGGCGGCTTCATCAACGCCAGTAATGCTCATGAACATTTGGATAGCTTCTTGATCAGTTGTCGCCATTTTCTTGATTATTGTTTACGTTTTTTCTTTTTCCCGGAGATGAAAAAAGGGAAAACGTATTTGCGTGTGCCAGTTATATTTGGTGTGAGTTAGATGAAAAATGTGAAAATCAAATGGAAAGAGAGAAATATATCTGTCGAACGGAAGATACACCGAGGGGGTGAGGGGTGAGGGGCGAGGGCTGAGCGGTCATTTTGTAGCCGATCGAAGGGCAGTTTGGGAAGTAAAAGAAAGGTGCTGGTTCCTTCTATAATATTCTAAACTTCCACGCTTATCTTTCCGTTTTCCTTGCTTTACATTGGAAAATATTTTCTTGAGAGAATAACGTGTATATATCCATTTAATTCAAATAAAATTGAGTAATAGTTATTTGAATTAGTTCTATACATGAGCTTGATGGGAAATATTTTGGTCGTCGAATAGAAGAAAGACACGTGGAGGTTTGTCACAGTTGGAGAACGATTATATTGACTGAAAGAGGAGTTGGGCTGGTAAGAAGAACTCAAGAACTTCATATTGGGCCAAATTGGAAAGACCTCAAGTTGAAGGACCTGAAGGAAAGGAGGAAAATGGACCCAGAGAGATAGGCTGGGCCTGAGTAACTAAAGCGTCAGGAAGTTAGGTTGAACTGTGCTAATTAATCTGAGAGGATTGGGTCTAAGAAAATTGGGCCCAAAACCCTAAATTCGAGAAATACCTTAATGGGCTTAAAAGGAGGAGGGCTCATGGAAGATATGATTAATCTGGGCCGTGAAAGGCACGGATATCGACGGTAGAAGGGCTTTGATCCGCGTGAGTTAGGTAGCAGATTCAGGGAGTTGGTTCCGATTTTCTAGGGAGCCGAGTGCAGGAAGTTGGAGGTTGCGAAATATGCGGAGCTGGAGGAATTATAATCTAAGACCGATTGAAAGGACTCGAGGAGGAAAAACGTGGACCAACTCCAGGAGGATGGAGATTAAGGGAAACCCACGATCTGAACATGGAGAGTGGGAGGAGATAGAGAAACCTCCGGCTGGAGGGGTATAAATACCCCTTCCAGGTAACACATAACAGACACAATCACCTGATTTTACTTACTTACACTTGAATACTTTGAATTGAGCTTCTGAATACGATTTCTTCTGAGATTAAGAATGATAACTGACTTGAGCGTCGGAGAGCCCGAGCCGGAGCCCCCTCCGGCGTGTTTTTCAGGTATTATCGTTCGTGGCGTGGAAAATTCAGAAGAGGAGATAATCAAACTTGGTCCTCCCTCGAGTCCAGGTGTTTACAGGGGATTGGATAGGATCCTGTGCGGTCAAAGCTTGAAGGATTTTCAATATTCAACATACGAATTCCCGTTGAATTCCAGGTCATCTCTTGACCAGTTTTTTGCACATCAAATTGGCGCCGTCTGTGGGAATATCTGAGCAAGACGTGAGTTGCTCTTGAAATTTTATTGAATTCTCCTTCGAATTAATCTAGCTTATAAATGCTAAGTTAATAACTTGGAGTGAGATCATGGATATAATTGAATCTTGAGTAATCATTTTCATCCCGTTTTGATTATGTGAATGATTTGCGTGATTTTTGATAGATGGATGATGTCGTCTCTTGGAGACTCATTTGATAGAATTAGTTTTGTATATGGAGGAACCTTCTGATTCTATGCTCTAGAGAGCTGTTATTTCTGGACTTATGAATTTTTTGGAATATGTTCAAAGAAGCTACTAGATATATATGTTATGTGTATATGTGAGAAAATGGAAGTTTGTTTTTAAATGTGGTGTGAAAAATCATGAAGTAGTGATAAGAGTTGAGATAATTGCATGAAATCTTTGGATAATTTTGTGAAATCTTCGAATATTCTCAATAAATTTTGGGTTTAATTAAATCTTAATGTATTATTGGATGTTGAGTGCTCAAAAAATAGGGGGGCCACGAGGTTCCCCTGGAGAAAGCAGTTCATAGTCCCCACTTTTAGTGGGGGACTAAGTCAACAAACAAGATACAGTTTCCTATTTTTCAGGGATACAAACAGAGAACTAGAAAGTGTTTCCTGATTTAAAGGGAATATGATCAGTTAAAGACCCCCAACTTTAGGGGGAGGACTAAGTCAAAAAATAAGGTGGTTAACCCAGCAGCGTAGACTGGAGGTACATCCGCCCAGTGAGGTGAGGAGTGCAGACTGGGGGTATGTCCGCCCAGCGAGCTGGACATGCAGACTAGAGGTACATACACCCATCAAGGAGGGCAACGTAACCTGGAGGCACAATTCGAGGATGTTCCTGCATCACTTTGCTAGTGCCAGGAGGCAACCGAGGGCAACCTTGTCTCTTTTCGACGAGGTAGAAGGATAACGAAAGCTTGAAAGAATTTTTGAAGCATTCCAATGAGGCTCCTCTGGAAGTTCCTACAGCTACTCCAGAGGGCTGAGAAGTACGTCACTCTGGAGGAAATCAAGAAGGTCAAGAAGGTTGAGACTGAATCAACACACAATGATAAAAAGAGAGAATCAGATTCTAGAAGAAGCAAGAATAAGAGTACGACTGAGTCCAGGACGGAGACCAGGGCGAAGTCTACACGTACCTATGGAGGCGAACCTCGAACCAGGTTTTAGAAATACACCCCCTTGAGGATCCAGCCAACAGAGGTTCTGGAGGCGGCAGAAGACCCCCCATAAATGAAATTTCCATGGTGCGAGAGGACCATCGAAGTTGAAATCTGATAGGTTTTATCGTTTTCATAACGATTATCGCCAGGACACTAACCAATGTTTCCGTTTGAAGGATGAGATTAGAAGATTGATCCAGACAGGTCACCTGAAGGAGTTTCGTTTACAGAGACAAACATAACTCTTGAGGGAGTAAGAGGAGGGAGCAAGAGAAAAAGACGGATGACCGGGATAAGAAGAGGAAGGAGGAAATTGAGAAAACTCCAACACAGAAGAGGGACCTAACTTAGATAACTTTGGGACGGCCAACTGTTGGTGGTTC
This sequence comes from Stenogyne calaminthoides, assembly GCA_037126765.1. NCBI lineage: Eukaryota > Viridiplantae > Streptophyta > Magnoliopsida > Lamiales > Lamiaceae > Stenogyne > Stenogyne calaminthoides. The sequence continues at coordinate 10,955,727 of JBBCBC010000018.1, forward strand.
CTTCCAAACTAGAAAGAAAAGTGTTTGAGGCTTAGAAGCAGAATAGTGGAGAGGAAAAAAAAAAGGATACGATGTGGCCAGGATATTTGTGGATACATGAAGCGTAGCTGATATTATGATGCGAGATTGCTACAAGAGGATGGAGCTAAATGTGAAATTACGACATGTGGAGACATATCTCTACGGTTTTACAGGAGGTATTATCCAGCCCCTTGGTGAGATTACCTTACAGGTGGGACTAGGTGAGCATCCTAGAAGGAGAGTCCTAATGGTGAATTTCCTAATGGTGCAATCACCTGCACCGTATAATGTGGTCTTTGGGAGGCTGAAACTGAATACCCTTCGAGCAGTGGTATTCATTTACCACATGAAGATGAAATTTCTAGTAGGAGTGGAAGATAGGACGAGCTGGAGAGGATGAAATGAGACATCCTGAATTAAAGAAAGTAGAGTTATTGGAAGAGGGGGAGTCCGCAAAGATGCAGCTGATGAGGAGCTGATAGTAATTAAGTTGTACCCAAGGAAGGTAGGATACACTACAAGAATTGAGACACATATGAGCGGAGGCTTGACTAGAAAGCTGATTGAGGTCCTGATGAGGAATGCAAATATTTTCACCTTTTCACCCGAGGACAGGACAGGGATTTCCCCGGATGTGGCTATGCATTACCTCAATGTAAAGCCAGGAGCAAAACCAGTGAAATAAAAGAATGAGACATTTTTCCGACAGGAGAAAATTATTAGATAATTGAGATTTAAAAAGCTCCAACAAAAGAGGATCCTCCCCGTAGAGGGAACTAGAGAATTGAAGGTCACGTGTTTACCTGACCAGAAGATACTGATATAAACGTTCATTCACGGCACTACAATTGAGATGCTCGTCCATGAATGAGGGGGAGTATGAGTGGAGAGAGATACATGAAGGATGCTACACAGATTATATTGAGGAAGATACGTGGAGGATGCTGTGTAAACCATGCAAGTTTCCGGTCCAAAATGCTAGAGATGCGAAAGAGTTGAAAATAACACAACCTAAGTAGGGCGTGTACGGTACACTTCTTTTTTGTTTTTGTGTTTATTTTAATATCCCGGGACATGGTGCCCCATTGAATGTTGATAACTATTTCACCTTGATGTTTGAGGATAATAAATCAATGAGACAAACCATGAAGAGGAGAAGGCCCGGTGAGCGGGCTCATATGAAGAGACTTGTGTTGGGGAATTATTTGCACAGATCTATTCGGGATGAATATTTAAATACAAATTTAATTCTAACAATTATTACTAGCATGAATTAATCATATATTAATTCAAATAATAATTCAACAACAAATCATGCATATAAACAGTTCACGTAAATCCTACACATGCGGAATTACTACGAGTTTACGTGAACGTACCTCTTGGAATGGCAATGGACTCGTCGATGAAAACACACCAAAAAGCCTTCCCAAGTATTCTCTAGTCCTTGCTCGACAATCTGGTGGAAGGATGCTCGCGAACAAGTAACAAAAGGAAAAATAAACTTTGTTGCACCACTTTTGTGGATTTACTAATTTTTCCAGCACATGGAATTGTACTTGGGAATGAAAGAATCATCCCCTATTTATAGATGGGGTGGTGGTCGAAAATTTGGGGAAAAAACAATGTGGGAAAATCTTTTCTTGATCTCCAAGAAATCTTGATATATCTCATATATTTTTTTCTCCATAATTAAAATATTCCACAAAAATCCCACCTCATCTTGTTATGGAATTTTTGAAAATTAAGAGGAAAAAATCCAAGATTTGGATCTTCTTGAATTTATGAGTGTTGGGAGATGAATTTAATGAAAGAAGATTTTGATTAGATCCCAAAACCCCTGAGTATGACATGTTCAGGATAATCTTGATAGTTGAGTCAGGATTCAGTTTTAGAGTATTCAGGATGTTATCTGCACAATGTATAGTCAGCAGATATAGATTAGGATAGGTTCAAGACTCAAGAAGTTTCGAAGAAATCGGTTTCAAGTTTCAAGATGAAATCGAGAAAAAGTTTTCAAGTTTCAAAGATGAAATCGAGAAATCAAGACTCAAAGCAGAAATCGAGATATCAAGACTCAAGCAGAAATCGAGTAATCAAGACTCAAGATCAAGATCAAGATATCACCAAGATATCCGCGGAAGACTCGAGGAAGACATCAAGACTCGTAAGACTCAAGACACGTAAGACTAAAGATCAAGACCCAAGGATACCAAGGCATAAAGAATTATCAAGACTCAAAGAATGTATCAATCCTCAAAGATAAACTCGAATGTTCCGAGGCAATCGGAAATATCTATCCAAGGATACAACATCGAGAAAACGTGATTGCCTAGAAAAATAGATATTGCCCAAGACATTCTCATGCGCATAAAAAGCGAACTAAGACAAAGTGTTGTTAAGGTTATATCACTCAGAGATAGTGACCAAAAAGAGCCGTTGAGTTTGTCTACATTTAGCTGAAGACAAAAGTCAAAAAGAAGAAGACAGCACTGTACTTTACTGACACTGACAGCGACAGGTCACTGAAACATGTCAGTACTATGTTCCAGACTGCAAAAAGTGATGACCAGCTACATGAAAAGTTGTTTGCCTAAAACATGCTAGGGAGTTTCAAACCCTAAATATAGTCGTTCATCACACACCATAAGAGGAAACTCACGAAGCTATCTCTTCCAACGGATAGTTTTTCAAGAGTGACCTTGGTGTATGCCTATAAATACTTGTGACCCTCTACATTGAAGGTTACGGGAAATTTGTAAGCAACTCAAGAGCACTCGAAAACCCAAGAATTTCCCTAGTGTTTTATATCGAAGAGAGCTCATTTCACTAAGCCTAGCTTGATAAGATATATCCAAAGCTTAGTCGAGATATCCTAGCCTTTGCATTGTTCTTAATTGTAAAGGATATCTCATCCTAGTTGGAAACTAACCAAGAAACCCCAAACCCTTTGTAAGGTAGTTTGAGTGTGATTGTTGGTGAGATTGGAGTTGTAAAGAGTTAGTAAACTACATTGAGGTAGTTAGAAAGCTCTAGAGAAGAAGTGAGTAAACTATCTTGGATAGTCAGAAAGCTTGTGTGTGTTTTGAGTAAGTAAACTACAGAGGTAGTCAGAAAGCTCAAAATAGAAAGGTTAGTAAACTACAGAGGTAATCAGAAAACCTTAGGAAGTGTTTAGTGAATTTCTCTGAAGAGATCAGAGAGAGTGGACGTAGGAGCTTGAGTCTCTGAACCACTATAACTTGCTGTGTTATTTGCTTTCTGTATTGCTTTGATTATCTGTTGCATAACTTTGAATTGAAAGCATATTTTCACTGATATTCAGTTGGAATCAATCCACTGAAGCTGCATATAACTGAATCACAGACTATTCCATTAAAATGAAGGTTTTCAGCAAAAGCATAAAACGAGTATAAACTTAGGGCCAACCATTCCGCACATCTGAGTAGCTAGAACAGATAGTTACCAAACTGAACTTACTCTTCTGAGGGTTCAGTAAGTTAGTTATCTGATCCAAGCAGCTCAGGATCTCTGAAAACTCAGGATCAGTTGGGATTATCTGAGGTATCTGAAAGCAACTCAGGATCACTGTCTCAGATAGACTTTGACTCAAGGCGATCTGTGCTTCTCAGGACCAAATCATCAGGACAACCTGACCCAAGCTGACCTCAGTAAAGAAAAGTTTTAAAATCACTGAACACGTGTATTCCCGCCCATACACGTGTAAGACTCGTTTACACCGGGACCAACAAGTGGTATCAGAGCAGTGGTTCAACTTGACCACCTGCTTTGTTGACCATAGTCTTATTTGCTAAAATACTTGTGGTCTATCTGAACAGATTTTATTTGCTGATATCTTAAAAGACTCAGATATAATGTCTTCTAAGAAACTTCCCATGTTCTCAGTAGAGAACTATGATTTATGGAGACTGAGAATGCAGGCTCATCTGTATTCTAAACATGAACGCATGTGGAGAGTGGTCTCTGAAGGGCCATTCAATTTACTGTGGCGAATCCCAGAGGAACAGAAAATGAGAGAAATGATCCCAGGACAGAATTTCCTAAGTCTGATAACCAACTTACTCCTGAGGAGAGGAAGTTAGTCAATCTAGACTATATTGCCAAAGACACACTATACAGTACAATTGATGATGGTGTGATGGAAATGATTTCTCATTGTAATACTGCAAAAGAAATTTGGGATACACTAGCTGTAATGTGCCAAGGCACAGATCATATCAAGGAGAACAAACTTTCAGTTGCCATTGGAAAGTTTGATAGTTTTGAAATGGAAGATGGTGAATTTATAGACAAATTGGAAGTCAGATTCACTAGTATTATAAATGATCTAAATTCACTTGGAAAGAGATATCCACAAAGAGAAGTTGCATTGAAAATTCTTAGAGGTCTTTCTAAGAAATGAGATATTCATTCAGTGGTGATTGAAAACACCAAAAATATTAATTCAATGACGTACCAACAAGTCTTCTCTGAGCTGAAAGCTTATGAGTTCGTAATTGATAAGAAATCAAAGAAAGCTGACAGAAAAGATGATTCATCATCTAGTAAAAATGTGGCTTTCAAGGCCAAGGATAAAACCTGTAAAACTAGAGAGTCTGAGAACTCCCTTGCTAAAAATCAGGATGAGCTTGAGGATAAGCTAGCACTGATGGCAAGGAGGTTTGAAAGACATAATAGTCAATATGGAAAGTATAAAAACTATTACAGGAATCACAGGTACCAGAAGAAAGCTGAGGACAAACCAACTGAAAAGAGAAAAGACCTGAAAGCTGAAGGATCTTCATCCAAAAAGAAAGATTCAAAGTCTAAAGAAGAAAGTGATCAGGATGATGATGCCAACAGATGCTATAACTGTCAAAAGAAAGGTCATTTTCAGTATGATTGTCCAGACCTGAGTGCTAATGAGAGAAGAGAAAGGCAAGCTAAAATAGACAAGAAGTTCTCCAGCAAGAAAGCCATGGTTGCAGAAGAAGAACATTCTGGGGAAGGATCTAGCTCTTCAGATGAAATGTTCTCAGAAAGTGACAGTGATGACATCTGTCTGATGGTTGTGGAGGAGGTAAACTCTTATTTCTCTGTTGTTACTCCTACACTAGCACAAGAGTTATCAAGTTCCACTGTAAACAGTCAATTTGACCTGATGGATTCTTTTGAGAGTCTGATGAAGGACTATGCTGTTTTACAAGAACTGCTAAATGAAACTCAAGAGCAGAACAAAGAACTGAAGGCTGAAAATCTTAAGTGGAAAGACTCTAGCAATACTGAAATCACTTCTCAATTAATGGGAGCTACTGATGAACTAGATGTTCTGAAAGTACAACTCTCAGAGAAAGAGAAGTTGATAGAGACCCTGAATGAAAAACTAGAGAAATCCACTGAAGAGATTCAGCTGATCAGAACTAAGTTCAATGACCTCTCTGAGAAGCATGAAACACTACAAAAATGTGAGGACAGTGCGCAGAAGAAGCTAACTCTATTGAATACTGCATCTAAAGTAATAGATGAAATTCAGAGTTATCAGAGACCTGCCACTATAAAATCTGGATTGGGATACATTCCAGGGGGAACCTCACAAGGTCACCTGAATGCTGCATCAAGTAGCAAGAAGATAATCTTTGTTAAACCAGTGGCACCTACACTTTGAACTGAAGAAATGCCCAAGGTTTTAGACAAGGGAAAAGGACTTATGGTTCCAGAAAAACTGGATGCTCAGGTAAGAAAGCCCAAACCTCAGGTGAAGGCTAGAAAACCTGACCACTCAGTAGGAAAATTTCAGGCAAGTACTTCGAAGCCTCAGGCTAAGAATGCAAACCTGAAAGGATCTGCACTGAACAAGCAGAGGAATTTTCAGAAGAGAAACACTCAGCCGAGACATTCTCAACTGAAAAGACCAAGTCCACAGATTACTGAAAGACCCCAATTTCAGTACAGGCAACCTAAACCCCACTTGCCTAAGGGTAAAGGTTACCTGAACCCGAGTCAACAAAGATTCGGACCAACTACACAGAAGCCAAAGCAATGGAACAAAAGGCCTGTACCAAAGAAAAAATCTAAGGCTCATGTTCATGCCAAGGCTAGCACTCATACACAAGAAACTGCTAAGGCACCCAGAGTAGTAAATGTGTATGTAGATGTTTATGGAAGACAAATCAGCCACTTTAAAGTGATTAGAGTTGTTAGGCAGATTTGGATTCCGAAAGGTACAGCTAACATGGTAGGACCCTACACAAATTGGGTACCTAAGAATTGATCTGTTTTTCAGGAGAAAAACAAGGGCACTGAGCTGATTGAAGATCACATAACACTGATGAGTGGAGATGAAATGGCCCCTGTTGTATGACATCTTGACAGTGGATGCTCAAGACATATGACAGGATTCAAGCAAATACTCAGTGGCTATGTTGAACAAAGAGGCCCTCAGATCACATTTGGAGATAACTCCAAGGGACAAACTGAAGGATATGGAACTTTGAAAATCGATTCAGATCATATCCATGGTGTTTCATATGTATCTGGATTGAAGCATAATTTGCTTTCAATAAGCCAATTTTGTGATAAGGGATTTAATGTTGAGTTCTCAAAGAACTTATGTTATGTGAAAGATGGTATCTCACAGAAAATATTATTGACTGGTACAAGAAAAGGAAATGTGTATCTTGCTGATTGGAGTTCAACTCCTAAAGATACATGTTTGGTTGCAAAAAGTTCCACAGATACCAGTTGGTTATGGCATAAAAGAATGAATCACCTGAATTTCAAAACCCTGAATAAACTTGCAAGATTAGCTCTTGTGAGAGGGTTGCCAAATGAAGTGTTCAGTAAGGAACATGTTTGTGATGCGTGCCAAAAAGGAAAACAAATTAGAGCATCATTTAAAAGCAAAGTAGATGTTTCTACTGAGAGAATACTTCAGTTGTTGCATATGGATCTTTTTGGTCCAGTAACACCAGTGAGCACTAATGGCAGGAAATATACACTCGTAGTAGTTGATGACTACTCAAGATATACATGGGTCATATTCTTACTAAGTAAGAAAGAGACTCAGATAAAACTGCCTGAACTACTGAAAAGGCTCAGTATTGAAAAGAACCTGAGTGTGGTCAAAATCAGATCTTGACAAAGGAACTGAATTTATAAACCATATTATATCTGACTATTGTGCAGCAAATGGAATTACTCATGAAACATCAGCTGCAAGGACCCCTCAACAAAATGGTGTTGCTGAAAGAAGGAACATGACTCTAAAAGAAGCTGCAAGGACCATGATAGTTTGGGTCGATATTCCTAAAAGATTTTGGGGTCAAGTCATCAACACAAAGATGCTATTCTCAAAAACAGATCCATACTGACCAAGAGTCAAGGCAAAACACCATACGAGCTTTGGAATGAAAGGAAGCCTCTTGTTTCTTTCTTTCGCGTGTTTGGTTGCAAGTGTTTCATACACAATAATGGTAAAGATCAGTTGAAAATATTTGATAGAAAAGCTGATGAAGGAATATTCTTAGGATATTTCAAGTCAATAAAAAGCTTTCGAGTTTACAATTTGTAGGACTCTTATTGTGGAAGAAACACTTCATGTTGTTTTTGATGAATCTACTTGTGTTCGGAAGAAACAGAACATGACGCAGAGAACCGACCAAGAGAATCACCGGACTAAGCCTGAAAAAGAATGACAAAACATCCATTGAACCTGAAAAGAAGAAGTCAGTCACCTTCTATGAATGGAGTGACTCAGACTCAGACAAAGAAGTTCAGGATGGAACTCAGGATGATGAGACTCAGGATGGAAATTCTCCACTGAAGGAAAGCCAACACACCGAAGCTGACCAATCTGAACAAACACCAGTTCAGACTCAGGTATGTGATGCCAATGAAGATGTGGTCACAGCTGAGGCAATTTCTGAATCTATCAACCAAAGGGGAACAAATGTCTCTGACAATGTTCTGAATAGAATTTTCCCTGAGGAAGATGATTCCCTTTCTCATTTTCTGTTGTTCCCTGAGTTTAATGAACTGCCTGAACCTAACATTTCAAATGTTAAGGATACTATTGAAGGGGGGAACATCTAGAAGAAGGTGGTTAGATAGTCATCCTACAAGTCAGATTGTGGGTGATCTAACTGATGGTGTTAAAACAAGAAGGTTCCATGGTGAAAGTGCACTATTCTGCTGCTTCCTATCGGAGAAAGAGCTCACCGAGATTGAAGAAGCCCTACAAGATTTTTTTTTGGATTCTTTGCTATGCAAGAAGAATTTGAATCAATTCTCAAGGAATGAAGTATGGGGGAGCTAGTGGATAGGCCCGAAAAGGCACAATGTTATTGGAACCAAGTGGGTATTTAAGAATAAAAAGAGATGAGAACAACAACATTGTAAGAAAAAAAGGCAAGGCTAGTTGCACAAGGTTATTCCCAAGAAGAAGGCTTGGATTATGATGAAACCTTTGCACCTTTTTGTTGCAAAGACTAGAAGCCATCGATTGTTTCTTGCATATCTGCCCACATGAAGTTCACATCTATCAAATGGATGTGAAAAGTGCATTTCGAAGCGGTGTGCTTAAAGAAGAGGTTTATGTGGAACAACCTCCTGGTTTCAGACAGAATGACCAAGTTTAAAGGCTCAGAAAAGCCTTGTATGGTCTTAAGCAAGCACCCAGAGCATGGTATGATACTCTTTCTCAGTTTCTTACTGACCACAGTTTTGTCAAAGGAACTGTTGATAGAACTTTGTTCAGGATAGAAGATGGGGAAGATATCTTACTATTTCAGATATATGTTGATGACATCATTTTTTGATCTCCAAATCATCAGTTGTGTGAAAAGTTTTCTACACTGATGAAAGGCAAGTTTGAGATGTCTATGATGGGGGAGATGAATTTCTTTCTAGGACTTCAAGTGAAACAATCGAAGGAAGGAATCTTCATCAACCAGGCAAAGTACACCAGGGATCTGATTGCCAAGTATGGTGTACAAAATTGCAATGCAGTTAGAATTCCCATGAATACTAACTACAAGATGGATCCTGATCCTGAAGGCAAATCAGTAAGTCACACTGATTATAGAGGGATCATTGGATCATTGCTCTATCTCACAGCAAGTAGGCCAGATATAACATTTGCTGTTGGGATATGTGCAAGATACCAAGTTAATCCTAAGGCTAGTCACATGGAGGCTGGCAAAAAGATACTGAAGTATCTTAAAGGCACAGTGAATAGAGGATTGTTGTATCCAGATGATGATAACCTTGAATTAACTGGTTATTCAGATGCTGATTATGGAGGCTGTAGAATTGACAGGAAGTCCACTACAGGAACTTGTCAATTTCTTGGAAGTAAACTGATATCCTGGTTTTCGAAGAAACATACCTCAGTAGCAACTAGTACTACTGAAGCTGAATACATGGTCTGCAGAAGGAAGGCATTGCGTGCTTCGGATTCTTTGGCTCAGACAACAATTAAGGGATTATAAGGTTGTAGCCAATGAAGTACCAATATTTTGTGATAATAATAGTGCCATTGCTATTTCACAAAATCCGGTATTGCACACCAGATGCAAGCATGTGGATATCAGACATCACTTCATCAGAGATCATGTAGAGAAAAATGACATCAGGATGGAGAAAATTCATACTGATAAGCAGAGAGCTGATATCTTGACTAAACCATTGGCTGAATCAAGATTTTAGGAACTATCAGTTGATTTAGGGATGTTGGATCCAGGTGTATAGAGTAAATCTGAAAAATTGAAGGTTTTCAGATGCATGAAGTTTTCTCAGGATTCTACTGAGAAACTCAGAATAAAATTGGAAATACTGAACCGAGTCTTGAGAAACTCAGGTGTACTGAAGGTCAAGATTTCAAGATCATCTTGAACCCATTCAAGACTTTCAATTATCATCTCGACATTTTATCAAGGTCAATACTCAGTAAGACTGATAGAGGAAAATTAGTCTGAAGAAGTAATGACTCATGCAACTCATTTATTGCTTAAGTGAAACTCAGTAATCATTTGCAATAAATACAAAACACCTGAAGAATGTTTTTGGGGGGGATCTTTGAAATTCCAAGGAAGGTCAACAATCATTAAATGCTCTGTTTCATTTAAACACCAATGAGGTTAAAATGGTGACGTACTTTTCATGATAGTCCTTTCGCTTACCCGATTAATCGATGATCAATCTCAACCGTTGATTTTCATCAAATCGATACGACTTCCCACAAATCGGTCTATATATTCCTTGAGAAGCCATTCAAACCATTTTATTAAACCCTCGTTCCCAAAATCACTCTGCAAATAAAAACCCCTTTGCCCAGAAATCGTCATTTTCAAACCCTAACCTTCAAATTCTTCAAAATGACTTTCTCAATATTCGATAAAATGGTTAAAACCAATAAGCCATGGTATGAGTACGTGGTTTCTCTGGAAAGTACATCCAACGTAAAATATGAAGAAGAGGCGCTTCACTTGATTCGTTTAGCAAAACTGACGAATCTAATCGCAAGCCAACCAGAGGGCGAATACTCTCGAGAGGTAATAGAGTTCGTCTCTAATATGGAAATAGATGAGGATGATAATATTGAGTCCAAAATTTCTGTTTTGCATCTAGAGCATACATCGAAGTATGTAGATTTTGTACGGGAGCTGTATATAGTCCCTAAGAATTTAAACAATGTTTTTGAGTTGTGTGATAGAGGAGAGGATCCCACAACTTATATGTTAGGTCGGGAGCAAGAATATCTTGATAGGATTACTGAACATCCTATTAAGTTTGAGGCGACCTTACATAAGCGGCATTTGAAGCCAAAATACAGAGTTTTGATGGATATTGTGAGTAAGAGTATTATGAGTAGATCAGGGAGCTTTGAACATATTAGCACTCCCAAACTCCGATTGATGGCGGCAATAGAAGATTCACCCACCAAGGATTTCAACTGGCTGAAATATCTGATTAAGGTGGTGAGTGACCAGGCCAAACTCATAAAGAAGGAGGATGGATCTATCTCAATAAAAGGCAAGATACTCCATGCCACCAAAATAGCCTTTATTTTGGAGATGTGTCGAGATGAGGAGGATATCTTTGCCAACACCACTCCATTCCCTAAGTCTAAGGTGATGTTCAAGCCTGTTGCCACCAAAAAGACTATAAAAGGGAAGAAAGAGAAGAAAGTGGAATCACCAGCTGCTACTGAAGAAGCCCAAAAAGCCAGGGGGAAGGCTTTGTTGGAGATCAAGAGGGAGAAGGGTGAAACATTGAAGAAGAAGACCCTTGCTCCAAAGCGCAAAAGATTGGTGGTTCTCACTGATGAGGAGGAGAGTGAGACTGAGGAGATACAACCTGAGAGCCAAAAAGCTCAGAAATCGCCTTTACATGTATTGGCTCAGGCTATCTCAACTGCACAGGAGCAAACTGAGGAGCAAGTATTCTCTGAGGTTCTTGAGACGTCACTAAGCTCTGACAAGTTCTCTCAAGAAATTTTCCAAGGACCTCAGACCTCAGAGCAAGTTCAGATTTCTGCTGAGGAAGCACCCGCTCAGACCTCAGAAACTGCTCAGATTCCTTCTGAGGAAGTGCCTGCTCAGACCTCGGAGCAAGCTCAGAGTCATGCTGAGGAAGCACCAGCTCAGACCTCAGAACCAGTTCAGATTCAGACTGAGGAGCTGCCTGCCCAACCCTCAGATATTGCTGAGCCTCAGGAGCCGATGAACATTGATGAGCTCCTGAGTGATCTATTACTTGATCCTTCAGCAGACTTTTCTACTGAACCTGAGAGCCCGAAGCTCAAGAAGGGTGAAGTTGAAGAGACTGAGTGGCGAAGCAAGGGGGAACGGTTCATTCTAGACAGCTACCCTGAGCTTAGCTCATTTCCTGACCTCCAAGACATCTTCTTCAGATTGAGGTCAACAGTCTATATCCTCAACCAGACTCTTCCTGAAATGCTCAACATAGCTTCATTCAGAGGTGAAGACTGGTGGAACGAGGAAACAACTCTGCTTACTGAATTCTCAGGATTCAGGAAAACCAAGCTCAGGATGAAAATTTCTGATTTTGATGAGCTGGTGAAGAAGAAAATTGCTGAGAGGAATGATGCTGAAGTTGGTGCCCCGAGCTCCAAAGACAAATCTCAAGATGGGGACCAACAAGGGGATGATAAGAGTTAATCTCAGAAGGAGAAAGACCAAACTGATGTTGAAGAGCCTGCTGTCGAACATCCTCAGACTGAAGTTAGCCTTCAGGTAACCTTTGACACTATTAAAAATTATGCCAGGATTACTGAAGTACCTATCTTTAATTCTGTAATGTCTGATATGCAGACTGAGGCTCAGGTGGACACCCAAGCTCAGGGTGAAACCCAAACTCAGACTGAGTCTGAAGCCCAAGTTCAGACTGAAGCTCAGGCTGAACAGCCAGCTCAGGAGAAACAGCAGATCTCATATGCTCCGGAGATTGATCTCACCCCAATAATGGAGAAACTGGAGAAGGTTGAGCTAATCCTGAACAAAGTTGCTCAGATGGAGGAGGTATTGGCCAACCAAGATCAGAAGATGGAAAGCTTGAGTTCTTCTTCAGAACTGTTGCAACTTCAGAACACTCTGACTGAGAAGTTGGCCTCCATAGAAGGAAAGATGGAAGAGAAAATGGAAGGGGTCAGCAGAGCTGAAGAAGAAGCATCAGCAAAGGACTGAATATCTTGAAGCAAAATTGGTGGAGAAGAATGAGATGCTGGTGAAGAATGCTGTTGAGGAGATGAGCTCAATGTTCATGGCCAAAATGACAGACATGTTCAAGGAAGCTCTCTCCAGCCAATTTGTTCATATGTCTGAAGAGTTCTCCGTGGCGAAGAACCACCTAAGAAGGCTCAAAGAGGAGCAAGATCGGTAAGGGGGAAGTGCGAGTGTCGCGACATGAGCAAAGATTATATGGACACAAAGACTCTCGGATTTACGCCCAAGTATGGTTCCAAGAAGGGGGAAAGACCCGGAGCTGATCTGAGAAAATTATTGGAACATACTTTGGAAAGAAAGGCTGTCAAAGATGCAGAAAAGAAAATCATTGCTGAAGCCATGAAAGAAGTCGAAGCCACTGAAAAGCTGAAGTTCAAGATGGTGGAGAAGCCAGTCTACACTCAGGTTTCTGAAGAAACAATGCAAGAAGTAGCTGCAGAGAAACTGAGTGATAGAAGAAGAGTTGGGACAAGCCAAGCTGGAGCTGAATTGCCCACTAAAAGAAAGGTTGTTGCGTTTGTGGAGCCTGAGGGCAAAAGAGCTAAGGCTTCTAAGCCAACTCAAAGGAAGTTGATTCTGGATATTGAAGAATCTGAGGTTGAGCCTCAAAAGAAAGTCTTCAATACAAGAAGTGCTCTGAAAACACTCCAAGTTGAGCAAGCCAAGAAAAATTGCTGCTTCCTTTTTCGAGTTCCCGTGATCCAAAAGAAGATGGGAAAAAAGAGCGAAGAGAATGAGTGGTTTCAAGAAGTTCATAAGCAAGCAAGAGAGAGGGAATACAAAAGCACAGAAATGGCCGCATGTTGACAAGTGAATGCCAATCCAGTTCAACGATGCATGGGAAGAAATCAAGAGAAATTTTTGGTTCTACTATGATGTGCTAAGAGAATGGAGAGGGGAGAGCTCAGATTCTAATGAGGCTTTCATAGACTATCTCCTGACCTTTTATCCAAAGTATCTTCAAGGCTGGATCAATCTTGCGGATGAAGGAAAGGTTCATATAACAGCCCCTGGTCCATACTCATACCCTCCTCCTAGGCTGGAGAATGGCTTGGTGAATGAAAAAGCCCTTTCTCAGGAGATTGCTCAGTACGCCATTCAGTTGGGCCTGACAGGGAACAATCCTGATATCATCAAAGAGAGAGATACACTGAAGAGAAGATATTATGGAATGTTCAACCTTGAAGTGCCTGCTGATGAGGTGGAAGAAGAGAACTGAAGAGCCCGAGCAGAAGAGCAAAAGAAGACTGGAGATCAAGACCCAGAAGACTCTTGTAATCCTTTATCTTTTTGTCTTTTTGATTTTGTTTTTCAGATAAGTTCATTGTAATTTGTAACTGTCTACCATTCATCAATGAAACCTTATCATTTATGCTCAAAAGATAATATCTCATTATCTTACTTTACATGTCTTTACTTTTGATATGCCTGAATGTTGTCTCTGAGGAAATTGTTGGGAGATTAATTGTTGAGAGATATACCAATCTTGTAATAAGAAAAACTGAAACCTGAGTATAGGTTAAGTGTTTTGTAACAAGATAGGTTTTGGCATCATCAAAAATGGGGAAATTGTTGGGAGATGAATTTAATGAAAGAAGATTTTGATTAGATCTCAAAACCCCTGAGTATGACATGTTCAGGATAATCTTGATAGTTGAGTCACGATTCAGTTTTAGAGTATTCAGGATGTTATCTGCAAAATGTATAGTCAGCAGATATAGATCAGATAGGTTTCAAGACTCAAAGAAGTTTCTCAGAGAAACCGGTTTCAAGATGAAATCGAAGTTTCAAGTTTCAAAAGATGAAATCGAGAAATCAAGACTCAAAGCAGAAATCGAGATATCAAGACTCAAAGCAGAATCGAGATATCAAGACTCAGCAGAAATCGAGATATCAAGACTCAAAGCAGAAATCGAGATATCAAGACTGCAGAAAATGAGTAACTGAAGACTCATAATGAAGACTCAAAGATATCACCGCTTTATTTGTGGAAGACTGTAAGACTCAAGACTCATAAGACATCAAGACTCGTAAGATCAAGACACAAGTAAGATCGAAGATCAAGGATACTGAAGGCACAAGAATTATCGAAGACTCAAGAATATATCGAATGCTCAAGATAAACCCTCAATGTTCCGAGGCAATCTAAAAAATATCTATCCAAGGATACAATATCGAGAAAAAAACGTTATTGCTTAGAAAAATAGATATTGCCCAAGACATTCTCATGCAGACAAAAGGAACTAAGACAAAGTGTTGTTAAGGTTATATCACTCAGAGATAGTGACCAAAAAGAGCCGTTGAGTTTGTCTACATTTAGTCAAGACAAAAAAAAAAAAAGAAGAAGACAAAGATTTGACTTTTATCGACATCGACAATGACAAGTCACTGAAACATGTCAGTAGTACTATGTTCCAGACTGCAAAAAGTGATGACCAGCTACATGAAAAGTTGTTTGCCTAAAACATGCTAGGGAGTTTCAAACCCTAAATATAGTCGTTCATCACACACCATAAGAGGAAACTCACGAAGCTATCTCTTCCAACGGATAGTTTTTCAAGAGTGACCTTGGTGTATGCCTATAAATACTTGTGACCCTCTACATTGAAGGTTACGGGAAATTTGTAAGCAACTCAAGAGCTCAAACTTATTATTGCAAGTTGAAGCACTCGAAAACCCAAGAATTTCCCAAGTGCTTTATATCGAAGAGTGCTCATTTCACTAAGCCTAGCTTGATAAGATATATCCAAAGCTTAGTCGAGATATCCTAGCCTTTGCATTGTTCTTAATTGTAAAGGATATCTCATCCTAGTTGAAAACCAACCAAGAAACCCTAAACCCTTTGTAAGGTAGTTTGAGTGTGATTGTTGGTGAGATTGGAGTGGTAAAGAGTTAGTAAACTACATTGAGGTAGTCAGAAAGCTCTAGAGAAGAAGTGAGTAAACTATCTTGGATAGTCAGAAAGCTTGTGTGTGTTTTGAGTAAGTAAACCTACAGAGATAGTCAGAAAGCTCAAAATAGAAAGGTTAGTAAACTACAGAGGTAGTCAGAAAACCTTAGGAAGTGTTTAGTGAATTTCTCTGAAGAGATCAGAGAGAGTGGACGTAGGAGCTTGAGTCTCTGAACCACTATAACTTGCTGTGTTATTTGCTTTCCGTATTGCTTTGATTATCTGTTGCATAACTTTGAATTGAAAGCATATTTTCACTGATATTCAGTTGGAATCAATCCACTGAAGCTGCATATAACTGAATCACAGCCTAATCACTAATCCATTAAAATAAAGGTTTTCAGCAAAAGCATAAAACAAGTATAAACTTGGGGCCAACCATTCCGCACA
Organism: Stenogyne calaminthoides; assembly: GCA_037126765.1. Classification (NCBI taxonomy): domain Eukaryota; kingdom Viridiplantae; phylum Streptophyta; class Magnoliopsida; order Lamiales; family Lamiaceae; genus Stenogyne; species Stenogyne calaminthoides. The sequence continues at coordinate 10,971,831 of JBBCBC010000018.1, forward strand.
TCTAAGTAGCTAGAACAAATAGTTACCAAACTGAACTTACTCTTCTGAGGGTTCAGTAAGTTAGTTATCTGATCCAAGCAGCTCAGGATCTCTGAAAACTCAGGATCAGTTGGGATTATCTGAGGTATCTCGAAAGCATTTCGGGATCACATCTCGGATAGACTTTGACTCGTAGGCGATGCCAGGCTTTCGGGACCAAATCATCGGGACAACGACCCCAAGTGACCTCAAAGAAAAAAAAGTTTTAAAATCACTGAACACGTGTATTCCCCCCCATACACGTGTAAGACTCGTTTGCACCAGGACCAACAATGAGATATACTTGTATTTCAAGAAATACATATCTTCCATAATATATTTTCAAGAAAATCAAGAAAACCTTTCTTACCTTTAATTATTAAAAAATTTCGAAATTTACTATATGAATAACCAAGTGGGAGATTTCTTGAATTTAATGAGATAATCTTGTATTCCAAGAATACATATCTTCATTCCATAACAAAATTCAAAGAAAATCTTTCTCCCCTTTTATCCATAATTTTCGAAAAATATAAGGAAAAAAATAAGCAACAAATTTATTTTATTTTTAAACACTTTTTTCAGTTATTGGACTTTATGTTGGACTACTTAGGGGGCCTTTAGGAGAATTAAGATTGGACCTTCCAATGGATCTTGAATTATCAATATTGAGCCACAATAATATTCAAGCCCATAAATATTAATTAATCCCACTACATAATTAATATTGCACTATCCATCTTAACCCATACTACAGTTAATATGGCTCCCGGTTATTATTTCCCGTGTTTAAGATTATCTAGCCCATTAATTAATTCAAGCCACTGAAATAGCTTTCCATTAATTAATATCTTTTGTCCTTGGTTAAGGAACGGTTCAACATTATTATCCATACCGAAAACTAGTTCCACTTGCAAGATTTGGTATGATAAATCTTATGAACCTCCCAAGGGGGCAAATCAAACAGGCGTACTTGCACACGATTCTCCGTATTAAATCTTAGCAATCGCATGTGACCAATAATATTGCCCAAGATATAAAGTATTGAATCTCGTTGATTCTCTACTCGTGATAAGTCAAAGCAATAGTTACCAACCACACGTGATCCTATTTAAGGGACAAAGATTAAGAAATAATGAACCACTGAGGTCTAATTCTTCCTTGTTCAGTTCTGAAGATTTTGTCCTCCTGTAGGTCCTATTCAGTGCATCAGTCATGCACTAGTGTAATCTCTTGGTCAAGACAAGTCAATCTGAGCCTTACACTTCAACCTTTCATGATGGATTGTTCATTTCCATCTAGGTCGTGAATGGTGTACTTTTGGTTACAAGGGACTGTTAATTTAATCTTCTGTGATCTGGTATCACTAAATTAACTACAATGTAACATGTACTATTTATTGAACAAGTATGCAGTAAATATATGTAACATTCGATGATATTTAAAGCATCAGTGATAAACAATTCATTTTAGTAAATAAGTCCGAAATTCAGTTTTGATTATACAAAGTAAAAGCATACATTCCAGTATAATCCCAACAACTTGGAGATTGAGATTGATTGGAGGAGGCTGAGAGTTGGAATATACAGAACCTTTAGAGATGGAGAAGAGAAGACCTGGAGAGCGGGCTCGTATGAAAGGATTTGAAGATTGAGATTGATCGGAGGAGGCTGAGAGCTAGAATATACAAAACCTTTAGAGAGGTGGAAAGGAAAAGGTCCAGAGAATGGCCTCAGATTGAAGAGATTTAGAGATTGAGGTTGATCGAGGAAGGACTAGACAGGGGACTTCACGAAAGTAGGTCTGATAGAGCTGTCCGATGGAATACATAAAGCCTTGGGAGAGGTGAATGGAGTCTTATTTGAGCCAATTACAAAGCCCCTTAGGCTCAGAGGTACTTACGCACTTTCCTTATATTGGTAGTTGCACATACGAGGAGAATTAGTTCAGGCATGTGTAGGGAATTTGAATTCTATTTATGCATATTTGAGGGTATTGAGCTTTACAACCTTATATATGAGATATGTGTTTAGTTTGAGAATCTTTCGAGTTTACAACTTTATACATGAGATATGTGTGTAGTTTAAGAATCTTTCGAGTTTACAACTTTATACATGAGATATGTGTTTAGTTTGAGAATCTTTCGAGGTTACAATTGTGTACATGAGATATATGTGTGGCTGGAGAAACCTGGTTCATAGCTTCATGCATGCAGTATGTGCTTAGTTTGAGAATTTGGAGCTTTTACTATTATGCATGAGATAGACGTTCCTTGGCGGGAAAAATGAGTTCTACGGAGTGCTTCGGGTTTAAATTAACCCATTTTTATATGATTTTGAGAAATGGCGCTCTTTGAGGGGTGTCGAGTCTAAAACCTTTTGATTAAGGTCCTGAGTTAATAAGTCCCTCGAGGGACGTCAAGCTTACTCTGAAACAGTTTTAGTGATGAGGCTCGGAGAAGAAATACAGTGAGCTGACGAAACAGATTGAATCAACCGAAATGGGAAATGACGGAAACAGGGACTTCGGAAGGAGGAGAGAGAAATTGCCCACCTGAGGGCAGAGAAGTACAAGAGCCAAATGAAAGGCTACATACAACAGGAAGGTGACTTGGTCCTTCAAAGGGTCAATGCCTTGAAGCATACTAGAAAATTGGAAGCTAATTGGGAAGGTCCCTACAAGGTTACACAAGACTTCAAGGGTGGAGCATACAGGCTGCAAGACATGGAAGACAGATGGCTCGCCCTTGGAATGTGTGCAACTTGAAAAGATTCCTCTTTTGAGAGAAGACCTACATCCTCGAGGAAGCAGAGGGAGTTGAGACCCTTAACGGGTGTCGAATTAAGAAACCTTTTGACTAAGGTTCTGAGAAACTAAGGCCCTCCACGGGTGTCGAATTAAGAAAATCTTTTGACTAAGGTTCGGAGAAACTAAGGCCCTTCACGGGTGTCAAATTGAGAAACCTTTTGATTATGGTCTTTAGAAATTAAGGCCCTTAAAGGGTGTCGAATTGAGAAGCCTTTTTACTAAGGTCTTGAGAAATTAAGCCCCTTAAAGGGTGTCGAATTGAGAAGCCTTTTTACTAAGGCATTGAGAAATTAAGGCCCTTAAAGGGTGTCGAATTGAGAAACCTTTTTACTAAGGTCTTGAGACATTAAGGCCCTCAAAGGGTGTCGCATTGAGAAACCTTTTTACTAAGGTCTTGAGAAATTAAGGCCCTTAAAGGGTGTCGAATTGAGAAACCTTTTTACTAAGGTCTTGAGAAATTAAGCCCCTTAAAAGGTGTCGAATTGAGAAGCCTTTTTACTAAGGCATTGAGAAATTTAGGCCCTTAAAGGTATCGAATTGAGAAACCTTTTTATTAAGGCATTGAGAAAGACATTGAGAAACTAAGACCCTTAATGGGTGTCGAATTAAGAAACTTTTTGACTAAGGTTCTGAGAAATTAAGGTCCTTCAAGGGTGTCGAATTGAAAAACCTTTTGATTAAGGTGCTGAGACAATAAGTCCTCATTGGACGTGGAGTTTATTTGAAAAAAAAAATCCCTTTTAATGATAAGATGCATTGAATTTTGAGAACAGGTCAACTAAGAAAGGCAGAAGCAGTGACTCCGGGGAGGAAGGACCTCAGGAGACTGCCTAAAAGGAGGCAACATATCCAACTATACGAGATCTCTTGGACTTAGAGGTATTCATGTGAACCATTTTTAAGTGCTTACTTAAAAACTCACTACAAAAAAAATCATGTTTAGTGACAAAGAAATTAGTGGCAAATGAATATTTGTCACTAAATCCACCCATATAGTGACAACAATTTGTTATGTAACAAAATAACATAATTAGTGATAATTTTCTATATTGTCAATATTTAATTGAAAATTTGTCACTAAAAAAACACATATAGTGACAATAATTTATTATGCAACTGAATATCATAGTTAGTGACAATTTTATATAATGTCACTATTTAACCGAATATTTGTCACTAAAAACACACATACAGTAACAATAATTTGTCTATGCTACAAAATAACATAACTAATGACGATTTTATATATTGCCACTATTTAATCGAATATTTGTCACTAAAAACACACACATATAGGGATAATAATTTACTATGTTACAAAATAACATAACTAGTGAAAATTATATATATTGTCACTATTTAACTGAATAATTATGACTAAAACTCGCACTTATAGTTACAATAATTTGTTATGTTACAAAACAACATAACTAGTGATAATTTTATATATTATCACTATTTACCTAAACACTTATCATTTAAAGCATGCATATTGTGATAACGATTTGTTTCTTTACATAATAACAAAAAATGTGATTAATAGTGACAACTTTATATATAGTCAATATTTAATTGAGTATTTTCAATCGTCACTAAAAACACACATAGATTTTTAAAAAAAAAATTAATATCCATGATGTTTAAAGAATTCATAGAATTTATATCTATTTTTTTTTTGAAATTATCTTTTAATTTATTAATTAATTTAAAAATAACCATAAAATATGCACATTTTAATTTTTTTTAATTGAAATAAATTAGAGAAAAATATCTAATTTTATGAAGATTATCTTAACTGAACTTTAGAATGATCTAAAATATTTAATTAATTTGAAATTTAGCGAAAGAAGTGTGAAGTTATTTAAAAATTAAATTTATTTTGAGAACATTATTAATAATTACGTTTAATAAATAAAATCGGTATTTAGAATAATTAAAATATAATTTTATCTGATTAACTGATAAATACCAAAAGAACATGGAATAAAGATTAATTTAAGTTTTAGGACGTGTTTAACAATTTTCACATCTCCAAGGTAAAATAAAGATTCATCAAGTAAATTTAGTTAACATTTAAGGTTTTCAATAATTTTGAAAATATTAAATTTATTTAATATTTGAATTCTAATATAACACTGACTTTATATATATATATTCAACTTTAAATTAGTACCGATTAAGATTCTTAACATATTTGATCTTAATTCGAATTCTAATACTAAAACAAATATTGATATTTAAAATTTAATACAAAATCGATTCTTACCGACTCAAATCAAACAGGGTATTACTATTTAAACTCTAATAACAAAATAAATCAAAACGAATATATTTTATTCTTAATTAGTATTCAAATTCTAATACAAAAGTGTTCTTTGTATATGATATCGACTACCAAATCAAATTGAATTGAATGTACATGATTGTTAATGTTTGAATTTGAAAACTAAATGAATATAATGTATTTTTTAATATTTGAACTCAAACATAAAAAAAAATCGAATGCATTGATTTTTAATATTTGAATTTTAATCCCAGATACATTCTTATTATTTAAGTTGAAATATCAAATCAAATCGAATATAGATTCTTAATATTTTATTTCGATATGGAAATAAACTAATTTGAATATATATTTGATTCTTTATAAACTCTTATGGAAAATAAATATTAATAAATAATAATAAATTGAGAAATTTTTTTAAAAAAATATATAAAATAATTTAAAAATAAATATGAAGAAATAATAATAAGAAAAAAAATCTTTGCAACGAACCTTTGGAATAAATGTTATCAAATTATAAAGGATTGAGAAAAAACTTTGAAAAAAATATGTAATATATTTCCACAAACTCTAATGTTAAATTGAGAAACAAAATTAGGAATAAATTATATTGGATTGAGAAAAATCTTTGAAATAAATATGTATAAAAATAAATATTAATAAATTATAATGGATAGAGAATAATCTTTAAAAAAATGGGTAATTCTTGGTGGGCAGATTCTGTCCTGGGCAGAAAAAACTATTTTAGACTTGGTGAACTTGATTGATGGCAGATTCTTGGGTGAGCTTGATTGAGGGCAAAAGTTTTCTAATGATTATGCTCTGGGCAGAATCTGCCCATTTTGCATCTCCCAAAAAAAATATGCAGAATATTTTCACAATATGGGATTTTTGGAATAAATATGTATGAAATAAATATTAACAAATTATAAAGGAGTGGGAAAAATATTTGGAAATAATATGTAGAATTTTTCATCTTAAACTTAATCTCAACCTACATCTAAAGATTAAAAAAAAAAAGAAACTCAACCTTATATTTTAAATTTTAGGTTCCATAAATTTCAATACTTACTAAAGCTGTAGATATTAGTTCATGTTGATTTATTTGATTGCTACACAATTTCTGTTGGTTTTATGGTTTCTTTTGCATGTAATACTCACTAAAATTGCAGAAATATTTTATTTAAGGTATACTATATATATATTCTTTTATATTTGTTTCCATACAAAATTCTTAATCTCTGTACGTATATTATATCTGATGAATAATTCTTGTGTTAAATCGCATGACGATTATCGAAAGTAGCGTTTACTAAAAATTCGAAATCAAAGCCATTGATACTTTTTTTTAATAAGAATTTCTTAGTTTTTTACGACTTGAACATTGATTGTGTAGTTTTTTTTTCCTCCTATAAAATCACTATTTTATTTTTCCATTAATGCGTCATTTTGTGATTCGGACTACGAGCATCAGATCAACATACGAGTGAGTTTGTTATCATAAATTTTTCGAAAATATCGCGTCAATAAAAATAACAATAATATTATATCTTCAGAATGACTAACATCTCAATTCAAATACTTATAAAATTTTAATATTAATTAATTGTAAAAACATAGTCGTGCATCGCACGGGTTCAGTTACTAGTCTATATAATGCAAAGAATATAATTGATGATGTGGCAAGCCATAAAATGACAAAAAATATATTATTTGTTGGTGTCGATTTCATTACTATTACATTATTTTTCATTGGTTGTGATCATATTTTGTTTGTTTGTATTGATTTTCATATTTCTAATGACCTTGTTTTTATTTTCAGATTTATAATTCATGAAAGTGGTGTGGTGTCTACAATGAAGTAGTCAATGACATATTATCAAGTTTCATTTAATGTTTACAATATATGTATCTTCTTTTGTAACGAATGTTTGTTTTTATCTCTTCTATTGTAACGTATTTAAGTACCATTTCATTGAATATGATCTTGTTGGGAGATGAATTTAATAAAAATATATGATTTTGATTAAGATCCCAAAACCCTTGAGTATGACATGTTCAAAATGATCTTAATAGTTGAGTCAGGATTCAGTTTTAGAGTATTCAGGATGTTATCTGCAAAATGTATAGTCAGCAGATATAGTTCAGGATAGGTTTCAAGACTCAAGAACTCAAGATGTTTCAAGAAACCAAGTTTCAAAGAGGTTTCAAGACTCAAGAACTCAAGATGTTTCAAGAAATCAAGTTTCAAGATGAAACCGGAAGGTTTCAAGACTCAGCAGAAATCGAGATATCAAGACTCAAGATGATATCGAGGAATCAAGGCTCAAAGATGAAGATTCAGTATCATTAGTATGTCTCGAAGACTCAAGACTCGTAAGACTCAAGACGCAAAGCAAGATCAAGATCAAGATCAAGATCAAGAATCAAGATGGGATGGCACGAAGACTATCAAGACTCAAGAATGCATCAATGCTCAAGATGAACTCAATGTTCCGAGGCATCAATATATCTATCCAAGGATGCAATATCGAGAAGATCGCGATTAGAAAAAAATAGATATTTGCCAAGACATTCAAACGCGCATAAAAGGAACTAAGTCAAGTGTTGTTAAGGTTATATCAAACTCGTAGTTTGTAAACAAAAGAGCCGTTGAAGGTGTCTACCTTTAATGGAGACAAAAGTCAAAAAGAGGAAGACAACATTGTACCATAATGACATCGACAAATGATGTGTCATTTGAAAAAAGATGTCGGATGTACAAAAGTTCAGATCGCAAAAAGTGAAGACCGGCTACATGAAAGGTTATTGCCTAAAACGTGTTAGGGGAGTTTCAAACCCTAAATATAGCCGTTTCTCACACACCTTAAGAGGAAACTCACGGTTATCTCTCCAACGGATAGTTTTCAAGAGTGACCTTGGTGTATGCCTATAAATCTTGGTGACCATCTACATTGTAAGGTTACGGAAATTTATACGCTTAACTCAAGAGCTCAAACTTATTCTTTGCAAAAGTTAAAGCACTTTCGAAAAACTTAGAATTTCCCAAGTGCTTCTATATTGAAGAGAGCTCACTATACTAAGCCTAGCTTGATAAGAATTATCCAAAGCTTAGTCGAGATATCCTAACCCTTTGCATTGTGCTTCATTGTAAAGGATATCTCATCCTAGTTGGAAACCAACCGAGAAACCCCAAACCCTTGAGAAGGTAGTTGGAATGTGTTTGTTGGTGAGAAGAATTGTAAAGAGTTAGTAAAGAACTACGGAGTAGTCGAGGAAACTCTAGAGGAGAAGTTAGTAAGTAAGCTCTGGGGGTAGTCCGAAAGCTTGTTTGTGTTTGAGTAAGTAAACTACGGAGGTAGTCAGAAAACTCAAGGTCGGGTTGAGTAAGTAAACTACGTGGAGTAGTCAGAAAACTCAGGGCCGAGTTGAGTAAGTAAAACTACGCGAGGTAGTCAGAAAGCTCTCGAAGTTGATAGTGAATTTCTCGAAGAGTCGGGGAGAGTGGGCGTAGGAGCTTGAGTCTCGAACCACTATAATTGTTGTGTTCTTTATTGCTTTCCTTATACGTACTTAATCGCCATTTGCATTGACTTGATTTTGAAAGCATATTTTTCATTTATATTTAGTTGGAATCAATCCACTGAAGTTGCATAAGTGAATCACAGCTTAATCACTATTTCATAAAGGAAGGTTTTTAAAGAAAGCTTAAAACGAATATAAACTAAAGGGCCAACCATTCAAGACGATCGAAAGTAGCTAGAACAGATAGTTACCAAACCGAACTCTCTTCGAGGATTGATGAAGTTAGTTATCGATCCAAGCAACTCAGGATCTCGACACTCAGGACTTCGGTTGGGATTATCCGGCGAGGTATCCGAAAAGCGGCTTCGGGATTCTTGTCTCGAGAGACTTTGACTTCAGAGCGATCTGTGCTTCTCAGAACCTAATCTTCATGACTATCTGACCCAAGCTGACCTCAGTAAGAAAAAGTTTTAAAAACACTTGAACACATGTATTCCCCCATACACGTGTAAGACTCGTTTTGGGACCAACAAGTGGTATCGAGCGGTGGTTCAACTTGACCACTCTTTGTGTTGACCAAAGTTTTATTTTCAAAAATACTTGTGGTCTATCCGAACCGATCTTATTTCTTTGAAATTTTTTCTTTTCAAAAGATCGGATAAAATGTCTTCTAAAAACTTCCCATGTTCTCGGTGGAGAACTATGACCTATGGAGATCGAGAATCCGGGCTCATCTCGTATTCCAAACATGGCAGATGTGAGAGTGGTCTCTCAAGGACCATTCCAATTCTTGTAGTGAATCAGGAGGAGCGAGAAGATGAGAGAATTGATCCTAGAGCAAAATTTCCTAAGTCGATAACCAACCGACTCTCGGAGGAGAGAAAGTTAGTCAATCTAGACTACATTGCAAAAACACACTATACAAAGACAATTGATGATGGTGTGATGGGAATGATCTCTCACCGAATATCTTTGCTAAAAGAGATTTGGGATACACTAGTTGTTATGTGCCAAGGCACAAATCATATAAAAAAAAAAACTTTCAAAGAGCAATTGGAAAGTTTGATAGTTTTGAAAATGGATGATGGTGAATCAATAGACAAATTGGAAGTCGATTCACTAGCATCATGAATGATCTAAATGCACTTGGAAAGAAATATCCACAAAGAGAAGTTGCATTGAAAATTCTTAGAGGTCTTTCTAAGAAATGGGATATTCATGCAGTGGTGATTGAAAACACCAAGAATATTAATTCAATGCCTTACCAACAAGTCTTCTCTGAGCTGAAGGCCTATGAATTTGTAATTGATAAGAAATCCAAAAAGGCTGACAGCAAAGATGATTCTTCATCGAGTAAAAATGTGGCTTTAAAAGCCAAAGATAAAAACTCATAAAACTAGAGTTCGAGAACCCCATGCCAAACATCGGGGATGAGCTTGAGGAAAAGCTAAAGACCGATGGCAAGGAGGTTTGATAGACTTAATAGTAGATTTGGAAAATACAAAAGCTATTACAGGAACCACAGGTACCAGAAGAAACCTGAGGACAGATCAACTGAGAAGAAGAAGGACCTGAAAGCTGAAGGATCTTCATCCAAGAGGAAAGACTCCAAGTCCAAAGAAGAAAATGATCAGGATGATGATACCAACAGATGCTATAATTGCCAGAAGAAAGGTCACTTCCAGTATGATTGTCCAGATTTGAGTGCTAAGGAGAGAAGAGAAAGACAAGCTAAAAGAGACCCGAAGTTCTCAAGCAAAAAAGACCATGGTTGCAGAAGAACAACACTCTGAGGAGGGATCTAGCTCTTTAGATGAGATATTCTCAGACAGTGAAAGTGATGACATCTGTCTGATGGCCATTGAGGAGGTAAACTCTTCTTTCTCTGTTGTTGCTCCTACACTTTAGCACACAAGTTTTCATGTTCCACCGAAAAATGATCATTTTGACTGATGGATTCTTTTGAGAATCGATGAAGGACTATCTTTGTTTTTGCAAGGATCGCTAAATAGAACTCAAGAGCATAATAAGGAATCGAAAAGTTGAAAATCTAAAATGGAAAGACTAGCAATATTGAAATCACTTCTCAATTAATGGAGCTCTTGATGAACTGGATGTTACGAAAGTACAACTTCTCGAGAGAAAGAGAAGTTGATAATGTCCCTAACTGAAAAGCTAGAGAAATCCACTGAAGAAATTCAGCTAATCAGAACTGAGTTCAATGACCTCTCTGAGAAGCATAAAACTCTACAGAACTGTGAGGATAGTGCACAGAAGAAGTTAACTCTATTGAATAATGCATCTAATGTAATAGATGAAATTCAGAGTTACCAGAGATCTGTGACTATAAAAACTGGATTGGGATTTATTCCAGGGGGAACCTCACAAGGTCATCTCGAATCTTTGCGATCAAGTAGCAAGAAGACTATCTTTGTAAAACCAAGTGGCACCTACACTTCAAATCAAGTAATGCCCAAGGTGTTAGACAAGGAAAAGGACCTATGGTCTCAAGAAACCGAATGATCGGGTTAGAAAGCCCAAAACCGGTGAAGGCTAGAAAAACCGGCGAGTCGATTGAAAGTTTCGAGCAAGTACTTCAAAGCCTCGGGCTAAGAATGCAAACCTGAAAGGCTCCACACTGAACCATCAGAGGAATCCTCAGATGAGAAACACTCAGCAGAGACATTCTCAACTGAAGAGACCAAGTCCTCAGTATGCTGAAAGACCCAGATTTCAGTACAGACAACCTGAACCCCACTTGCCTAAGGGTAAAGGTTATCTAAACCCGAGTCATCAAAGATTTAGACCGGCTGCACAAAAGCCTAAGCATCTGAACAGAAGGCCTGAACCAAAGAAGAATTCAAAAGCCCATGTTCATGCTAAAAGCTAGTACACATATCTGACGCTAAGGCACCCGTGAGTAGTGGATGTATATGTTGATGTTTATGGAAGACAAATTAGCCACTCTAAAGTGATTAGAGTTGTCGGTGATTTGGATTCGAAAGGTACATCTAACCTTGTAGGACCCTACACAAATTGGGTACCTAAGAATTGATCTGCTTTTTCGGGAGAAAAACAAAGGGCAATCGAATCGACTAAAGATCACATGGCATGGCGATGAGCATAGATGAAAAAAAAAAAAGCTCCTGATATATGGTATCTTGACAGTGGATGTTCAAGACATATGACAGGATACAAGAAGATACTCAGTGACTATGTTGAACAAAGAGGTCCACAGATCACTTTTGGAGATAACTCCAAGGGACAGACTGAAGGATATGGAACTTTGGAAATCGACTCAGTTCATATCCATGGTGTTTCATATGTATCTGGATTGAAGCATAACTTGCTTTCAATTAACCAATTTTGTGATAAGGGTTTTAATGTTGAGTTCTCTAAGAACTTATGTTTTGTGAAAGATGATACATCACAGAAAGTATTACTGACTGGTACAAGAAAAGGGAATGTGTATCTTGCTGATTGGAGTTCAACTCCTAAAGATACATGTTTAGTTGCTAAAAGTTCCACAGATACCAGTTGGTTATGGCATAAAAGAATGAATCACCTAAATTTCAAAATCCTGAACAAGCTTGCAAGATTAGCTCTTGTGAGAGGGTTGCCTAATGAATTATTCAGTAAGGAACATATTTGTGATGCGTGCCAGAAAGGAAAACAAGTTAAAGCATCATTTAAAAGCAAAGTTGAGGTTTCTCTTGAAAAGAATACTTGATTCTTGCATATGGATCTTTTTGGTCCTATAACACCAGTGAGCACTAATGGCAGGAAATACACATTGGTAGTAGTTGATGACTACTCAAGATATACTTGGGTCATATTCTTACTTAGTAAGAAAGAGATTCAGATAAAAGTTTGCCAGAGTTCTTTGAAAAGGCTCAATTATTGAGAAAAATCGAGTGTGGTCAAAATCGATCGACAAAGGAAGCGAGTTTATAAATCATATCATATCGATTCTTTGTGCGAGAAAATGGAATTTCACATGAAACATCATTTGCAAGGACCCCTCAACAAAATGGTGTGGTGAAAAGAAGGAACAGGACTACGAAAGAAGTTGCAAGGACAATGATGATGAAGTTGATATTCTAAAAGATTTTGAAATTTTGAAGTTTACACTTTTTTGATGAACCAACACCGCATGCTACTCGAGAATAGATCCATCTTTGACCAAAAAGTCAAGGCAAAACACCCTATGAGCTTTGGAATGAAAGGAAGCCTCTTGTTTCTTTCTTTTCGTGTGTTTGGTTGCAAAGTGTTTCATACACAATAATGGTAAAGATCGGTTGAAAACATTTGATAGTAAAATTTGATGAAGGAATATTCTTAGGATATTTCAAGTCGATAAAAGCTTCGAGTTTACAAGCTGTAGGACTCTTATTGTGGAGGAAACACCTCATGTTGTTTTTGATGAATCTACTTGTGTTGTTGGAAGAAACAGGAACATGATCTGATGAATGGTGACTAAGAGGATCACAGATTAAGCACGAAAGAAAAAGAAAGATAAATCATCCATTTGAACACGAAAAGAAGAAAAGTTCGGTCACATCCTATGATTGGAGTGACTCGGACTCAAATAAAGAAGTTCGAGGATGGAACTCAGGATGGTGAGACTCGGGAAAACCAACACTCAAAGGTGACCAATCTTTTTGAGCAGACACCAATTAGGACTTCGGGTATGTGATGTCAATGAAGATGTGGTCACAATTTTAAGGGGTGAGGCAAATTTTCGAATCTATCAACCAAAGGGGAACAAATGTCTCGATAATGTTCGAATAAATTTCCACGAGGAAGATGATTCCCTTTCTCTTTTCTGTTGTTCGAAAGTTTCTTGATTTAATCGAACCTAACATTTCAAATGTTGAGAATACTTTATTGAAGGGGAACATCAAGAAGGAAATGGTTAGATAGTCATCCAAACAAATCAGTTGTGGGTGATCTAAAGGTGTTAAAACAAGAAGGTTCCATGGTGAAAGTGCACTATTCTGCTTCTTCTTTCGGAGAAAAGAACCTCTTGAGATTGGTGAAGCTCTACAAGATTCTCCTTTGGATTCTTGCTATGCAAGATGAAATTTGAATCAATTCTCAAGGAATGAAGTATGGGATTACATTTGGTAGATAGACCCGAAAGGCACAATGTCATTGGAACCAAGTGGGTTTTCAAGAATAAAAGAGATGAAAAAAACAACATTGTGAGAAATAAGGCAAGGCTAGTTGCATAAGGTTATTCCCAAGAAGAAGGTTTGGATTATGATGAAACCTTTGCAAATTTATCAAATTTGCAAGACTAGAAGCCATCGATTATTTCTTGCATATGAGAATACATATGAAGTTCATCTATCAAATAGATGTGAAAAGTGCATTCTGAGCGGTGTGCTTAAAGAAAGAGGTTTATGTGGAACAACCTCACGGTTTCAAAAGAATGACCAAGTTTCTGTGCTCGAGAAAAAGCTTTGTATGGTCTCAAACAAGCACCCGAGCATGGTATGATACTCTTTCTCGGTTTCTTCTTGACCATGGTTTTGTCAAAAAGGCTGTTGATAGAACTCTGTTAGGGATAGAGGATGGGGAAGATATCTTACTAGTTAGGATATATGTTGATGACATCATTTTTGGATCTCAAACCATCAATTTGTGTGAAAAATTTTCAACACCGATGAAAGCAAGTTTGAGATGTCAATGATGGGAGAGATGAATTTCTTTCAGGTCTTCAAGTGAAACAATCAAAGGAAGGAATATTCATCAACCGGCAAAGTACACCGTAGAGAGATCGATTGCCAAATATGGTGTGCAAGAATTGCAATGCGATTAGGATTCCCATGAATACTAACTACAATATGGACCTCGATTACGAAGGCCGTCGGAAGTCATATTGATTATAGAGGAATCATTGGATCATTGCTCTATCTCACAAAGAAGTAGGCGGATATAACATTTCTTTGTTGGGATATGTGCAAGATACCAAGCTAATCCTAAGGCTAGTCACATGGAGGTCGCCAAAAAGATCCGAGGTATCTTAAAGGCACGATGAATAGAGGATTATGGTATCGGTGATGATAACCTTGAATTAACCGGGGTTACTCGATGCCGATTATGGAGGTTGCAGGATTGACGGTGAAGTCCACTTCAGAACTTGTCAATTTCAGGAAGAAATGGTGATATCTTGGTTTTCAAAAGCAGACCTCGATAGCAACCAAGATCTTATTTGAAAGTTTGAATACATGGGCTGCAGGAATTCTTTTCAGCGTGCTCAATTCTTTGGCTCAGACAACAATTAAGGGATTATAAAGTTGTAGCCAATGAAGTACCAATATTTTGTGACAATAATAGTGCCATTGCTATTTCACAAAATCCGGTATTGCACACCAGATGCAAGCATGTGGATATCAGACATCACTTCATCAGAGATCATGTCGAGAAGAAGGACATAAGGATGGAGAAAATTCATACTGATAAGCAAAGAGCTGATATCTTGACTAAACCTTTGGCGGAATCAAGATTTCAAGAACTTTCAGTTGAATTAGGGATGTTAGAATCAGGTGCATATAGTAAAATTTGAAAAAAATGAAGGTTTTCAGATGCATGAAGTTTTTCTCAGAATTCTACTGAGAAGCTCAGGATAAAATGGAAATCTTGAACTCGAGTCTCGTGAAACTTCAGATTTTCTTTGAAGGTCAAGATTTTAATTATCTTGAACCAATTCAAGATAAGATTATCTTGACATTTTATCAAGGTCGGACTCGAAGAAGACTGATAGAGGGAAATTAGTCTGAAGAAGTAATGACTCATGCGACTCATTTATTGCTTAAGTGAAGCTCAGTAATCATTCGCAATAAATACAAAACACATGAGGAATTTTTTGGGCGGGATCATTTTAAATTCCGAAGAAGGTCAACAGTCATTTAATGCTCTGTTACATTAATGACCAATGAGGATATTTTGGCGGCTTACTTTTCGGAGATCGTCGGTTCGTATACCCGATTAATCTCAACCATTGTTTTTCACCTAACCAACGCGATTCCCCATGATCTCGAAGCTATTTATACCCCAATAAGCCATTCAAGCCAAAATTTTATCAAACCCTTCATTCTCAAATCCTCTGCGATTAAAAATCCCCTTTGCCCAGAAATTCCTAAACCCTAAAAGCTTCATTTCTTAAATCAATCTCTAAAATGGCCCCAATATTGTTCGAGAGATTAGCCGAAACCAACAAGTCGTGGTACGAGTTCGTTGTCTCACTAGAAAGCACAACCAACTCAAAGCCAGAAGAGGAGGCTCTGCATATGATTCGACTGGCTAAACTCACCCATCTCATCGCAAGCCGACCAGACCAGGAGTTTGCGAAAGAGGTAATCGAATTCATCTATAACTTGAAGATAGATGAAGATGACTGTATGCATTCTAAGATTACCGTATCACATTTAGAGCAATTATCCAAATACATCGATTTTGAGAGGGATTTGTATATAGTTCTGAAAAATCTGAATGATGTTTTTGAGCTCTGTGATAGAGGAGAGGATCCTGCAATGTATATGTCGGGTAGAGAGCAGGAGTACTTAGATAGGATTGCTGAAAATCCTGTTAAATTTGAGGCGACATTGCATAAGAGGCACTTGAAGCCACAATATCGTGTGTTGATGGATATTGTGAGCAAAGAGCATCATGAGTCTTCTTATTGGGGAGTTTTTGAGCAGATTAGTACCCCGAAGCTCAGATTGATGGCGGCAATAGAGGCCTCACCCACCACTGACTTCAACTGGCTGAAATTTTTGATTCAGACGGTGAGTGAGCAGACCAAAGTTTTGAAAAAGGTTGATGGGGCGATCTCAATAAAAGGCAAGATCCACCATGCCACCAAAATTGCTTATATTTTGGAGATGTGCAGAGAGGAGGAGGATATCTTCACCAATTCGACCCCATTCCTAAGTCCAAAATTCTCTTTAAGCCCATTCTTTCGCAAAAGAAGGCAAAAGCCATCGGGGAAGAGAGAAAAGAAGGTAGAATCACCATTCTTGGTGAAAAAAGACTCAACAAACCGGGGAAGAAGGTTTTGTTGGAGGCAAAAGATGGAGCAAGGTGCAAGAATAATGAAGCAGAAGAACCTTGCCCCAAAGCACAGAAGATTGGTGGTTCTCACCGATGAAGATGGTAGTGATTCTGAGGAGATTCAACCTGAGGGCCAAACCACTCAAAATTCGCCATTGCAAGTTTTGGCTTGGTTATCTCCAAGGCACAAGACCATCGAGGAACAAGTCATCTCGAGGTGCTTGAGACATCTCTAAGTTCGTGACAAAATTTCTCAGGAAATTTTCAAAGGAACTCATTTTCTGGCCTCAGAGATTCCTAATCGATTTTTTGAAAAAAAGTGCCATTCAGACAAGGAAGAGCCAACATGATCGAGTCAATCTGAGGATATGTATCCAGCCAGACCTCTAAAACCACTCAGATGCATTAAACCGAGGACTGACCGCACAACGTTTTCAGAGGTTTATTGAGACTCAGAGAGCAGAATATTCTTGATGAACTCGAGTGATCTATTTAGTTACTTGATCCTCACGGATGATTTTCAAACCATCGGTCGAACCGAGAGCCCGAGATGGAAGAAGCGAGGTCAAGAAGGCGAGTGGAGGAGCAAGGGGAACGGTTCATTCTTGACCGCTGGCCTACCCCGAGCTCGGCTCATACCTCGATCTGGAAATAAGATGTTTTCTTGATTAAGGACAAGTCCTTCTTTTGTGTTCATTCTCAATCGACTCTTCCCGAGATTTTGTATTTGATATTCTTTGCTTTTGGAGGGAAGACTGGTGGAATGAGGATTTTTGATCTTCGACCGATTTCTCGTTGGGGTTCGAAGGACAAAGCTCGGGATGAAAACTCCGGTTCTTTTCCAAGTGCATTTAGATCAGAAGAAGTTATTTGTCTATTGATTCACCATCATCCATTGAGATGAGAGTTCTTGAAGAAGTTGTTGCCCTAAATCTCTTTAGCAAGATGAGACAAATCTTAAGATGGAGATGGGGACCAGCAGGGGGAGATGTTGAGGATCGATCTCAGATGGGAAAGGAGACTTGATCATTGCTGATCAACTGAAATTGGTCAACCTCACATAGGAAGTTTTAGCACTCCTCGGTTGGAGATGGAGCTCGGGATGAAAATAAAGCTTTGGTCAAAGCTTCAGTCTTGAAGCCGACCCTCGGGTGGTACTGAACCTCGGGATGATCCAGACAAAGACAGGGAGGTCTGAGAAGGTTCCGAGATTGATCTCACTCCTTGATGGAGAAACTTGAGAAGGTTGAGCCAATGATGATCAAGATTGCTCGGATGGAAGAAACATTGGCCAATCAAGCTCAAAAGATGGAAGGTCTTAGTCACTCTTTGAGTTGGTGCTAATCAAAAACTCTCGACCTCTCACAGATGACCTCCATGGAAAAAAAATTTGAATGAGAATTTGGAGGGAGTCAAATTTGAGTTAAGTCTTTGAAATGAAACAGAAGCACTAGAGTTTTAGGAGTCAACTTTTTGCATTTCTAGAGGTGAAATTGGCGAGAGAGGAATGAAGTGATGATAAAAAATCGATGTTGATGAAATGAGCTCAATGCTCATGACCAAGATGACAGAGATGTTCAAGGAAGCACTCTCTGTCCAGTTTGCCCATATGTCTGAAGAATTTTCTGTGGCCAAGAACCATCTAAGGAGGCTGGAAGACGAACAAGATCAGATGGCATGAGAAGTTCGCTGTGTGAGCAAAGAGCAATATCACATGGACACAGCACTCTCCAGACTTCTTCCAAATTATGGTGCCAAGAAAGGGGAAAAGGAAGGTGAAGACCTCAGGAAGTTCATGGCACGTACTTTGGAGAAGAAGGCTCAGAAAGATGCTGAAATGTATTACCTAGCCAAAGCCTTAAGAGAAGTCGAAGCTACTGAGAAGTTAAAGTTTGAAGGGTGGCCTATCTACACTTGAGTTTCTAAGCAAAACCATGCTTGATGTTGCAAAAAAAGAAAAAACAACAAGTGCTAGAGCAAAGGTTGGAACAAGCCAGGTGTCACGTACTGGAAGATTTCTTGCATATTCGGACATGAATTGCCTATGAAGAGGAAATCCTTGGGCGGTGTTCAACCTGAAAGCAAGCGTGCAAAGGCTTCTAAGCCAATCCAGAGAAAGCTGATTCTGGATGATGAAGAAACGGAAGAATCTGAGTCTCAACCTCAGAAGAAAGTCTTCAACACGAGAGATTCTCTGAAGACAATCCAAATGGAACAAGCTAAGAATCAAATTTCGCCGCCCCGGTCTCAAGAGCGTCTGTGATCGAAAGAAGATAGGCGAAGAGCGAGGAGTGAATTCGGGAAGTTTGCGAGCAAGAGGAAAGGGACATCAAAAGCACTAAAGTGGCCCCACGTTGATAAATGGATGCCTATCAAACTCAACGATATGTGGGAAGAAGTCAAGAGAACCTTCTGGTTCAATTATGATGTTCTCGGGGAATGGAGAGGGAAAGCTCGGATCGTAATGAAGCATTCATTGAATATCTCCTTACCTTCTATCCAAAGTATCTGTATTTGGATTAACCTTGCGGATGAAGGAGAGGTACAGATAGTAGCCCCGGTCCATATTCCTATCCTCCCCAAGACTTGGTAATGGCTTGGTGAATGAAAAAGGCAATTACTCAAGAAATTGCTTTCAAGATCTTCGGGTCATTGGGTTTAACAGAAACAAATCCGGATATTATTAAGGAGAGAAATGAGTGAAGAAGAGATTTTTTGGAATGTTCGACTGGAGGTGCCACATTGATGAAGTTGAGAATGAAGCAAATCAAGAAAGTAAGATCAAGAGCCAAATCAAGATCAAGATCAAGACTCGTAAGATTCTGTAATCTTTAAATTTTTGTCTTTTTGATTTTGTTGATAAACTCATTGTAATCTGTAATGGTATACTCATCATCAATGAAGATTTATCATTATGCTCAAAAGATAATATCTCATTATCTTATTTACATGTCTTTTATTTTTATATGCTGAATGAATGTCTCTGAACTGATTGTATGTTTATATGGGAGAAATTGTTTAAGTATTTGGTAATGGACTACTTAAAGAGATTCATTCTTGAAGAAATTCTTTGAATGATTTAAATTGTTGGGGAGACAACCAATCTTGTAATAGGATAAAACCTAAAACACGAGTATAGGTTATATGTTTTGTAACAAGATAGGTTTTGGCATCATCAAAAAGGGGGAAATTGTTGGGATATGAATTTAATAAAAAAATATATGATTTTGATTAAGATCTCAAAACCCTTGAGTATGACATGTTCAGAATGATCTTAATAGTTGAGTCAGGATTCAGTTTTAGAGTATTCAGGATGTTATCTGCAAAATGTATAGTCAGCAGATATAGTTCAGATAGGTTCAAGACTCAAGAACTCAAGATATTTTTCAAGAAATGGAAGTTTCAAAGAGGTTCTAAAGACTCAAGAACTCAATATGGGTTCTGAAGACTCTGAAGAACTCAGTATGTTTCTGAAGAAATTGAAGTTTTGAAGATGAAATCAAGGTTCAAGACTCAAGTGAAATCGAGATATCAAGACTTCGAGATGATCTTGAGGAACAAATCAAGGCTCAAGATGAAGATTCAAAGCAGTATCATCAAGATGTCTCGAAGAAGACTCAAGACTCGAAGACCTCAAGACTCTGAAGACTCAAGACGCAAGATCAAGATCAAGATCAAGATCAAGAATATCGATGGCACAAGAATTATCAAGGACTCAAGAATGTATCAATGCTTTCGAGATGAACTCAATGTTCCGAGGCAATCGAATATATCTATCTGAAGGATGCAACATCGAGAAGATCGCGATTCCTTAGAAAATAGATATTTGCCAAGACATTCAAATGCGCAGACAAAAGGAACTAAGTCGTTGGAAGTGTTGTTAAGGTTATATCAAACTCGAGTTTGTAAACAAGAAAAAAGAGTCGTTGAAGGTGTCTACCTTAATATTGGAGACAAAAGTCAAAAAAGAGGAAGATAACATCGCATACCATACCGATAATCGTGATTGGTGATGTCATTAAAAAAAAGATGTCAGATGTACAAAAGTTCCAGACTGCAAAAAGTGAAGACCGGCTACATGAAAGGCTATTGCCTAAAACGTGTTAGGGAGTTTCAAACCCTAAATATAGCCGTTTCTCACACACCTTAAGAGGAAACTCACGAGGTTATCTCTCCAACGGATAGTTTTCAAGAGTGACCTTGGTGTATGCCTATAAATACTGGTGACCCTCTACATTGTAAGGTTACGGAAATTTATCATAACTCAAGAGCTCAAACTTATTCTTGCAAAAGTTAAAGCACTCGAAAAACTTAGAATTTCCCAAGTGCTTCTATATTGAAGAGAGCTCACTATACTAAGCCTAGCTTGATAAGAATTATCAAAGCTTAGTCGAGATATCCTAACCCTTTGCATTGTGCTTCATTGTAAAGGATATCTCATCCTAGTTGGAAACCAACCGAGAAACCCCAAACCCTTGAGAAGGTAGTTGGAGTGTGTTTGTTGGTGAGAAGAGTTGTAAAGAGTTAGTAAACTACGCGGAGTAGTCAGAAAACTCTAGAGGAGAAGTTAGTAAGCTCTGAGGGTAGTCCTAAAGAAAAGCTTGTTTGTGTTTGAGTAAGTAAACTACGGAGGTAGTCGAAAACTCAAGGTCGGGTTGAGTTAAGTAAACTACGTGGAGTAGTCAGAAAACTCAGGGCCGAGTTGAGTAAGTAAACTACGCGAGGTAGTCGAAAAGCTCGAAGTTGATAGTGAATTTCTCTGAAGAGTCAGGGAGAGTGGACGTAGGAGCTTGAGTCTCTGAACCACTATAATTTGTTGTGTTCTTTATTGCTTTCCTTATCTGTGCTTAACTGTTGCATTGACTTGATTTTGAAAGCATACTTTTCACTGATATTCAGTTGAAATCAATCCACTGAAGTTGCATAAGTGAATCACAGCTTAATCACTATTTCATAAAGGGAAGGTTTTCAGCAAAGCTTAAAACGAATATAAACTAAAGGGCCAACCATTCCGCACGACTAAGTAGCTAGAACAGATAGTTACCAAACTGAACTCTCTTCTGAGGATTCAGTAAGTTAGTTATCTGATCCAAGCAACTCAGGATCTCTGACACTCAGGACTCAGTTGGGATTATCTGAGGTATCTGAAAGCAACTCAGGATCACTGTCTCAGTAGACTTTGACTCAGAGCGATCTGTGCTTCTCAGAACCTAATCTTCATGACTATCTGACCCAAGCTGACCTCAGTAAGAAATTTTTTTTAAAAACACTGAACACGTGTATTCCCCCCCCATACACGTGTAAGACTCGTTTGCACCGGGACCAACAGATCTGATTTTCTTCTATTGTAACGGATGTTCGTCTCTTCAACTTTAATTTCTTCAAAATTGATTTCAGAACAATCAATATTTTTTTCATATTTTTTTAATAAAGTTCATTAATCCATATAATCTTATTATATAATAGTAGGAGTGTCACTCTCCTGCTTTCGACAAGTGTCACGTTGTTTTTCTGCTACGTGTACAATAATTTAAATTTTTATTTTTTTGCACCCTACTATTTTATTATAGATTAAAATGTGTCATTAATTCTAAAAGACTAAAACCTCTTGCCTACACCCACGAAAAAAAAAAAAACGTTTGAGAATATTTACTTCAATCGCTGCCGCTCTATCTACTAATCAGCAAAAGACTTCTTCCGTTGTTTTTACTCGGCGCAGTCTCAGCCGGATGACCCAACACCGCTAAACTCCGTAAGCCTGATCAAAAAAATGAATTAAATTTCATTACAAATTCAAGAAGGTTTGATCGTTCACTACTACAGATTTAGCTTTGGACAACCCTTAAAAATGGCCCTGGACAACGGTTATAAGGGTTGTCCAAGTGAAAGTTGTCCAAGCACAGTATCATCTGAGACAGCGGTTCAAAATCATTGTCCAAACTCTTCTACTTGGACAGCGGTTTTGAACCGCTTTCCAAACTCACCACTTAGACCAATGTCTAAAGGTTTTTTTTAATTAAATAATTTTTTATATTTTTAAATTCCTGTCAAATATACAATTAATAAAACCAACACAAATATACAACTATAATATATATACGTCCAACGCCAAAACATCAAATAAATAAACATATGCATACACATCAATTAATTAAAACAACAAAAACATGAAATATATCGATCATCACAAATTAATATACAATTTAAGGGAGGTCCCGCAAAAATCGATTGAATAAATACCCTATCCAATCAATCTTCCATTGAAGTATTCTTTTGTTGGAGTAGGATGCGAGAGGACGCAGATAGACAAACTGCAAACAACGATCAATCAATATAATTAGATATATAGTATGAATTTTTATCGTTATCAATAATGATTTAAATAAATCGACTTACATTTTTAAAATGAATGGCCGTATCAGAAGTTTTGATTATATCTTCAATAAAGCAACATACAAAGTGCCCACAGTGGCTACTATCCTTTTGCTTCGGAACCTGTTGATTAGCAACTATAATCACGTATTACAATTATAATTATTTTCTATTAATCTTATAATATCTAAAGTAAATTTACCTTAATACTTGACCATTTCACTTTACTGAAAGATCTCGAGGCTTGACTCGGAAGGCAAGTCCGAAACAGCATCATCACACTATTATTATTATAATTAAAAAATAAGTCGTTATGCATAATTTTAAAATTAACTTACGTACATTACATATGCATAATTTTAAAAATAAAACAAATCGTTATATTAATTAGAATATTCAAAATTAACTTACGTTTCCACATATTTCATGAGTTCGGGCCGATTTGAAACCAATCAATCCCCAGCTGGGTCCATAAAATACACATTTAATGTACTCATGTGTATGGCGATCAGCACCCAATGGTTCCTATATTTTATTAAGAATATTAAAATTAACAGCATGTTTATATGAATACAAAATTTAACGAAATGTTCAATTGTACTCACCCCACATTTGATGGCCAAAAAACCAGATGGTCTCTCCCATTAACATTCAACATATGGGCAATCATCACATCCATGCCCTCTCTACTATCACCAAAGATGCAATTCACATGGGGGGAGATGAAGGAATACTTTGCACCTGTCTCGACATCTGCGGAGAGATATTTCTCACCCAAATATCTTTAACCAACATACGCTAATTAATATTCAATAAGAAAATTAAAATATATAGAAAGTAAATACTGAGAATGAGTAAACACATATACCTGAGGTAAAAAGTTATGCTAGACGCACTCAACCACTCATCGTGCAAGACTTCATTCACACGCTCCCTTTCGATGTATTTGTCAAAAGGACCCCGATGAAAGTGAGCAACTATGGGAACTCTGATGGGTTCGAAAGTAGAGGACGCGACCATCACGCTCACTGTCTCCAAAGTGAATTCGTGGTCTAAGTCTATTTGCAAAGGATAACCATAATTTCGTCCAGACGCACCCACAGTGAAGTCCCTCATTCTCTCCCTCTCACACTCTACGACAGGAGTCGATCTTTGTGTAGCCTTTTGTCGAGGAGGTAGTTTCTACAATCGATTTGCAATAATATTTAGAACGACAAATAGGATAATGAACTTTAATTAATAAAGTATATTTTACCTTAAGGGTCGAAGAGATCAACTCCCTCGGCCATTCGAGGAAGTGCCCGATACCTGTTCCGACCGTGACCGCATCATCTACTGGTTTTGGCAGCTGTGAATCCCATTCTCCTAGCGTGGGTACATTCAGCGTGACACTTACGAAACCAGGAGTAATCGTGTCATTGGACATATAGTACATCAGTCCTGTGGCCACAATCCGAAGAGGATCATCCAAATAAAGGTAGCAAAATGTCGGTTGCTATTCCAAGATGATATTTAGTTAGAAAATTTTAAAATGGATCATAGAAGTCGTCTTTAATTAAACTAAATACGAGACACATCTGATACTTGGGAAGAGTTTTGAAATGGATCATAGTCGTCCTTAGTATCAGCGGAAAACATAACATCAGCGACACTATTTTCACAGCTTCCTCGGCTCGAGGACACCCTATGACTCGATGCTCTCTCGGCCCTAAATATGGCAATCTCATTAGCCAATGTGGCAACCTTTTTCGATAGTGAATCATACATTTTCATGGCTGCAATACCAGGTGCCATTGCCAACGATGTCTTCATCACCCCAAATTTAGTACTTCGTAACCGGCTGGGATGCTCCTGCCGACCTATAGTCCGTGCAAGGAGATCATCTGTACCGATAGTATGGAGGTCGTCGGGCGTCATTGTCTGAGATATGCGCTCCTGTATCACAAAAGATTATTAATTAATTATTTGTTTAGAAATAATAGTTTGTAATTCAAAGATAAATTAATAGATAGAATATTACCGCTTCTTCAATGATATATTGTGCACTGGAATCGAGTATATCACTGTTTCAAGTCTTTCTGGTAGTCTGAAATAAGTCAAAACGTGTAACAATAGGCGCACTCTCCCCAGCCTTCTTTTTTTCTTCGATCTACGATATTTATGAGTGTGTCCCTTTATTAGATATACTAAAAGTGAATATATAAAAAAAATTAATAGTTAGGATTTTGATCTCACCATATCTTCCCTTATACGTGCATAACCTTTGGAAGATCCACGATAACGCGCCTCCATGGCCTTAGCTTGTTCACGGTTTTTCTTACTCCGTGTCTAAAGTGTAATAGAAATATAAGATAAACATTGAAAAACATCGTGCATAGAGGAAATGACATTGATCAATTTTACCTGGAAATCATCCTCCTTAGCTCTACGAATAAACTCCTGCCAGTACGGGGCCACACTTGGACAATCCTTATAGTGCTCAGGCGGCGTAGGCGAGTAATCACCAGTCACAGGGTCTCGGGTTTGTTTTCTCAGCCAAGCCCAAAAATTCTTCGCCAATACACCAGCTTGACTTAGTAATTGTTTCTTGTTTGAGGTGTCAATGCCCACTAATGTATTCTATACGTATATAACATAACAATTTAGTAAATTCAGTAATCATAAAACAACTTTCAAAAGCATATAATTATCATACCACAATCTCATCCCATAACGTGTCCTTCACATCCTTCAGTTCGTTGCTACGCCAGTTATTAGTTGGGAGCACGATAGGGACAACTCTCCTGACCACAACCCCATGATGGAAGGACAACTTCTCACTCGATTTTCCAATCGGCTGCCCATACTCATTGAATGATACCTGCAATAACATAATATTTAATTAGGTTCATGATCAATTAATATAATTACAATTTTAACTGTTCAATTGTAATAAAATTACCTCTATTGTTTTCCCCTTGCTCCGAGCTCTCTTCAAAGCAGTCATCGTGACAATACCCCTGGAGCGCTTCTCCCTAGAACTGCTAGTGGTGGGAGCATCAGTATCTCCCTGTCCCAAGTCATCATCTCCATGATGATGTCCATCATCTCCCTGTCCCAAGTCATCATCTCCGGGATAAGGCAACCAATTAGACATGATCCTGTAAGCAAAAATAAACAACATTTAATAAGCGAAAAATAAACAACATTCAATAAATTCGAATTAACAACATTCAATAAAGCAGAAGAAATAACAATGAATAAAGTCGAACATTTTTTTAGCACTTGTTTTTCTTTTTCATTTTTTGGTTAACTTTTCTCGTTCATGACCATAAATGTTAACGAGATCCGGATTTTCATATTCATCCTCATCTCTAATTATTCTCTGGTATGGGCATGGATTTGCAAGATCATCGAACGAGGGTACATAATGAGTGAAGTTCTCAAAAGGATCATCAATTGTGTCAACACCTTCATCGACGTGGTCGCTAATCTGGTAACTATTGTTAAATTTGTTTGACAGAACCACAATGGACCATTTCTCATTAACTAGGTCGGGAACATAGAAAAATTGTTAAGCTTGACTGGCCATTATGTAAGGATCATCTTTGTATCCCACATTCTTCAAATCAACGCGTACGAACCCAGAACTTTCAACTTGGACTCCGTTAGGGATCCTCACCCAACTACACTCGAAGATTGGTTGACAGTGTACAACATAGTCGAGTTCCCAAATGTTGACAATCTGTCCAAAGTAAGTAGTATTCGACTGATTCTCTGCAGTTGCAGTAATGGACACACCACTATTCTGCATTGTACTTGTGGCATCATGATCTCTGGTATAAAATGTGTATCTGTTCATAAGATAACACTTGTATGAATACACATTTCTATCAGGCATTCTGGATAACACTTAACTCTTTCTATCACTGATTCTTTATTTTGTGACAACATATCTGCTACATAACGTTTGAACCAGTCAACAAACGTGCGATTGTGCTCAACTTCAATCCATGATCTATCTCTGGTGGGAAATGTATCAGAAAGTGCTTGCATGTGCAGATCAATAAATGGAACCACATCGACCGTGTTGTGAAGTACGCACAAGTGCATCCGTGTTAGTTCATTCATACTCACACTTACATATTGACCACCAGTAATGCCTTCGCCATCCGTCCTATTGGTGTAGCGGGTAATGGAAGTCCAATTGCATCGACATTTGGAATAAATTCAGACCAGTACTCAACTGTTTCTTCTACTAAATAGCGTTCTGCAATGCATCCCTCCGGCCTGAACATATTCTTCATATATCCTTTGAGAACTTTCATATATCTCTCTACACCATACATCCATCGCATACGAGCAGGACCACACAACCTTGTCTCCTGTACCAAATGAACGGTTAGGTGAACCATTATATCAAAAAATGATGGAGGGAAATACATTTCAAGCTCACAGAGAGTCCCCACAATCTGTCTCTGAAAACCAAACAATTTTGTAGGATCTATGACTTTGATGCTCATTGCCTTGAAGAACCAACACAACTTTGTTATGGTTATGCGCACATTTTCAAGCAAGATCGAACATATTGCAAAGGGCAAGAAAGTCTCCATGATGACATGATAGTCATGGGATTTCAGATTCATCAGTCTCACGCCATCATCTAATACAAGTCTCTGTATGTTGGACGAATAACCCTCTGGTACTTTCACATTTTTTAGTGTCTGAAGTAACACTTTTCTCTCATTATTGGACAAGGTGTGTGCAGCAGGAGGTAAGAACGATGCTCATCTTTCTCTAGGCACAGGTTTTAGTTCTTGTCTTATTCCCATATCAATCATATCCATTCTTGCATTGTAACCATCCTTGGACTTCTTATCACCTAGCAGAGTATTGAGCAAGCTGGCACAAACGTTATTCTCAACGTGCATTAGATCAATGAAGTGTCTAACATACAGCTCTTCCCAATAGGGCAATTAAAAGAAAATTGATTCCTTCTTCCAACCGCTAGTGGGGACACTTTTTTGCAAAGTGTTTTCCGTATTGTGTGTTGGGGGTCTTCATCTCATTCAATATATCGGAACCTGACAATAAATGTGGTGCTTCATCTTTCTCGATTGTGCCATCGAATGCATCGGCCATTTTTTTGTACTTATGCGTTGGGTCCAACCACCTCCTATGTCCCGTATAAATGGACTTCTTACAATGACTCAAGCGAATGTGATGTGTATTCTTGGCACAACAAGGACATGCATCGGCCCCCTTCACACTATATCCAAATAGATTCCCGTAAGCGGGAAAGTCATTGATAGTTCCTAACAGCATGGCCTTCAACTTGAAATTCTTCTTTCTACAAGCATCATACACATCGACACCCTCATCCCACATGAGCTTCAAGTCCTCTATCAAAGGAGTCAGATATACATCTATGTCGTTACCAGGTTGTTTGGGTCCTGATATCAACATAGACAACATCATGTAAGTGTGTTTCATGCACAAGTCGAGTGAAAGGTTATAAACTAACAAAATCATTGACCATGTACTGTGGTTGGTACTTTGGATACCGAACGGATTCATTCCGTCAGTTGAGAGTGCAATACGCAAGTGTCGTGGCTCGTTGCCAAATTCTGGATGCAAGACATAGAATGTCTTCCACTGGGGTGAATCAGCAGGGTGTCTTAGCATTCCATCCTTGATCATATCATCATGATGCCAAGTTAATGTCTAGCATCCACAACGCTACTATACATTCTCCTGAATCTTGGTATTATTGGAAAATACCACATCACCTTCGCGGGAGTTTTTTTTTCTTTTTATAACGCTTCTGACCACACTTGGGACATTCATCGAGGTCTTTATACTCCTTCCGAAATAAGATACAATCATCAGAACAAGCATGAATTTTTTGATGTGTTAACCCGATGGACTTGAGTATTTGTTTAGCATCATATGCTCTCACAGGCAGTACATTTCCATTAGGCAATAGACCACTAACTGCTTCCAGCATACTTGTGAAGCACGCATCGGTCAACTGGTGAGCTGCTTTTAGGTTGAACAATATCAACATAGCTGACAGTTTTGTTGCCTTCTCACATCCGGGCCAAAGGGGTAATCCAGCTCCAGCGTCATCCCTTAACTTCTCTGACATATAAGGGTGATCTCGTAGATCATCGTGATCATCCCCACTGGATACATCTCCGAAATTATCCGCATCCACCGTATCTTCAAACTTAAAGTCAATTCCTATGTTGCTTGAGCTACATCCATCTCGTCTCTCACCATGAGATGTCCAAACGGTATATGTTTTATCAATACCGTGAATCATCAAGTGGACGAACAAACTTTCTCGACCACTAACTATTTTTCCATTCATACATTTCCAATACGGACATGTAATGTACCGATGGTCGGTGCAGTGTCTAATTGCATGATTACAAATTCTTCCACCCCATTCCTATACTCCTCTGATAATCGATCTGCTCGAACCCACTTTCGATCCATATAGAAAAAGAGATGTCTATAGGAAAGACAATATGAAGTGTTTCTCAAGACATTAATGTAAATATACCTAACCATACTAGATCTCAACTTTTATCCTAATGTAAATTCCTAATCATTTTCTTATTAAAAGCTATATCACAATCCTAACGTACCAAGGTTTTGTTTCTTCTCAAGACATTAATATATATATACCATCAATCATCTAAAGCAACTATCTAAAACACATGCATTTGATCAAACACTTGGTGTGCATCTTATATTCATCTCTAAATTGATATAAAAAATCACCAATCAACTCAAAAATATATCCCAATCCTAATTAATATTATGCTTAAATCCTACACATGCATTTGATCAAACACTTGGTATATATGCATCATATATTCATCTCTAAATTGACAAAAAAAATCACCAACCAACTCAAAAATGATATGCAATCTTAAATTATGCTTAAATCCTACACATGCATTTGATCAAACACTTGGTGTGCTTCATATATTCATCTCTAAATTGACATGAAAAATCACCAACCAACTCAAAAATATATCTCAATCCTAATTTATGCTTAAATTCCTACACATGCATTTGATCAAACACTTGGTGTGCATATCATATATTCATCTCCAAATAAACATAAAAATCACCATTCCAAACTAACAATTCATCCACAAATTACCAACAACAATCAAGCCACACAACATATATATATATATATACATAAAAACATATATATATACAACATATATATATATATATATAACAATACATAAATTAACCCTAACTATAATTAATTAACAAATAGGAAAAAAAAATTAAGCATTACTTGTAGAGAGGAGGAGGGGGGGAGGAGGGGGCAGCGTCGACGGAGGGAGGAGGAGGGAAAATCGCCAAGCTATTTCGAAATATATGGTGGAAATGGGGGTTGGGGGGAAATTTGAACCAGATTAAATTGGGATTTTCACTTGAGTCTTGATTCATAACCGCTCTCAAGTTTTAACAGAGTCTTGGAGTCTTGGGTTATGAACCGCACTCCAAGTGAACTTGCAAAGCGGTTTTGTAAATCATTTGTCTAAGTGATTTTTCTTGGACAATGATTTACAAAACCATTGCCTAATTTTTTTTTTTTAAATAAAACCGCTCTCCAAGCTTAAGCTTGGAGAACTGTTTGAAATAAGGGTTGTCCAAGTGGGGCTCTCCAAGCTTAAATGTGTAGTAGTGGTTTTTTTTTTTTTTTTACTTTGTTTACCCTTATTTGATTTGAATACATGATGTCATTGAGTATTTTTTTTCCTGTAATTTCTGGAACTTTTTACGGAAAAAAATGCGCTTACATCTATTGGGAATTTTGATTTTGTGGCATAATGATTATTTTCCTTCTACAAAAGATATGATATGTCCTTCTTTCTATAATTTTTGTGGGTCTTGATTTCTAATTAGCCATCTGATTTCTAGCTAAGGAAATTCAAAAGACTATTAAATGCTTTTGTCACGATTTCATTGTTACTTCATCTATTGTAGTGTCTTTCTTGTGTAGTTGTGTTGTTATGTTATTAATTGGGATGTTAAAAAATGTTGCTTACAGATAACACAAGGCATATCGTCGACTTCAGTAGTTGTTCTTGATCTTGATGATGAGGAACCTAAATCAAAACAAGGTACTCAATTCTCTTTGTAAATATTATGATAATAGTGATAATATTTCATTTATAAACATGAACATGTTGTTTTAAATTAAGAGTACCTGGAATAATTTGGTGAAAGTAAGCCTCATCAAAATAGCCCTTCATGACAACCCTGATAGTTTTGATATTGTCTAAATGGCTACTGGTTTTAAGTTTCTTTATGTTGTTTTATTCAAAGTTCTAAACAAAATATAATTGATATTTTTGTTGTTGGTTGACTGTTAAACGCTAAAACCAGTGTTTGTCATATTAAGATTCATAGAAACTTTTCGGAGTAAGTTGCATAATTGTGCCAGTGTCTATTTGTTGTTAACGATTTTAGTCCTCTAAATTTTAAAAGGTGGGAAATAGCAATTCCTGATGGAAATTTGAAAAAGGTTTTTTGCATATGATGAGAAAGGTTCTTCCGTTTATGCTTTTCTTTTAATATATTCATTCATCCCTACTTTCAATCCTGCATTTTGATCGAAGGTTTAGTAGTGAGTGTTGATCACCTAGAAACAACAATGGATAATTATTGAATTTAGTTTAAAGGGTATTTTTTACTAATAATAATATAATATATGCTGATGAGAAACTCATGAAATTAGATAAGTCAAATTGAATTCTGGGATCATTGATTGTCATGTTCATTTAGAAATTGATATTTTGAATGAGAATAGGCTCATTCCATTTTGTTGCCCAAATCCTCATCTCTCTAACATTCATAAATATATGGCTTGTTTTATTGTGTGTGTATGTCACATAACAAGTTGGTCCAAGCATTACCTTATCTTCATCCTAAATTAGTTGGATATTTATTTATATTTGCTGCACTATAGCTAAATAAATTTCTTCAAGTTATTGTTGATGATTACTTTGTAGCCACATTATTTTTGTGGTCATGAGTGATTGCTTGCAGGTTGTTAGCAAAGGTTACTTCCTATTCTTTCTTTAACATGGTTCACTCAGCAGTAAAAGCAGTTCCAAGTTTTGACAGATTCAAATCTTTCAATGAAGAAGGCTTACATTTGCTCTAACGGTCGGTGGTTCATGGACAATGAGTTGTTAATCGTTTAAGAATAAATTTGAAATGATTATTATCTCAAATCAATTGTATGTTTGAAGGACTATGAAGTAAATCATATTGCAAAATTATACATTTATTGTGACATTTAGATTGCCATTTACATACTCTGCTTCAGGCTCTTAACATCCTGCATTGTTGTAAAGTGATATTAGACAAAACTTCAAAGCTATTAGGGAACATCTCCATTTCAAAGTAGCACGTACTACGCTATGATGGTGCAGGTAAAATTCTAATTTTGGAAAATTATGTACGAACATATTTTAAATTAACTGCAGGTTCCAGTTACTACTTTTATGGTAAGGAGATGCAATTGGCGAGCCTTATCCTTCACAAGTTGTAAGTGAGTATAATTTTCTCCTCTCTCCTTGGTGCTTCATAATTTCACATGGAATATGATGATGGTATGATTGTATTTGTATTGATTGTGTGAGAGATCATGGAAGGGAGTTTGCAAATATGGATACCTATTTTCCTTATGTCCTTATGTGCGTTGAGGGAAAGAGGGAAGAGATTGAAGAGCACATCAGGACAAGTAAATTTGATATATATTTTTATAAAAAGGGTAAATATTTAGTATTTCATAGGTTGAATGAACAATAATATTTTTTCAAAAACTTTTCATTTGAATGCAGACATCATAACTCATCTTACTATTTGGGATGATCTAGCTGATATTTTTTAAACTGAAATTTTACTATATAAAAGGAGAGTGCACCTCACAAGCTTTTTCCATGTGTCAAATTCGAATCTTCACTAACATATGCTATCTACTTGAAAATGAAAATTCAAATTCAAATTAATAATGGCTATGGAAAGCAATATCTTTGATAAATGGTTACATAGTATTACAGAAATACTAAACTTCATAACGAACAAAAAAGAGTAGAAATGATACTTATTAATCTGATTGTTTGGGTGTTTTCCCATTAGGTATTTTTTTTTTTACCAAAACTCAAATGAAACAGTCTCATACATGAGACGGAGTACATATTAGCACAAATTAACATTAACCGTTTCACAGTATTAAAGTGCCAATGTCCAATTATGCTTTGTCTCATATGAGATTCTCTAACACAAATGTATCTTTTTTTCCCTTGGTGCTGGTACATACATAGTATTTGGCATTTGTGACATTAATATAAAATTATTATAAAAAATAAATTTACAATAACCCCGTGCATCGCACGGGCCAAGAACTAGTACCAAAAAAATTGAAGTAGATATATTTGACTCTTAATAATCAAGTGTTAATACTTAATATTGATGGTTAGATTTGAAAATTTTAATTAAAATTTAATTCAAAATAAAATGAAGAATAATTAAAGAATAAAGAAGAAAAGTGGCGGTGGATTACTTAGGGTGATTAATATAATATTAAATTTAAAATTTTGAATTAAAAAATTAAGAATGGGAAATAATGAGAAAATTTAAAACTTGAATCAATCTTTACAAATTAAGATTGAGAAACATGCTTGAACTACAAAAGATTGAGCACTGTTGAAAACTTGAGATTTGATTGGATGCATATGAGAAATCGAAGGCATGCATATACTTTGTTTATGCATGAGAAATGTGTTTAGTTTGAGGAGATTGATTTCGTAACATTATGCATGAGAAATGTATTTAGTTTGGGGAATTTGAGTTATGTTAACACATCAGAAGCATGCTTAGGAAACTAAGGTTATGCATGAAAAATTTGTTTAAACTGGAAACGAAAAACTTGGAGGAATGCCTGTAAAGGGAGATGATTGGAAAAAGAAGCGGCATAGAATGAAAGACGATGACAGGAAGGAGTATTGAGAAAGGAACAAAAAGAGACAATTCAGAGACGCTAAATAGAGAGTTTAGGTGGTGTACTATGTGGGCCCCGAAGTTATCGACGACGGTAGAAGGGCTTTGATCCGTGTGAGTTAGGTAGCAGATTCAGGGAGTTGGTTTCGATTTTCTAGGGAGCCGAGTGCAGGAAGTTGGAGGTTGTGAAATATGCGGAGCTGGGGGAATTATAATCTAAGCTGATTCAGTGACCTGGGAGGAAAAGACGTGGAAACGTGGACCAACTCCAGGAGGATAGAGATTAAGGAAAACCCACGATCTGAACATGGAGAGTGGGAGGAGATAGAGAAACCTTCGACTGGAGGGGTATAAATACCCCTTCCAGGTAACATATAACAGACACAATCACCTGATTTTACTTACTTACACTTGAATACTTTGAATTGAGCTTCTGAATACGATTTCACCTGAGATTAAGAATGATAACTGACTTGAGCGTCGGAGAGCCCGTGCTGGAGCCCCCTCCGGCGTGTTTTTCAGGTATTATCATTTGTGGCGTGAAAAATTCAGAAGAGGAGATAACCAAACCTGGTCCTCCCTCGAGTCCCGATGTTTACAGGGGATTGGCGAGGATCCTGTGCGGTCAAAGCTTGAAGGATTTTCAACATTCTCTTGACCACTTTTTTGCACATCAGAGCTGTATCCCACTTATGTGCAGAGATTATTATTGTTTTGCATAAAAAAAATCACTATTTTAAAATATAAAATATCTTTTTAAATAGTCATAATTTTTTTGCACAACAATCATAATTTTCATGCATAACAGTGATAATTTTTATACATAACAGTGATACTAAAAAACCTGAGTTCTCGGTGAACTCGGGTGCACACAATTTTTCATCAATAAAATTTGAGTGGATCTCCTGTGCATCAAATGCACAGTGCACTCCATAGTGTATTTTAGAAATTTGTAATTTATTGTACTAGATTTCGTGACTTGTTAAATTGAAATGTGCAACTTGTGTTCGTAAAACATAGTTGCATTTTCAGTGTAACAAGTCGCAAGTTTCAGTGAAACAAGTTGCAAGTTTTAAATATGTTATGGATCTGGTGCATACAAGACCTAGCAACAAAGATTTTTAGGACAATTTGCAAAAATATGACTTATTTTGTCACTAATTACACTTTGAGAATTGAATTTCAATTTTTGTAAGGCAGGTTTTTGAATTAATCGGGCAAACATATAGGCAAAATAGTCATATGCGAATTAATGAAAGTACCCCATTATTTTACTTATTTTTTTAGAGATCGATTTTTTTGCAACAATATGGAAGTATGTTACCCGACCTACAAAAGTCGAAAGTTCGGTCCTCAAAGTACAATTAGTAGCAAAGATAAATCTTGTTTTTATAATTTGTCCACTTTTAAAATGGTAGTAGCTATTTTATTAAAAGATATTATCTTTTTAATATTAATTGTTGTCAAAAAAAAAAGACACTCCATCCGTCCCACAATTATTTTCATAGGTAGGTGGGCAGACATACGAAGAAGATTAAATAATGAATAGGGTTTTGAGGAGTAAATTTGTAAATATATATGTATAAAATAAAGATATTAGTTGAATTGGGTGTATGTGTGGATCCAAAAGTAATGACATTTTGTGTGAATTTGTGAATATTGTGATGAGAGTTTATGAAGAGTTTTCTTTTTTGGGGTGTGAAAATAATGTTGGGACATCCCAATAAGGAAAATGTGAAAATAATCGTAGGAAGGGGAATTAATTGTTTTATTGATACATTGTGCAATTGATGTACACGAATGTTATTTATTCTTGGACCATAATAACTCGAGAGTTGATCATATTCATTAAATTTTTTTTCACTAGAAAAAATATTCTATAGTTTTGGTTCACGAAGTTTGAAGACTAGGGACGTGAATAATAGTTAAAGAAGAAAATCTCATTTTCAGAACAACACCACAAATAATAGTCCATACAATAGGTCGATGGAATTAATTGTTGAATCACCGTTGAAATCAAAAGGATAAATCGCAACGAACACAGACACAACTTGCGATTTTTTACGAATAAGAACATCCACAAATCAAGAACTAATTTGAGACCGGCTCACATTATAAAATGCATAAATGAACAACAACACCCACAACATGTTCATAACTTTCCCTCTATAAAAAAACCTTAAATCTTGATCAACAACATTGAGATGACGCAGGTACTTCGGGAGGCCGGCGTCAAATCACTTGTCCTCTGTACTCAGCAAGGCAATAGTTCGAAAAGCAGCGGGCTCTTCGAGGGCACGACGTAGAGAATCTCAAAAGTCCCAATAAAGCTCGGATTAGCGAGGAATCTTGAGACCTGCAAGAAAAAAAAAAGATTAGAGATCAGTATAGAAAGGTCGACGAAAAATTAAAATCATACGAGAAAGCGGTCTTGATAGTTAGTCGGCACGGGGATGGCATGAGGGGTATCAGGCTCGCCACTCTGCCAGGCTCCCCCAACAAACCACCACTTCATGTGTCAATCCCAAATCTTGTTCGGGATCTCGTAAACCAACTTGACATCGCCCCAGGGCCGGATCCAATAGTGGCCTCCATGCAAAGCCACTAGAGTAAGAAGATAGTTGACTTTCACTGGGGTGGGCTGTCTTTCTAGAGCGTATCGGCCCAAGGCGACCATCAGGCCCAAAATGACACTCCACTCATGTTGGGGTTATACTGAAAAGTATGCTTTTACTTTGTATAACCAAACTGAGTTTTCTTATTTATTTACTGAAATAAATTATTAATCACTGTTATATTTAAATATGAATGAATGTTATATATATTTATTGCAAACCTGTTTAATAAAGTCAGTACGTATTACGTTGTAGTTAATTTGGTGATACCAGCTCACAGAAGATCAAATTAACAGCTCCTCGTAATTAAGTACAAATTCACAACCTAGATGGAAATGAACAAACCATCATGAAAGGTTGATGTATAAGACTCGGATTGGCTTGTCTTGACCAAGAGATTATACTAGTGCATTTGGATGCGCTGAATAGGACCTACAGGAGGATAAATTCTTCGGTACTGAATATACAAGAATTAGACCTCAGTGGTGTGTTGTTTTTTAATCTCCGTCCCTTAAATAGGATCGTGTGAAATTAATAACTATTGCTTTGACTTAT
Source organism: Stenogyne calaminthoides (assembly GCA_037126765.1). Classification (NCBI taxonomy): domain Eukaryota; kingdom Viridiplantae; phylum Streptophyta; class Magnoliopsida; order Lamiales; family Lamiaceae; genus Stenogyne; species Stenogyne calaminthoides. The sequence goes on from JBBCBC010000018.1 coordinate 11,009,088, forward strand.
GATAGGAAGAGAGTCATTGCAATTCGATACCTTATATCTTGGGCAATATTATTAATTACATGACGATTGCTGACATTTAATATGGAGAATCGTGTGCAAGTACATCTTGTTTGATTTGTCCCCTTGGTGGGCTCAGAACTTTTATCATATCAAATCTTGCAAGTGGAAATTTATTTCCGGTATGGATAATAATGTTGAGCTGTCTTTACTCCAAGGATAAATATATTAATTAATATAAAACTTGTTCAGTGGCTTAATTAATTAATGGACTAAAATAATCTTAGACACGGGAAATAATGACCGGGAGCCATATTATAGTAAAGTTGTAATATGGGTTAAGATGGATAGTTCAATATTAATTTTATAGTGGAATAAATTAATATTAATGGACTTTGAATAATATTTGGCCCAATATTATAGCTGCATAGTCCATTGGAGGTTCAATCTTAATTCTCCTAAAGGCCCCTCAAATAGCCCAAAATTAAGTCCAATTAATGAAAGAGAGAAGAAAATCATTTGCCTAATATTTCTATGAATATTTTCGAAAAATATGTAGGAAAAAGGAAGAAAAGATTTTCTTGATTTTCTTGTAGATATTTTATGGAAAGAGATAAGTATTATAGGAATACATAATTATCCCATAAATTCAAAAAGTCAAATCTTGATTCTTTTTGCCTTGTTATTTTCGAAAATTAGGGATAAATAGGGGAAGAGATTTTTATGGAAAATTTAATTAAGGAGAAAAGAATATAAGAGATATATTCAAGATTTCTTGGAGACCGGAAAAGATTTTCTCCCTCAATTTCTTGACCTAAAAATCGGCCCCCCTCCTCCCTATAAATAGGGGATGAATTTTTCATTCCCAACTGCAATTTCATGTGTTGGAAATATTAGAAATCCACAAAGGTGGTGGCAAAATATTTTTTGTTTTCCCTCTTATTAAAATTGTTCGTGTGAGTCCTCCCACCGGATTGCGTTCGTGGACTTGGGACATATTTGAGAAGGCTCTTTGGGTTGATCCATCGTCTCATCAGTCGTCTCTACAAGAGGTTAGTAATCTCGTAACTCCTAGATTCAACATGCTTAGGATTTAATTGGATTACGTGTACGCATGTTGTTTATTCGCTTATTAATTATTATGTTGAATTGATTTAGGATTAATTCATGTTAGTAATTAATTGATTAATTTAAATATGTATTTAAAATCATCTCGAATAGATCCGGGCACCGCTAATTTCCCAACAACCCATTCGGAGTAATCTGCATGATGGACAGGTCCCAAATTGCCAATAGGTGCGAGATCGCCGGGTGAAGGGAAAAGCGTAACCCAACCTCTAACACTCCTTAGTTGATGGCTATCATTCCCTTAAGGGGCTGGTCAGCTCGCTCATCCTCACGGGGTGCATAGAAATGCACGTCGATCGGGGTCTGATGGGTGTGGCGAGTATCGTTCAGATATTCGTCGTTCACCATGCTAGGCAATTGGGATGCCATAAACTTAGTTTCTTGATGAACTCTGTATTTTCGCCTCCCCCAACGATATCCTGTTGTTCGATGTACGAACCATAACAAAATTGGTCGTGGTGGTCAGCTTGGCGATGTGAGGAGGTTGAGGCCGGGATGAATTGGATCGAGATGACGAGGCGGGCTTGTCTCGAACCACATTTGTTTGTGGCTCAGGCCGACTCATTACCTCTGGGTCGACCTTAACTCTAGAAGACGATCCCGGGCCCTCGGTTATCTGATCGCTCCCCTCCACATACATTATAAGGGGGCTAGGGGCTTGGAGGGTCAACTCTTCAATGGTGTCAACAGAATCGGCATAGTCGGAGCCTGAACCCTTTCTGGCTCCAACATCATTAGACAGCGCCGCCCTATAGCTTGAACCGGCCCCAGGGGCGCCACCGCCTTGCATCAATCCCGAACAGGGGGCACTACCTCTGCGTGAAGCCCCAACCCCCGGAGGAAGCGGGACATCGGATGAGTAAAAACCTACCATACCCATCGACGGACAGAATGGTTGCTCACCCGCCATTATAAGTTACCCATCCTAATTTTAGAAACAGAATGCTAGGAGAAAAATGTTAGGGCTTTACCTTGAGAAACGCCGGAGAACGGAAGTGGTCAGAGTTGCAGGGAGAGAGAGCTGGAAATTTCAAAAGGGATTCTTGAGCGCGAAAGAGGAAAAGGAAGGAGGCTGAAAAGGGGGTTTATAGCAGAAGGTCATGGGTGAATCCAGTAATTTTGAGATTAATGCGGGTCAAAATGCAAATAAACTGAAGAATGTCGGGGATTGGGGCTCACGTTCCCGCGTTTGCTTAGTTGTGACTGTTCGAGAACACAACATGTGGCAAACGCGCTGTCATTGCAACTGCCAATTATGTCATAACACGTCTGTTTGAGGCGCCGAATATGGGAATCAATGCGTCATAACTAACAGTTGTGCGCATGCGGGCAATTCAAATTCATCCGAGACAATTCAGGGAGTGAACTCACACAACACAACTCAAGTAGCAAGCTGGGGGCAGTTGTTGTACCCTGTGTGCGATAATTACGACACATGTCCTTCATATGAGTATTTCATAAGATATTGTAGGGCGACCTTCGGCATAAGGGAAACTTCGCCTAAAGGCGACCTCAAAGAGGAGCCCAAAAATGACAAGGTTAGCGAGCAACTTCAAGGCGAGCTCGCCTATAGGGCGACACGTGAAGAGTTTGGGTCAAGCCGCCAATCCTGGAAGATGCCGTGATCACCTCAGTGAATATGCAAAGAAGATAAGTAAGGAAAAAAGGATCAAGACGCGAGATTCGCAGTGGATGTTAAGGAATGGGGAGATCTCGCATATCTTTGTTTTCCAGGTTTCTAGGGTTTGTTAAACAACTCATTAGGGTTTGTAATCAACACAATTAATCTTATAAATAGAGGTTAACCCCAAGAGAAAAGAGTTCGAAATTATTAATACAAAAAAACCTTAAGAGCTTATATTTTCCAATTGTTTTTACATATTTATTGCTTGTTCATCGTTTATTATTTGTTTGTTGCCCTAGACGTAAAATCTAGGTAACAACACTGTCCAACTTCTTTTTAATTTTTTTTCTTTCAAATTACAATATAAATTAACATAAATTCAGGTAAATAGTCCAACTACAACTATATAGTTAATTAATTACCAATTATCAGTATCAAAACGAAAGACAAAATAATTTAAAAATTAACATAACTACAAAAGAACAATTGGAAATAGATTTACATATATTTATCAATTTTCTCCAAAACTTAGAAGTTAGAATACTGACACTGCTCATCCCGACTATGCTGTGTAATGTTTCAAATTTAATTTAATTTATTTATTATTGAGTGCTGGTCTTAAAAAAAAATGAAAATTTGTCTAGGCTGCGCCTAACGGCAGAAATAATTTTTCTCGACGATTTTGTTAAAATCTTGTGGCCGACGGCCACCTAGGCTGATTTTTGCATCCATATTTAATCATGGCTTATTTTTTGTGTTAAGCCCATGATCTCATTAATATTAAGGCCCATCACCTATCAAGCCCAAAACCAACACAACAATACGATCACCCTCGAAGTAGGTTCATCGTCTTGACCACTTTTCTCGACCTGGAACGAAAAAATAATCATGGTTGTGAAGAGGATGTAAGAGAAGAACAGTCTTTTTTCTTCATGATTTTCCCTTTTTTTATCAGTTGTTCTTTTAAATTACATTTCTCTAATGAAAATTTAAAAGAAAATTTATACAGTTCTACGGGATTTTAATAGTTTATGAATATATATAATTTTTTTATTACAATCCTCAAGTTCTTTTAGATCTAAACCCTCTAGTAAACGATTGATCTAGATCTAGATGTTTTTCGTCATAATTATTTTGATGAACGAAGCCGATTCTAGATTTTTTATTTATTTTCGAGGGTCCTTGTATAACAAATAAAAAAATCATTTCTACGAGATTATATTAATTTGATTATATTAATTTCAGGGGTGAATTCAAAATTTTCGGGTAGGACAAAATAAATTAAATAATATTAAAATAATTATTTATTAAAAAATTACGAATTCGTATTAAAGTATATAGTACTATTATTATAATTTCACTAGAATTTATTGAATCTAAGAAATATTTTTTAAATTGGAGGTACCCTTTGAAAAAAATAATATTAATTGTATTAGAAAAACAAAAGCATAGTCCCAACCAGATTCAAGTAGCAAAGACAAAAAAAATTTTGTTAAAGCAAGAAGAAAGATAAGTGGGCTGGGCTGGAAAAAAGGGCCGGTTAAAGGTATTCAGGCTAATTCTCAGTTATTTTTCCAAAAATCTCAACCTCTCCTCTCGCCCCGAAGTCTCCACTCCGCTTACAAGCCTGCGCCGCTGTAATATCTCTCACTATTTCATATATGATGTATAGGTCAGCTTGTAAGTGATTGCAAGCTTTACCTTGCCTTTTTGTTATTGTTTATTTTGTGTTTTTGTAGTGGCAGAGGGATACTGGCTAAAGCAATTATCAATGTCGTCGTATTCAGGTTCGTGCGATTTGAATTTTAGTGTAAATCTGTTGATAAATTGGAGGTTCTTTCTATTATTGGTTTTGGAATGGTGATTCTTAGCTGTAAGACAATTTTAATGGATGTGATGAGCAGGATCAATGTACCATGGATCGCCTTTGTTGCTCTCGATTCTCAGTCCTCTTACTTTGACTCTGTAAATTTTCATATACAGAGTGAATTAAACTTTGAATAATGATCAGCAATGTTATTTGACTATTCATGTTTACTGATATAGAAATGGAGGACAACCTAGTCATGTGTTATGCAGGTAATCTCTTTCTATCTCTGTATAATATCTCATGTTGCAAGTAAATCGAGTGCATATAAGTGGTGCACTAATACTTTTTATGTGCACTCTAGTTTATAGGAGAAACTGCTATAAACACTGCTGACAACTCTAAAATGGTTTCATTTTGAATTTGTTTCATTGTTTTTCTGTTATCATGTTGAATTTGAATAAAACCAGAAAGACCAATTTTTGGAAAATGTCCATTAAATGTTTAGCAAATTGTATTGCACCTGTTGACCAAATCCCTTTGAGCTCACAAGTCTTGCATTGTATGTACAAAGTTAGTTTCTTGTGATTCTATTATCAAGTAACTGCTGATTCTTAATTGTTTTCTGCACTAAGCTTCCCTGTTCAGATAATCTGATTATTGAAGTCTGAGTTTGATGGGGCCAAAACTTTTTTCTTAGGTGATGTTTGTTTTGGGTTTTGAGTGGTTTCTAAATACCAGTTTATGAAATCTAGGGGGTTTTGAAATCCTGATAAATAGTAAGGTGTATGTTTGTTTTGGGATTTTGAGTAGGGTGTGATTTAACTTTATGTCAAATTAATGTGCAAGATTGCATGGTGTTGTATAATTATTTTTTTGTTGGGTGTGATGTAATGATTGGATGATGTGGGTTATGATTTAAATATGTTAAAAGTGTAAGGAGAGAAAATTGATTGTATTGAAAAGTGTGATAATAGATTTATAAGTGTTGTAGTGGTAGTTTTATTAAATTGGATTTCAAAATCCCAAATTAGATTGGGATTTAGATTTGTAGATCCAAAACCCGGATTTTACAACCCAAAACATGCATCACCTGGCTTAGTGTTAGATTTAACTATTTAATTGATACAGAAGGATCAAATACATGTTTAAGACTCTTACTCTGGGGTTAGTGAAGCCTGGTAGGAATGTTGCTAGAACAGCATTTTCGTTCCATGCACACACGATATTATCATACTATACCTGCATCCTTTCGTTTTGTGGCACATCACTCATAACCGCACAGGATGCTTTCACCCTGAGACAGATATCAGATGATTTATCAAAGTCGGAAAACCTAATGTACGATCAGCTCGTTTAAATGAACGAAATCCGTCTTCTAATGTAATTGTGTATTTTTCACATTACCAAATGTAAATATACTATGAAATGATGATATAAACGATATGATGATTCCCATTGTATCCATGTCTCAACTGGAGATACTTTATCACTAGAGTCTTATCTACCAAACATTATAGTTTCCATGTCAGTCACTTATAATTGAATTGTTGTTCAATATACTGCTTAATCTTGATCAAACAGTATTTCCTTACTTGGTAAAGTTAGCAATTAGGTTGGCACATTAGTCGCTTATTATTGTCGCTTATTATTGCATTGCTATCCAAACACCGCATACTCCTGAGAAAATTGTATTTCTTTAAATAGCTGGTAACAACTGAATTAATCATCTATAGATATTTATTTTACCTTCTTACCCTTTATTTGGTAATCTGTTCATTAAATATCATTTAGCTGTACAGAATGTCAACACACTTTGGATGCAGTCTGGTTTCTGTGGTTGCAGTTATTATCAGTGCAATTCTTATCCGTGCAACTGGACGCACACTTGTAACAGCACATGGTCATAATTTGAAATCATTAGGCCTTGGCAAGCTGTTCAACGATGTAGGTAATAAAGTTTAGTCCTTTATGTCATTAAAATCTGTCTTTAAAGTTCTTTTTAAATACATCCAGGAAACTGATAAATTACTTGAACTATTCTAATAGAGGTTCTGCCTTCGGGTGATATTGCTGTCCTTGTGTATTTGTGGAATCCTTTCACAATTGTCTCTTGCGTTGGCTTTAATACATCACCGATTGAAAACCTGTTTGTCATCTTGTCTTTTTTTGGAGCATCGTCAGGTATGAATTGATCTTTAATATTTTTTCCCATGTATATCACCTATAACTTATAAGCTTTTGAAGTTAAAGAAGTGGTCCAGCTTGTTGTATTTTATATATATTTCCTACCCTACTCCCAAAATTGACTCCAACTAATACTTCCTATTTATAAATTCCAATTTTTATTGCCTTGACTCATACCAATATAGGCATGTTATATATGGTGAGGCTTGTTATTTTAGCCATGTATACACTTCTATCTATATGTACACATGATCTAAGCAATAATATGGTGACATATTTTCATATACCCCCAATTTGACCTCTTAAAACATTGAGTAGATTATAATTTCCGTGGCTTGAATGAATATTGGATAACTTGATGTCTGTAGTAGGTGCTTTTTGAGGCAAGTGTTGGGAAAGAATTAGGAGGTTATTTTTCATTACGCTTTATTTGTTTTCCATATTTCTGAACGTGATTTAGGCCAGATGTATTGTAAGATGAATGAAAGATTATTGCAGTATTACTCTCAGTTATGTTTGATCAGATGAGCATATTGTTGATTCCAATGTACACAGGGCTAATATCTTTGGCAGCTTTTGGGTGGGTCATTGCATCACATTTGTCTCTTTATCCCTTGGTTCTTGTGATTCCGGTATGTCTTGGTGGAGAAATATGCTATTAGCTCGATAGTCCTTTTAAGCACATACATGTGCTAAAGGAAAACTTTATGTTCAACTTTTTCCAGGTGATCTTTTTGTTAGGTTATGGCCTCGATGCTCCCCCAAGAAAATTGTTTTTGCAAAGTAATGTACGAGTTGGATTAGAGGCATCAGTGGATCATGTTGAACTCAAGTCGCTGACCGATAGACCTGCAATATTCTCCTGGCAGCTAATCATCATATTCTTTTTGTGGGCATCTATGTGGACATCATATGTGTTAATTTTGTGTGCTATTTCTATGAAAGATTATGGTGGTCTTGGGGAAATGTTTAAGAGGTATGACATAATTATCATGTAGCAATACCACCAATTTTCAAATTGATACTCTCTCCGTCCATTTTTAGTGTTCCCATATCTTTTGGCACATGTTTTAAGAAAAAGTGATTGATTTATGAATAAAGTAGGTATGTGGGGAGAAAACTAAGGGTATTCTTGTCAATCATTAACGAGAACATTAACTGTGGACGTCCCGGTAAGGAATGCGAGAACATTAAAATTGGATGGAGGGAGTATTGGTTACATAGATCCTTTCATATAGCAGCAATCTTAATGGCTGGATGTGTTGTCACCTGCCATTCATACATTTCAGCTATATGTTCATTTTGGCATTTGTTCATCTGTCTTAAGTTCTTAACAAATGAATTGAACTTATTTCAAACTGGGATTTTTTTGTTTCAACTCAACTAGTTGAACTCTTGAACTTAGATTCACACCTAATTGAAGCTGTAATACTGCCATTGTTGATTCAGCTTTGTTTTTTGTGGTATTTAATGTTTCTTCCTCATGTTTCTCCATTCTTTTTTGCGGCAAATATTTGAGATTTTTCCCATAAAACATCGTTTTCTTGTATTTTGGACGTAGTGATCCCCACAACATAGTTTACAACTTTGGCCTCTAGGTCGCTTCATCCCGTTTGGATGTTCCATTCGAACATGCACTAATGTGGTTGCTATATGTTCTTTGATGGTTAAAATATTTTACATGTATATTTATTCTGGGATTTTCTCAATAATCTCATTATATTTTCGTATTTTGCATTCTGGGTACGATTGTTGGTATCAGATGAAGATCTCCAAGTTGGTATGATTACCTCTCGTTTTCTCAAGCTTCATTAATGGCTTCTAATGCTATTTTGCAGGACCTATGGGTTTATTCTTGCTGTTGAAGATTTATCTCCAAATATTGGTGTCTTATGGCAAGTGCCAAGTTGTTAGTTAAATATTTATTTCTTTGCATAGCTGTTTGTTTCTTTTCCTACTACTCTAAAATTTATGCTTCTTTATTGTAGGTACTTCTTTGCAGAAGTGTTTGATTTCTTCAAGAATTTTTTCCTGATAGTTTTTCATGTGAATATCGTGTTCATGATATTGCCTTTAGCTATACGACTAAATCATAGACCCTGCTTTTTAGTATTTGTTTACTTGGCAATCTCGTCAATGCTGAAATCGTACCCTTCGGTGAGCCCTCTTCTGAATATGCATGTTTTTAATTCATTGTAGTATTTGTTAATATTCCCCCACGATATGGAATCAATAATTATGTTTTGTGACTATTGCCAAAGAAATTTTACTCTCCTTTTCTGAAAAGGATATGGCACAAAAATGATTTGAAGATTTTCCGTGCTTTAAACTGCTGGAAGTTGGCAAAAGCAATCTGTGATTGTGAGAGAAAGAAAATTGTCAAGAGGTATTATTTGAGAGATGTTTCTCAACTATTGATCAAATCTGTATTTTAGCATAGTCTGCAGAATCTATGATGAAAAGAAAACTCAATGGTTTGCTCAGCGGTTGATAGTGTTTGAAATAGACATAATTTTGTTACTACACTAGAATTCTCAGGACATTCGAATCGGATGGGTATGTAGATTAATATATTTTGATTCGTCTTCCAGTCAGTTCAAAATTACACCGATGCACATGAATTTGGAAAAGTTTGCTCGGTGAGCCAATTTGAAACCTGATTATGGTCTAACCATGTGAGCGTTAAATGATTATATGTATTAAATGAGTATGTAAGCAAATAAATTTAATTGCGAATTAAATTATGACACGTGGAAAATTGGATGTTGAAAATTAATTAAATTTATTTAATTGGGAATGTAAGATTAATTCCTAAAATAAATAATTGATAATAAAATTGGGCCTCTAAAGTTCAATAATTAATTAAATTTGGCCTCCAAAGTCCAATAAATCGAATTGGGCATCTAAAGTCCAACAATTAATTAAATTGGGCCTCTAAAGTCCAATAAATAAATAATTGGGCCGCTAAAGTCCAATAAATTAAATTGAGCCCAGTCCAATACTGTGGAGCCCATCAGATATTTCTAGAAAGTTCTAGAACCTTCCGGCCCGTCAGGTCAAGCCCGTCAAATCTAGGGCAAATGTCACATTCCACACCTATAAATAGGGGTCTCATTCCTCTCATTTGACACAACAAAAAATATTGAATATCAAGAATTCGTAAGTCCTAGCGACCGAGTTTTGTGATTCAAAGTAATTCTTCAAGGCGTTCTTCAAGGAAGTCGACCACGAACGATCTTCGATCCAAGATTACGGTGCTAAGCCTCGGTAGTCCCTCGGAAATCAAGTAAGAACGGTCTTCGATCCAACATCACGGTGCTAAGCCTCTTGGATCCGTGATCTTCTCAAAAGTCCCTCAGAAATCAAGTAAGAACGGTCTCCGATCAAAGATTACGGTGCTAAACCTCTTGGATCCGCGTTCTTACCACAAGTCCTTCAAAAGCCCCTTTAATCCAAGATCAAGGTGCTAAACCCCTTGGATTAATATTACAAAGTCCCAGTCCCTTTTAATCCAAGATCAAGGTGTTAAACCCCTTGGATTAATATTACAAAGTCCCAAAGTTCAAGTCATGGATAAGATCCGGCTGCGGATCCGACTCCGAAAATCTTGGAAGAAAGTCAAAGTCAAGATCGAAGAGAGAATCAGAGGATCAAATTAGAGATTGTACTCGAATTCATATTCAATACAAGAAATTATCTTTGTAATTCCTTTTTCGTGTTTATTCATATATTAAATACGAAATTTGTGTTTACAAATTTTGGCACGCCTAGTGGGACAATCTCTACCTCTCATCTCTTCTCTTCAAGCTCAAGCTACTACGATGACACCCCTTAAGATCAAGATCATAAGGACTGCTGCGGAATCATCAGAGATGAATTTCGAGAATGTGAATGTCACCACAAGAAGCATGTCGAAGGGTTCGCAATCACTCGGTACTTTTGACAATGTTGTGAGTGAAGGAAACAACTCAGTGTGCTCCACTCCTCGCTCCACCTCAAGCTCATCATCAGATTCCAACATGGCTTTGGTGATGGTAACAGGCGCTACGACCGTCGAGGACCAGATAGCACATCTGACTAAAGTCATCGAAGGACTCACGAAGCACATTCAAGGACAAGATGCTCAGATTACCAAGCTCGTGAGCAATTCAGATAAGGCAGAGTCAAGTCGTTCTAAAGGAAAAGAAGTCGAAGGGAACGAGGAGGACGAAACGTCTGCTGAAGATCAACAAAATGAAGACGATGCATCTATGAAGGACTTACATGTCTCCGCTGATGGTCTAGTTTCGGTTGATCAGATAAAACAGATTATACTTGGCACAATCAAGGACAAGTACGAGGAAAGCTCCAAATCTTCTTTCACCTACACCAAGCCATACACTAAAAGAATTGACGGTTTGAAAATGCCGATAGGTTATCAACCTCCCAAATTTCAACAATTTGATGGCAAAGGCAATCCAAAGCAACATATTGCTCACTTTGTGGAGACTTGCAACAATGCTGGTACTTACGGGAATCACTTAGTCAAGCAATTTGTGCGCTCACTGAAAGGAAACACATTTGATTGGTACATTGATTTGGATGCCAACACAATCGATAGTTGGGAGCAGCAGGAGCAAGAATTTCTCAACCGATTCTACAGCACTCGAAGGACAGTTAGCATGATCGAGTTGACAAGTGCTCGCCAATGGCGGGAAGAACCAGTGATTAATTACATAAATCGATGGAGGAACCTAAGTCTGAATTGTAAGGATAGATTGTCTGAGACTTCAGCAATCAAAATGTGCATTCAAGGAATGTTGTGGAGTCTTCGGTATATCCTCCAAGAAATTCAACCGAAATCTTTTGACGATTTGGCTACTAAGGCTCACGACATGGAGATAAGTATAGCCACGAGTGGAGTTGAAAGACCACTATCTCAAGAATCTCATAAGTTTGAGGACAGTCAAGAAGTCAGAAATGGGGGCAAGCCCTCCGCCAAGGACCCAAACAAAGAATCTATGGCGGTGACTGCTACAACCGTTAAATTTCGTAAAGATGAGAATGATGCAAGTGACAAAGGAAAGAACGTCATGCAAGACAATGGGAAAAGGAGAACGTCTTTTAAAGAGTTGCAACGAAAACACTATCCTTTCTTGGACTCCGAAGTTCCGGGCATATTCAACGACTTGCTTAAAGCGAAATTCATCGAGTTGCCAGAAATGAAACGACCGAAAGAAGCTGGGCGGACAGATGACCCTAGATATTGTAAATATCACCGATTGGTAGGGCATCCAATTCAAGACTGCTTTATATTTAAAGAGAAAATCATGCGGATAGCCGAACAAGGGAAGATTATACTTGAAGATGATAAGACGACTACGAATGTTCTCACCTTCGAAAATGACAATACTTCGTGTCATGTGGCTAATGGAGAAAATAACGGAGCATGCCAGTCTGACCACGATCATTCTGCAGCTATAACTTTTACAGACGAAGACTTGCTACTTGGTTCACAACCCCACAATCGACCATTATTCGTAACTGGTTATACTCTGCAGCAAAAGGTGAATCGAATTTTAATTGATGGGGGCTCAGGGTTGAACATCTTACCTTTGAGAGTGATGAAAAAGTTGGGGATACCAGCAGACGACCTCATGAATAGTTGGTTGATGATCCAAGGGTTCAATCTAGAAGGACAAAGAGCTCTGGGCACAATAGTATTGTATTTACTGACCGATGAGATGCCCTCGACTGTACTCTTCCATGTCATAGATGCAAGGACATCATACAACATGCTCTTAGGGCGTCCATGGTTGCATGACTACAATGTGATACCCTCTACATTACACCAATGCTTCAAATATCGTGAAGGCAACAACATAAAGACAGTGTTCGGTGATGATAAACCCTTCACCGAGGCTGAATCATACTTCGCTAATGCTAAATACTTCTTAAAGATCACGAAGACGAATAAGACCGGGAAAGATTCGTCGAAAGAAATAATCAAGGATGAACAGATTGGGCCTAGCGAAGGAAGTGTGCCTCCATCTCGCGCCAAGGACAAACAAATCATTGAAGAAATCAGGGCATTGGAAAAATTGACTCTTCCCTTGACTAAACTTGACACAACAAGACCTTCTTCATAGCCACTCGAAGGATTCACTCGTCCTATTCGAGGAGCTAGGACCGAGCACGGAGACATATCAGAAGCTGTGATGACAGGGTCATATGGTCCTCAAGCCATTAACCTTCTTGTTAAGGCCGAATATAGTTCGCAAAAAACCTCGACATTGAAAGAGTCACCCCGTCAAACTCCCAAACAATCGGAATATGGAGTCAATACTACTCAGAAAATGTTGAGAGGAAGTGGTTTTGCTGCCAAGAGTGCCAAGATTGGCTTAGGGTACACGCCACAAAGTCCAATTCGCATTGCGATCAACAGAGCGAATACAAACTACATCACTGAAGGAGAAGCTTGCTCAATGGAAGATATGTTTGAGGAAGGTGTCACGGAAATGGAGCGAGTTTCAATCTTCAAAAGGTTGGGATCACTGAATGAGCGTCAAAAATTGAGATTTGTCTTCGAAAGATTGGGGCAGAAATCGAGACCTGTCTTCGAGAGATTAGGGCAGAAAATGGGAACTATCTTCGAGAGATTGGGGCCATTAGATAATCGCCGAGAGTTGGGGTCTGTCTTCAAAAGATTAGGGCCATGTGAAAGAAACACTCGTAGAAAAGTGAGAATTGTCAAATTTTCAAGCACTCAGGGACTTCGGAGCTTGTATCCATCTCGCATGAGGCGAAAAACCACCTTGATTGTATCATGTGGAGAAGAGCTAAAAGGGAAAATGCAAACAATCATCCATACCCAAGACAAGGAAGACGATGAAGAGAGTGTAGCTTCATCTAATTTCGTTGATGCTTATAGCATTCGACATTCAGTGTCTTACGATAGAGAAAGAGCTCTACAAAAGGGAGTCACATGGATGATAAAAAATGGGTACATTACTTGTGTCAACAACATGCAAACAATCCCAATTAGAGGAAGTGATGGTCGAGTGAGATCACGTGTTGATTTCAAGAATCGAGAAGAACACAACGAAGATGTGACAACTGCAAATCACATCACCACATATGAAGATGACACGAACACGAGCCCTATAAATGGGAAATTCCTAAAACGCTACTACGCGTAAATCAAGTCAGCATGCTACATGACGCACGAGCCTAAACTGCACGTCACTCCTGGTCCGCACGAGTATAAATTGTGTACGACAACCACCAAAGGTGGTTACACGTGGTTAAACTGTTAACTCACCCCACAAAAGGCATTTTAAGTGGTTAAATTATTAAATCCCTACTTTGTCTACAGTAGTAAAAAAAATAGTCACTCCTGGCCTGCACGAGTATAAACTGTGTACGACACCACCACTAAAACAGAGCAAGTATAAAAGAAATGAAATAACAGTAGTGACTCCAGGCAATTCTCTCCAATCCACGTTGTGTAATAACCTGAGGGATATATGGTATATTAGTATTCATAGAGGATGATTTTCTGGTAATTTAAGGGAATTAACTCACAGGAACACTCATTTGCAGTTAGCACTCGATGTATGAAAGGACGACATTCGAACGGGATTCTGCAAATTGCGAACAAGAATAAGAAGAGGAATAATCAAGAATAGCCAGAGAAAAAGTTAAGAGGAATTAACTCACACAACACACACTCCTCTGCCATCCGAATTCCACTGATATACCGTTGTGGTTCATGGCGACGTCCATCACAGGTGTCAGATCGTACCATGCATACTCTTAGTCGTCCGATATGCGGCACATCTTAAGGCTCACAATTAATTCATTTTCCGCAAATGGGCCTAAGTAGTTCAGCCCAATTTAATTATAATTCTTTCTTCCAGCTTGTAAGTGGGCTTGGAGAGAAAAAATCCCAAAAGTCTTATGAGGAAAAAACGTAAGAAACATAAATGCGACAATGCCTCCCCCAATCTTTGACTTGTCCTCAAGTCACAAAATTTGGAAACTTGACACGTATGACTTCCTAATCCTCCCAAGTAGCAGATTCAGGTAGACCGTTGCTCCAATTGATGAGTACTTGGTTAACAGTCCGATTTCTTTTCTTTACCACTCTGCTAGCCAAGATTCTTTAGGTACGACGATGGCTTCACCACCCTCTTCATTTATTTCTGGTATTTGAGGAATTGGTGTGTACTTGCTTTTGATTTGCTTCTTCAATTGAGACACATGGAACACTGGGTGTAATCGGCATCCATTAGGTAGCTCCAATTTGTATGCGACCTTCCCAACCTTGGCTATAACTCGATATGGGCCAAAATACTTAACCGATAATTTTGTTTGTCGCCTTAGTTGGTCGGGAGCATTTCTAAATGGTTGCATTCGAAGATAGACCATGTCTCCCACCTGGAACTCCCTTTCTGACCTGTTCTTATCTGTATAATATTTCATACGGTTCATAGCAGATTGAAGGTTTTCCTTAAGTATTTGGACCATTCGCTGTCTTTCCACAAGAAGTTCCTTTGCTTCTGTTGAACTTCCTTGTAAGTATGGCCCCAAACCCAACTGTGTCGGCTTGTATCCGTATACTGCCTCAAAAGGTGTCATTTGTATAGATTGATGGTAATTGGAGTTATACCACCATTCTGCTAGTGCCAACCATTTCACCCACTTATTTGACTTCACATAGGACATACACCTTAAGTAGGTTTCAAGGCATTTGTTGACTCTCTCACTTTGCCCATCAGTTTGAGGGTGATGGGCTGTACTCATGTGTAACTGAACCCCCGCAAGCTTGAATAGAGATTTCCAAAATAGACTCTGAAATACCACATCTCTATCATTGATAATGGTTTCAGGAAATCCATGCAATTTATAAACTTGATTCAAGTATATTTCTTCTAAAGTTTCAGCACTGTAAGGATGTTTAAGTGCTATGAAATGACTATACTTAGTCATCCTGTCAACAATGACCCAAATTACTGTCTTACCTTCAGAATTAGGTAGAGCTTCAATGAAATCCATGGTGACTTGACTCCATGGCCTTTCCGGCACTTCCAGAGGTTGTAACAACCCTGGATAGAGTTGGTATGCTGTGAAACTTGTTCAGTGTGGAACTGGTTTTTTTTTTTACAGACATACACTTTAGTAATATAAGTCACACCCTTTAGTAATATAAGTCACACACTTCAGTTATCACTGCGACACTCTTTGCTATAATATAAGTCACACTCTTCATTTTTATGAGTAATACACTTTACAGTAAAAAGTCACACACTTTACAGTAAAAAGTCACACACTTTAGTAATATAAGTCACACTCCTTAACCAGTTTCACCGTAAAACTTGTTCACACTATACTTTACCCCCTGGATAAGGGACACTCTCAGTTTTGCATTTCTTGCAAACATCACAGCCACTAATGAAATCTTCAAAGTCTTCTTCATCCCAGTCCAATAGAATAAACTCTTAGCCCTCATATAACTTGCTTGTATCCCTGAGTGTCCCCCCATAACTGAATTATGAATGGCTTCAATCACCATTTCCTTAATGTTATTGGCATTTCCCACCCAGATCCTTCCCCTGAACCTCAGAATTCCATCCTTAATGGAATAACTCTCATCAACATTGGGGGTTAATAAGGTCTGAGTTAGCAATAATTGAGTCTTATCATCTTCTGCATAGCTAGATAGAATCTCCTCCACCCATAATGGTCTGATGCTAGTGGTAATAGCATTCATGACCATCTGTTCTCCATTTTCCTGTTCAAACTGTCTTAGATAAAGCATCTGCAGCTTTATTCTCTTTTCCTTTTTTGTACTCAATTGTGTAGTTGTGGCCCATCAACTTGATTAGCCATTTTTGTTGAAGGATGTTACTCAACCTTTGTTCCTTCAAATGCTTCAAGCTAGAATGGTCAGTCCTTATTATGAATTGGCTTCCATTGAGATAGTGACTCCACTTAGACACTGCAGTCATCAGTGCTAATAGCTCATTCTCATAAGTAGACAAAGCTTGATTTCTAGTGCAAAGACCCTGACTAAAGAAGGCAATGGGTTGCCCCTTTTGCATGAGTACTGCTCCAATCCCATTCAGACAAGCATCGGTCTCTAATATGAATGGCTGTGTGAAATCAGGCATTGCTAGCACTGATGCTTCCACCATCAACCTTTTAAGCTTCTCAAAAGCTTGTTCAGCTTCAACATTCCAGCAAAAACTATCTTTCTTAAGAAGTTGAGTCAAAGGCCTGGTAATTACTCCATAATTCTTTATGAATCTTCTATAGTAGCCTGTGAGCCCCAAGAACCCTCTCAATGCCTTGAGATTTTTAGGCACATGCCACTCCACCATACTTTTAATCTTTTCAGGATCTGTCCTTACTCCATCTCCTGATATAATATGCCCCAAGTATTCCACTTGATTCACCACAAAAGCACACTTACTTCTTTTAGCATATAGTTTATGCTCAGCTAAAATTTGTAGAACCACAGATAAATGTCCCACATGAGTTTCTATATCTGAGCTATAAACTAGTATATCATCAAAGAACAAAAGACGCAATTTCCTTAATAAAGCAGCAAAGACCTCATTCATCATATTCTGAAATGTTGCTGGGGCATTAGTTAGCCCAAATGGCATAACCTTGAACTCATATAACCCACAGTGGGTAATGAAAGCTGATTTATATCTATCACTTTCCTTAAGAAGAATCTGAAAATATCCTTGCCTGAGATCAATTTTTGAAAAGATTCTTGAACCATGCAACTCAGATAATAAGTCCTCTATGACTGGCATAGGGTACTTATTTTTGATAGTTTGATCATTCAACCCTCTATAGTCCACACAAAATCTCCATGTCAAATCCTTTTTCTTCACAAGAATAGAAGGGCTAGCAAAAAGACTTGAACTGACTTGGATTAATTCTTGCAAAAGCATTTCTTTAACCATTTTCTCTATCTCATTCTTGAGTGCATGAGAGTACCTGTAAGCCCTCTGGAAAATAGGTTGTGTGTTTGGCTTTAGGTTGATCTCATGTTCTATCCTCCTATGGGGTGGTAGTCCTTTAGGCTCAGCAAAAACTCCTTCAAATCTGTTGAGTACTTCTGAAATTCTCCAGTGAATTTCTTTCTGCTGCATGTCAGTGTTGATAGTAAACATCTGCACTACAATTCCATGTGAAGACTTGAGTATATAGTTGTCTACCCCTTTAGCAGTGATCATTTCCACTCTGCTTCCAGAATTGTCCCCATGTAGCTCAACATTCTCTCCGTTCTTCAATAGTGTAACAGTGCTTCTTTTGAGATCAAATGTGATAGGACTACGCTCCCACATCCAATCAGCCCCTAAAATCACATCACACCCTCCCAAATTAAGAACTCTGAGGTCAGTTGAGAATGAAACCCCTTGCATTTTCCATGAAAAATTTGAGCAATTATATTTGCTGGTAATTTTCCCACCATCAGCTACAGTAATGACCCATGGTGTAGTTTCTTCAATGAGACAATTGAGCTCATTGGCTGTCCCCACATCAATGAAACTGTTAGTACTCCCACTATCAATGAGAATATTCAGTTTCTTCTTACCTACACTACCAATGACCTTCAATGTAGTCTGAGACCTGTTCCCCATAAGTGCATTGATAGATATTCCCCCTTGACCTTCATCATTTTCTTCTAACAGCTTGTTTTCCTCATCTTTACTATCATCTCCTTCCACAATGATTAAGTTGAATTGCATGTTTTTGCACACGTGCCCATATGAGTATTTTTCATCACAGTGGAAACATAACCCCAGTGCTCTCCTTTTCTGATATTGAGCATCACTAATTTTCTTGTGTGGTATACTTGCTTCTGGGTTATCTTTCTTCTCTTCCTTCTTGAAATTACCAGGTGGTTTCCCTGAATTGTTGTAACTTGGCTTACTTCCTCCAAATTTATTTTTTCTGCCCCAAATATCAAGAGTGGATTCAAGCATTTTTGCTGTGTTAATGGCTTGAGATAGTTCTGTTGGCTTGAATAGTTGAACAGGAACTCTAAGCTCCTCTTTCAAATTTCGAGAAAGAAAAAGTGAGAAAATCCTCACTTAAGTTTGGGTTCTTCACCTTGACAAGAGACTTAAGCTCATCAAATTTCTCTTGATAGGATTCTACATCACTGGATTGATGTAATCTGGTGAATTCTATCACTACATCTTCCTTCCCAGGTCTAACAAAACGCTGCATAACCATCTCACAGAATTCATTCCATTCAATGCCCTCTTTTCCTTCCGCATACTCCATATACCAAATATCAGCAGTTTCTATCATGTAATACCCGGAATGATAAACTTTGGCTACTTCATTCATAGGCATAATTTGAAAAAACCGATTAGCTTTTCTAATCCAGCTCAAGGGATTCTCACCATTATTAAATTTGAAACTTAAGCCTAACTGTATGATTGTTAGCTTGAAGGTTTACCTGCCCATTGTTGTTTTGATTTCGTTGATGTGGTGGGGTGTAGAAATCGCCTCGCCCTTTGCGTGTATAATCATCTTCTTTGTTTGAACCAGATGCTCCCTGATCTCCCTCAGTGGTCTTCTTCATTAAGTACTCCATATTTTGGCTAATGTTTTTCACATTTTGGCCCACTCAATCAGTAATTCTTCGAGTGTTTCGATTTTCTTCCCCATTCGATGATACACATCGGTTTCAATGAAAATATCCTCATGTTTTTTGATAGATTCAAACAAATCCTTCAAAGCGAGTCCCTTTAGCCATGGATTTTCTGATTGGGCAGCGTAATGGCTCTGTATACCACTTGTAATGTCCCAGTAATTATCCACAACATAAACTTAAGAGACCAACTCAATAACACCAAATAACCGGGGGAGGCTTAATTGAATTAGGAAATAAGTCTGAATAGCAACAACAACTAAAACAGAGCAAGTATAAAAGAAATGAAATACTTGATTAGTGACTCGAGTGCAATTCTCTCCAATCCACGTTGAGTAATAACCTGAGGGATATATGGTATATTAGTATTCATAGAGGATGATTTTCTGGTAATTTAAGGGAATTAACTCACAGGAACACTCATTTGCAGGTAGCACTCGATGTATGAAAGGACGGCATTCGAACGGGATTCTGCAAATTACGAACAAGGATAAGAAGAGGAATAATCAAGAATAGCCAGAGCAAAAGTTAAGAGGAATTACCTCACACAACACACACTCCTCTGCCATCCGAATTCCACTGATATACCGTTGCGGTTCATGGCGACGTCCATCGCAGGTGTCAGATCGTACCATGCATACTCTCAATCGTCCGATATGCGGCACATCTTACGGCTCACAATTAATTCATTTTCCGCAAAT
The DNA here is from genome assembly GCA_037126765.1 of Stenogyne calaminthoides. NCBI lineage: Eukaryota > Viridiplantae > Streptophyta > Magnoliopsida > Lamiales > Lamiaceae > Stenogyne > Stenogyne calaminthoides. The sequence continues at coordinate 11,029,193 of JBBCBC010000018.1, forward strand.
GGGCCTAAGTAGTTCAGCCCAATTTAATTATAATTCTTTCTTCCAGCTTGTAAGTGGGCTTGGAGAGAAAAAAGCCCAAAAGTCTTATGTGGAAAAAACGTAAGAAACATAAATGTGACAGTACCTTTCTAAGTTCAGTCATAATTCAAGTTGTTTTATTCAAATGAGTTAAACTAGATATATATTCGGGGCATTAAAAGGACAAGCGAGGTCGTTTAAAAAAAAAAACAGTCGTGAGTTTCCGGAGAATTAAAACTCATAAATCTCACAATAAAATATGGGCTAGAATATGCTAATAATTTAATTAAAGTAATTGGGCTTTAGTTAATTATTAATTATTCATAGCAAAATTGGGCCCAAGATTTAATTAAAATAACCCAACAAGAACTTAAAACCCATAAGTTGGGCCTTATTTCAAGTCTTCTCCAATCTGGAAACCCCCGAAATCCCAAATCAGAAGAACACGCATCTTCTTCGGCAAAAATCCCCAAATCCAAGCACACGTCTACACCAAGTCGCAAAGAAAAAACCACTCCTGCATCATTTTCTCTACCACGAACCCTGCGAGCCCGATGTCCGCCGAAGGAACCGTTGCGACTCGCTGCCGAAGCCCCATTTGCGCCGCCTCAGCCGCACAAACCCACATGCCCAAGTTCTGACCAGAAGACTCCGCTGCATCGACGCCGCCGAATTGCTGAAACCCAGCGCCTCATCGCGCCGCCAGAAGCCGCGCTGCCTCCCCTCGTTGCAAATCGCGTCCCCGCCGCGATCTGCCTTTCAACACCGCCGAAGCCTCGCTGCCTCCTCCTCGTCGGAAATCGCGTCCCCGCCACGTCTGCTTCCCCCACCGCCGCGATTCGTTACTGTCCCCAGTCGACATCGCTCACAAACCAGGTTGCTACCATCGCGCAGAGTTGTCTAGAAAATCCATTGGGTCGAATCATCACCGGCATGGCTCCTGTTTGAAGACAGTCGTCGCTCTGAGTCAATCTCGCGAAGTCCACACACAAATCATCGAGGTTGGATACACCGTTGCAAAGTCACAGCCCGAAGTCGTGCGAATCTGCTCGTCTCTACCCAAATTTTCGACGCACGCAACCTGCTCAATGAACTGTCCGAAAAAAGAATGCCCAGGTAGTTGTGGGGTAGCCTTTGACGTTGCAAAAATCTTGCAGTGTGTTGAGTAGTGGTAGTGGAGAAATCAATGGTAGTTGTAGAAGCTCACGAAGAAAGCAGACGAGCCAAATTACACCATCGATCCAGGGCCTGCCCTGAATCGAATTAAAACCGAGCCATCGAAACAGGGCCTGCCCTGAGACGAACCAAAACCGAACCATCGAAACAGGGCCTGCCCTGAGTTGAACCAAAACCGAACCATCGAAACAGGGCCTGCCCTGAATCGAACCAAAACCATCACCGATAAATTGCACCGTCAGGGCCTGCCCTGTAGTGATGACTTTCGAACACCTGTGCGCGGAAGGTTGGGTCGTTGAGGAGAAAGCAGTTAGTTGAATGGCATTAAACATTGATGATTGTTGAATGTTAAAGATGATGGTCATTAACTTTGGTGAAGATTGCTGACATTGATGAATGATGATAAATGATCCTTTTACTCTACCGTTGAGTACCTTACAATGGACACGCAAAAAAAAAAAAAAAAAAAGGGAAAACGCGAGAAAAAAAAAAAAAAAACCTGTTAATGGCTCTGTTCTTGCTTTAGATGAAAAAAATAAAGAGCCCAAGGTCCCTTTATATAGAGCTTGAAATCCTAAGTCGAAGAGGATTTGAAAGATTCAATATCATGAAAAGATTCAGATCTTGTGAGATTTTGAAAAATCGAATTTTGAGATTCATATCTTATAGATTATAACGAAATCTAAAGCAAAAGATATTCAATATCTTTGGATAATATGTATCTTGCATATATATTTATCCATATCCATTAAGTCAATCTTATATGGAAATTTAGACTTACAAATTTGTCCTATAAAAAAAAAAATCGCAATTCGTCCACATCGAATTAAATCTCGTGAACAAAGTGTGAGAGGACATTTGAAAGCAAATAAATTTAATTACGAATTAAATTATGACACGAGAAAAATTGGATATTGAAAATCAATTAAATTTATTTAATTGGGAATGTAAGATTAATTCTAAAATAAATAAATAAATAATTTATAATGAAATTTGCCTAAAAAAGTCCAAATAAATCGAATTGAGCCTACAAAGTTCAAATAATTAATTAAATTGGACCTCTAAAGTCCAATAATTAATTAAATTGGGCCTCCAAAGTCAATAAATAAATCAAATTGAGTATCTAAAGTCCAACAATTAATTAAATTGGGTCTCTAAAGTCCAATAATTAATTAAATTTGGCCTCTAAAGACCAATAAATATTTAAAGTCCAATAAATAAATAATTGGGCCGCTAAAGTCCAATAAATTAAATCGAGCCCAGTCCAATACTGTGGAGCCCATCAGATATTTCTAGAAAGTTCTAGAACCTTCCGGTCCGTCAGGTCAAGCCCGTCAAATCTAGGGCAAATGTCACATTCCACACCTATAAATAGGGGTCTCATTCCTCTCATTTGACACAACAAAAAATATTGAATACACAAGAATTCGTAAGTCCTAGCGACCGAGTTTTGTCATTCAAAGTAATTCTTCAAGGCGTTCTTCAAGGAAGTCGACCACGAACGATCTTCGATCCAAGATTACGGTGCTAAGCCTCTTGGATCCGCGTTCTCCAAGTTGAAGTTCTTCGAGTTCTTCGTGTCCCTCGAGTGTCCCTCGGAAATCAAGTAAGAACGGTCTTCGATCCAACATCACGGTGCTAAGCCTCTTGGATCCATGTTCTTCTCAAAAGTCCCTCAGAAATCAAGTAAGAACGGTCTCCGATCCAAGATTACGGTGCTAAACCTCTTGGATCCGCATTCTTAATCCAAGATCAAGGTGCTAAACCCCTTGGATTAATATTACAAAGTCCCAGTCCCTTTTAATCCAAGATCAAGGTGTTAAACCCCTTGGATTAATATTACAAAGTCCCAAAGTTCAAGCCATGGATAAGATTCGACTGCGGATCCGACTCCGAAAATCTTGGAAGAAAGTCAAAGTCAAGATCGAAGAGAGAATCAGAGGATCAAATTAGAGATTGTACTCGAATTCATATTCAATACAAGAAATTATCTTTGTAATTCTTTTTTTCGTGTTTATTCATATATTAAATACGAAATTTGTGCTTATAGAGTAATTTTTTGAAATCTCATTTAAACAGTTGTACTGAAGCAAAATTAAGCAAGAAAGTTCAATTTCCAATGAAATAATTTTACTTAATTAGAGTGTATAAATGTCATGGATGCTTCAACTTTGCGACAACTAAACATTTTATCTCGTCAGACAAGGTTCGTATCTATGGGTTTTTTTTTAACAAGCTATAATCATTGGGGGTAAAAGTAGGCCTTTTTTTTTCTTCATCAGTTCGTTTGATCCAACTTAAAAAATAAAAAAAACACTTCTACCTTCCATTTGCGTTTTAAAACACAATCTAAGTGTGATTTCAATTTCGATTGGGTGAATTCAATCATATTGATGAACCTCGGTAATCAACCGTCTATGATCGAGGTCTCAGGCTTCTAATCAAATGCGCAATCACAATGGTTCATCTAATGAGTGCTTGATGTTTAAAATCATTGTGTGTGTTCTTTAAATTTGGGAGAGAGTGTCATCCATCCAAAGAGATGGATCGAGAGAAAATATTTTTTTGGAGAAAAATAGGCTGAATTGAGGTGAATGTGGACCCACAAAAGATATGTGGATGGATGAATGATTGATGAACCATTGTGAGAGTGTATCTAAAAAATTAAATTTTTATAAATTAATAATGTGAAGATGATGCGGAAGAGAGAGATTGGATGGATGAATTTCATTCCTCCATTGTATATGCTCTAACCTAAGTACCGATTAAAAAAAAGATGCTCTAACCTAAGATGGTGATGTTTGTTTCGGGTGTTTCAATTGATTGTTAAAAAGATACTTTCTGAAATTTAGGAATTTAAAAATGCTGGTAAAAAAATGGGTGTTTGTTTTTGGATTTTTGAATAATGTCACAGTAAATTTATAGTGTGGTAGCAATGGTTTATTAAAACTGATTATTATATCAAACTAAAATTAATTTTAAATTTTAAAATCTAAATTCTAAATTTTAAAACTCAAAACAAACGTTACCAAATTGTTTGTCAAGAGGACAATTTCTTTTGGGTTAATAATCACCAAATTTAACCTCTATTTCACTTTTGATTACTGTAGCTCATTCATGATTAAAAGTAGTCATGAAAATATATTTTTTTACTCACTTTTGGTTCGGACATTAGGTCGGTGCAAAAACTAAAAAACTTTTTGTGGTGTTAAATGAAATTATTTGAAATAATATGGAGTATATTTTAAATTAATATAAAAAATTTCTTTTATAAAAGGAAATTTTATAAATAGAGGATATTTATATGAGATTACATCAATCACGGTAACACAGAGCATAACACATTAATTAATTTCTCACTTCATGATTATGTTCCATTTTCAAATTTCATCGATTTGAAGAGGTTATGCCATCATACTTGGGGAGTATTGTGTCAGGTATACATACATCATTGAGATGGTTGCGTAAGATACATACAAAATTATGGATTAATTATTTTCATCAGCCTACATTAAATACAATATCATTTTATAAATCCTATAGTTCTTAGAGTGTAAACGTGGCAGCTTCTGTGTCAGAATTTTGTTTATTAATAATTAAGCTTGTGAATATTGATGTTTGATCTTAAACAAAAATTTGTGTGGACTGAAGGTAGTTATGTGAATAATTAAGTAATGTTTTATTACCTTGAATACAAGAAATACTTAGAAAGTATCAGTGTCAATCCTCCAAGACACAAATAATAATAGAAATTACAGTTTAATAAGGATACAGTTACTCCACTTGCACGAGTAAATTTGATGTCATTGATCATTTTTTCCAAAGGGCAGCCATTGCATTAAAGATGAAATAGTTCCTAGATTTCCAGGCTTTCCATAACAATTTTTGCCAAATAAAACCAAAAATCTTTCTAGCCGTAGAGCCACTATCGAAGCTCACGAACTCCAAGAAATGATCGTGCAAATTCCAAGGGAAGACCAACGGACAATTTAACTAGGAGGAAATAGTTGACCAAATGAACAAGAGATGAACAAATGGTTGATGACAAAGAGATTTTGATGAAATTTGAATCGCGAGATACATTTTTCGTCATTAAAGTTATATGATAATTAATGTTTTTAGTTATTCACGGCAGTAGAATAAACACCATTAACTACTTTTGATATATTTTTTCGTTTTATCAAGATACAATATGAGGATCTTTTTCTTATTTATGTTCGACTTGGCCACCAAATAGTATTTGGGCCCAAAGTTTAGGATTTCTCTTTTTTGCATTATTAGGATTAGTATAGATAAGTGTTCATTTTTCATTTTAAGAACACGTTTAAAGATTGAGTTATAAAGTATATGACCGAACTCAAATGAACTCTTATCAAATTACTCACTTAATCAATTCACATTTTCTTTCAATTAATTAACTAATGATTTTAATGTGTCTCATATGACCGAACTCACAAGATGTTTGTTTTGAGTTTATGGTGAATGGTGGAAATTCGAATTTTGCATTTCAAAATAGTAATGTTATGTGTTTCTTTTGAGATTTTGAATTGAATTTGTACCAAATCAAGCATGTAAAACAAATTATGTGATATTATTATATTATTTTTTAATTTTTTTTATGTCAAATAAAATGTGTGTAAATGTTGATGTGATATTATTATTTAAAAAACATTATGTTAAATCAATTGTATAAATGTTAATAGGTTTTTAAAGATAGATGCAGTTGAATTTTGAAATTTGAATTTTAAATCTCTAACTAGAACAACACGGGATAGTCCTAAAAACAAACATTCCAAAATGAGTTGTTTGAATTTTGTGTGAATATGATCAATTTAAAAAAAAACTATGAATATCATTTTCTAAAAAGAACCCTTAAACACGAGGAACTAAACCATTAGACAAATAAAACACCCAGTGTAAAAAAACACGTAACTTTGTAAGACAATGGGCCACGATGTTAGCAATACTGTAATAGCGAATGAAAATGTAAACGGATAAATAAAACACAACCGAGTCAAGGAAAAATCATTTTTTCCGCAAGACAAAATACGTTTGGATAATGCTCACATGATCGTGTGTATATGTTCCCAAAGGTAAAACGGTTTATAATTTTATTCCAGTAGCACCACACTGAAATAAAATAATCGACGAACTAAATCGTAATATGAGCTGAAAGACATTTCAAGCGGAGGTTTAAGAGAGTTAAATTATATTTATTCCTATAAATTTCTGATTAAAATAGGCTTAACCCCTAAAAAAAGTTTATGATTATTCTCAATTTCTTTGTCAGTGCTCAATTATGGTCCCAAACCAATTGGAAAATAAAAAAATAAAAACATCATTTTTTGTAAGTGTTTATCACGTGAAATAAAAAAGAGGCATACTTGTGTGAAACGTTCTTACGGTGAGATGAAGTATAATTTGAGCATTGAAATTTTAACAATTTAAAAAGAATGAATATAATTTTTGTAAAGTCGTATCCCGTCTCACGCATGAAACCGTCTCGTACGAATATTTATCATTATAAAATGGAGGAGGTTTTTACGATTGCACATGTTTATGTAGCGTTCATGTGCAATTTTTTTTTTTAATTATTTACCAAAAATGTCACCTCATAAACTCTGCATCACCAAATAATAAATCTTTAATAATTAAATTACAAAATGAAAATAAAAACGTAAAAAAGATAAAAATAACACAAAAAAATAAATGAATTGAAAATTGTAAATCGTCGTCTTTTGGCAGAACAAGAGAGAAGCTTTTCACTTCAATCCTGCAAAATGAAATTTGAAAATCAACTATTGAGGTATATGACGTCACAAGTCAAATTTTCTAGCAAATTCTCAAAAAAAATTATTAATAATTACAAAATTTTAATGCTAATTATTAGGTGAGTTGCACATAAAAGTGCAAATATACCTATATATGTATAATTATTTTATACCTATTAATAAATTGCAATCCTTCAATCCATCTTGATATATAGATTTTTACTCTCATAGAATTTTAATTTCTTCATAAATTTTTTCAATTTCCACAATTTTTAAATGAAGATCTATAACTCATTCAATTTTCTAGAAATCGATTTAATTTGGATTAATATCATTCAATAATAATTCAAAAATGAAGATCGTGACATTGTTCACGAACTCTCGTTTTAAAACAATATTAAAAGTTACTCCCTTCGTTTCTTTAGATTGCTCTAAATAATAAAAAAAGTCCATTTTTTTTCATATTCAAAATAGTAATAAAATATAAATGTATTATTTCAAACTATATCATTACAAACATCACTAATTATTTCGTAAGTCATTAATAATTGCATATAAAAATATTTCCTTTTTTCCTTCCCTTATAAATTGATAAAAGCACTATTATCAAAAAAATATTTAATCCCTTTAAATACAATTAAACATTTCCTCCACTAAACTCCGTGCTCAAGTCAAATGAACAATTGAAAAAAGACGAGTTTATACTTTTTTAAAGAATACATTTGTGAAATTTGGGCAAAATTGTTACTGAGATAATTTCTTTTGTTAAAGTATCCGTTTTTAAATCGAATAGAGTCGAATCGTTGGCACGATCTCAATAATATTGACAATGAGGGTTAAATTTTGTATGCATTCAATTGCACTGTGCATTTATAGTGCATTTTAAAAATAATGCAACTTGTTATACCGAAAGATACAATTTATCTATACTGAAATTTGCACTGTTCAGTGTAAATAAGTTGCATCTTTCAACATAATAAATTGAACAATTTTAAATTATATTATAAATGCACGAGTGCACCTAAATGCACATGGGATTTTAGGGAAAAAAGAAAAAAAAAAGAGTGTGTATTTAGTTAGTTCAGTCTCTTTACTTATTTTCATGTAATATACATAGAGAAAGCAATCTCCATTTAATAACGTGGCTAGCAGTAAAAATATCAACCATAATTAATAGTACTAAGATTGGCCGGGAAAGGCCAGACATCTTTTCCCAATACTATTACTATTTGTTTTCGAATTTACACCACTGCCCGTTCATAATGGAATTAAATCAAATTAAATTAAAATGATTGTAACAATTAATGTTGAAATTAATCGACGAATTGACAACCTGATAAACAGAAAGAAAAATAAAAATAGTATATATTATTAATACCCTTCTTTCAGAAAATAAAAATATAATTAAAATACCCTATTCTCATGATAATATAAAATAATGTAATGCTTCTGACTATTAGGAAAAGAATTGAATAATATTATTCTGACTGAGAATGTTTCGACCAGTGTTTTCATAACCGAACCGGTGATCAAACCGGTCTAGGCATCGGTTGCCGGTCCAACCGGTTGGACCGGTTGAACCGACGGTTCAACCGTTAAATTGATTTATGCATATTTCTTTTATATTTTGTATGTTACATTAAAAAATAAATATTTATTCATAAAATATTAAAATTATACTAATTTATAACTTATAAATCTTATATTAAAATAAATACAATAGAGTTTGGAGACCAGAGATGATGACGTTGTGGATTAATTCCACACAATATGTGACGACGATAAAGAGATTAAATGAAATTAATGACTTGTGAATGAATTTATTTGAGAGAAAATGATATTGAGATAAAAACAATAACATTATATAGAGAGGTTTAGAAAAAAATAATAAAAAAATAAAAAAAGTGATTTAATAAATAATAAAAATAATAAAATCGAATTAACCGTTTTTAAGGAGTAATTGGACCGGCGACATGAGCGGTTCACGGTTCGACCGGTTCAACCGGGCGGTTCAACCGATTTTTGAAAACACTGGTTTCGACTACGTTATAGAGTTATAGGGCTCTATCTTATTTATTAATCACAATTAATTAATCGCATTTTATCTTATTGATTTCTTTCGTTATATAGTTCTTTGAGGAATAGTATTTTCAGGTTGTATTTTTCTTACAGTTTTTACAGTATTTTCTACTTCTTTAAAGAATAGTATTTTCAGGTTATATTTTTCTTACAGTTTTTACAGTATTTTCTATTGACAATTGAAATATTGTTTGCCCGTTACAATTGAAGAGGAACATAAATACTGTATATGGGCTTAATTGTTTTCAGTTTTATTATTTTCAATTTGGTTTATATATACAACTGCCAATTAAATTATGATTATTTTAATTACTTATATGTAGGATGTTTCCATTTTTTTTAAAACAAGTGGAATAGCTTAAGCGGTTAAAGCACTATTAGGTTCACTACCTATGCCGTGAGATCATGAGTTCGAGTAACTATTTTCCTGATTAAAAAAAACTCTTAAAACTTTAATGCAAGAACAATAAATATCGAGAAGGTAATCAACAATAGTTAGAGACTCGACCCAATAATAAGAATTTGGGAATGACCCATATGCCCTAACAAAACAATGTCATTGATTTTTCTACGAATAAGACAAATTATATAATTACTAATCTGACGAAGTGAAATAGCTCAAGCAGTTAGATCACCACTACCTATTCCAACAAGCCATGGATTCGAATCACCATTTTCCCGATAAAAAAAAAGTAATCACTAATCTACTTTAATGTAACATTACAAACTATCTTCATCGTCACCTTCTATTAGTAATTGTTCATCTCGTCAATTCACCATACTCACAATGCAGTCAATTTCATTTTCTCTGATTTGATTTACGCCTCATGATTTGGAAAGGCGGCGGATGACACATAGCAATATAATTATCATAGAGATTGCGCATACGACTTGGATCTAAAAAATCTATAAAAATTAAAAGACAAATTAAAAACAGATTAACAGATCTGGCGGAAATAACACTTTTATGACATTTTAGAGAGAGGGGGTGGTTGTGGGGGTCAACCTAAGATTCCACTAATATCGATGGATGAACATATCTAATGGGAAGAACACTTTCATGGTATTTGGGGGGGGGGGGGGGGGGGAGCAAACCGGATATAAGGGGCACCCAAAAGAAGCTACAAATACACATATTCAACAATCAATAGCTAATCTAGAATTGACAAGCCAATTATTATATGTGAAACAGTTTCGAATTAAGTTCTTAACACAAAACCAGCTCCAAAATCTAGCTTTCAATTAATTCATCCACTAATTTATTGAACGAAAATGCCGCCCCTTCAAAGATCAGTTCAAATCATCCAAACCACACATTGCCAAGTTGCAATTGCCACATATCTCTCAGCCTTTCCTCTTAACATATGACTTTGTGCAATGATACTAGGGAAAGAATGAGAGTGAAGGACAGTGGTGCTTCCAAACCAATTAAAACATCTCATTCATACCTCATAAGCGATGGTACACTCGAACATGACATGTCTGCCGAATTAATTTTTTCCCCACACAACACGCATTTCAGGTCTTGATTTGAAGTCAAGATATTTCTTCTGTGGAGGTTGGTCTTCGTCGAAAGGCGATCCATAGCACCCTCCATGAGTGATCAATAAACTCCAATAACATAATTTTATTCCAAAAAAAATTGAAGCCCCGCTCTTTTTCCTCACCGATAAGGCCAGTATCTCGATTCTCTAGCAAAATCTAATAAGACTTGCATTTTTGGAATAAATTTTTATATATACATTAAAGAATATAGAAAAAGTGTATATATAAAAATTATGAGTGGGGTCTCATATGCATTCAAGTGCACCGTGCACTCATAGAGCATTTTAAAATCATGCAACTTGTTATATCGAAATATGCAACTTATTTATACTGGACCGTGCAGTTATTTTTTCATATTAATAGTTGCACGATTTAATGCAAACAAATTGTATCTTTCAATATAACAAGTTGCATTCTAAAATGCATTATAAGTGTACAGTACACATGGAAAAAACTTAGCCAAAAATTATATATTAAATAGAATCGGATAATATATAGAGGATTTGAGTCCTCTAAATTTCTCAATAACCCTTAAATACATAAGACACACTTGCAGTTTCACGGTGAGACGAATCATTATTTTTATATTGATGTTTTAACACTATAAAAAAGGTGAATGTTGATTTGTGCTAAATTTTACACCGTTTCATACATGAGTTCGTCTCATACGAGTTTTGTTATAACTGATGCGAGAAAGATATAAAAATGACAAATAAACCGAATAAACTGACACTGAAATTTTATGTGGTTCACTAACAATTTGTTAGCTACGTCCACGGGCAGAAAAGAGGATCTTGTATATTATTCAGAACCGACAACAATATACAACTCAAATGGGAATATAAATAATAATCCCTAACTGATTGGGCCTAAGTTAATAAGTCCAAAACCGAAACCGACTAGGCCTAAATTAGTAAGTCCAAAATCGAAACCAACTGATGCACTTGTATCAAAGAGACCTGAGCTTCTTAAATAACATTAGGAAGCCCTTCACCTTTTTCCACAATCCGATGTGGGACAGAATATGACTTCTTATAGGATTAGGAAGTCCTCCAACTTTTGATACAATCTGATGTGGGATAAAACAAACTTCTTTATTTTCCACAATTCCAACAAATCTCCACCTTGGTAAAATAACGAAAAAACTTCATTGTCTCCACCTTGACTTGAATCCTCTCACAGATGTACCCGGATGCACCATAAAAGTGCAGGGCGTACAAGCAACTCCTCGTTAATACGTGATTTTTCCCCAAGATGGACAACTAACAGCTTGTAATATTTATCAAGTTCAAACAATGTTGGAACTTGTTATTTGAAACAAGCTTGGTGAACATGTCAGTTGGGTTATCAGCAGTCCCAACTTTCTTTACTTTAACCCTCTTCTCACTTCTCGGAAAATGATGCGACATCAATATTGTTGGTCGGTGCTTGAGTCTCCTGCGTGTATGGGGGAATAATGCGTGTTGATAATTTTAAAACTTTTCTTTCCTGAGGTCGGATGGGTGGGGTTATCGATGATTTTTCCACGAGAAGCCGGGTTGCCACGAGTCAAAGTCTCTTGAGACAATGATCTTGAGTTCTTTTGAAGCTTGATTAGCCAACCGGGCACTGAGTTTATCGGAGATCTGAGGCGCTTGGATCGGATAATTTTCTTCTTGAACCCTCGATAGGAGTTAGATTCGATTTGGTAACTATCATTCTAGCTACTCAAGTGTGCGGAATGGTTGGCCCTAAGTTTATACTCGTTTTAGCTTTCTTTGAAAATCTTCCCTTCAATAAAAGCATTGATTAAGGTTGTGATCAATTTGATGCAAGTTCGATTGGATTGGTTCAAGCCCGAATATCGATGAACTATGCTTTCGGTGAAAACATGCAACAAATAATAATGCGCGATGCAAAGCAAAACAACACAACAATTATAGTGGTTCGGAGACTCAAGCTCCTCGTCCACTCTCTCCGATCTTGAGAGAAATTCCTTAACCACTTCCTAAAGCTTTACGGCTAACTCACTTTGTAGCTTACTCACTTTTCTACCTTGAGTTTTACGGGTGACTCACTTTGCGACTTACTAACTCAAACACACACAAGTGTTGGACTACCACAAGTAGCTTACTAACTTCTTCTCTAGAGTTTTACGGCTAACTCACTTTGTAGCTTACTAACTCTTTTACAACTCTAACTTTCCAACAAAACACACACAAACTACCTTAACAAAGGGTTTGGGTTTTTGGGTTAGTTTCCAACTAGGGTGAGATATCCTTTACAATAAGAACAGATGCAAAGGCTAGGATATCTCTACTAAGCTTTGGATATTTCTTATCAATCTAGGCTTAGTGAATGAGCTCTCTCAATGTGAAACACTTGGGAAATTCTAGGTTTTTTCGAAGTGCTTCAATTTGCAATATCTGAATGAGCTCTTGAGTTGCTTTGAAATTTCCGTAACCTCTCAATGTAGAAGGTCTTTGGTATTTATAGACAACCTTCACCAAGGTTACTCTTGAAAAACTATCCGTTGGAGGAGATAGTATCAAGGGTTTCCTCTTACGGTGTTTGATGAGCGACTATATTAAGGGTTTGAATACTCCTTGCATGTTTTAGGAAATATCGGTCATGTAGCCAATCACCAATTTTTGCGATGCGGAACTTAGTACTCTTGACATGATTGAGGGTCCTGTTGCTTTCGATGTCGATAAAAGTACAATGTTGTCTTCCTCACGATTGGTTCTTGCCTTGATGAATGTAGACAAACAAAAAGCGACTCTTTTTGGTCAATCTCTGCGAATGAGACAACCTTAAACAACACTTAGACTTAGTTCCTTTTGTGCATATGAATGTTTTTGGGAAATATCTACTTTTTGAATATTTGCGTTTTTCTCGGTTTTTGTAGTCTTGAGATAGATTATATTGATGCTCTACGAACATTGGGTTATCTTGAGTATTGATATCTTCTTGAGTATTCATTAACTCTTTGGGTCTTGATATCTTCGAGTCTTGATGTCTTGATGACATCTTGAGTCTTGATGTCTTGATGACATCTTGAGTCTTGACAACTTCTTTGAGTCTTCATTGTCTTCAGCAACTTACTGAGTCTTCATTGTCTTGACAACTTCTTTGAGTCTTGATGTCTTGATGACATCTTGAGTCTTGATGTCTTGATGACATCTTTTGAGTCTTGATGTCTTGATTACTTCTTGAGTCTTGATGTCTTGATGACATCTTGAGTCTTGATGTCTTGATTACTTCTTGAGTCTTGATGTCTTCAACATCTAACCTGATCTATATCTGCTGACTATACATGGTGCAGATAACTTAATGAACAATCTATACTGAAACCTGACTCAGTCTATCAAGATTATCCTGAACATGTCATACTCAGGGTTTTTGAGATCTAATCAACACTTCTTTATTAAATTCATCTCCCAACAATTTCCCCATTTTTGATGATGCCAAAACCATCTTGTTACATTTATGAAAACCTAACCTATCCTCAGGTTTCAGTTTATCTATTACAACCATAATGGTATTCTTCCAATCAAGTTCTTTAACAATCTGGCATATCAAGACATGTAAAAAGATAATGAGATATTATCTTTGAGCATAAAGATAAAATTTTCATTGATGTAGGATAAGAGTTACAGATTACAATGAAAAAAAAAACAGAAGTACAAAGTATTGGTCTTTCTTCCACTTCATCCTCACAGCACTTCCGGGTTGAACATCCGTAGTATATCTTCTTGGGTTCATCTCTTGCCTTGATGATTTGGGGTTGTTTCTGTTAGGCCTAATTTGGATGGCATCTTGGGCTATTTCGAGAAATGGTGCCTCATTTACATAGCCATTCTCAAACCTGGGGAGTTTGGGTACATGTATGGACCGGGAGCTACTATCTGAGTGTTTCCTTCATCTGCCAAGTTGATCCAACTTTGCAGGTACTTAGGATAGAATGTTAGTAAGTACTCAATAAAGGCTTCATTCTTATCGAAATTTGCTCCCCCACCATTCTCTCGAATCTCATAATAGAACCGGAAGGTTCTCTTGATCTCTTCCATGCATCATTCGGCTTGTATAGGCATCCACTTGTCAATGTCGGCCACTTCTGAGTCTTTTACGTACCTCTCATTTTTGCTTAGAAACTTTTTGAATCCACCTCTTCTTTTGTTCTTCTTCTTTTTCTTCTTTACGATCGGAGGAGCACGGAATCTTTGAAGCGGCCGTTTCTTTTATCCTTTTTTCAATCTGCGGGGCCTTGAGTCTTCTTGGTATCAAAGGTCTACGGTTGAGCTTGATTTCCTTTTACAGTCCTTCATCGATTCTTCAAAATCCATGTCAGCTTCCTTTGAGTAGGTTTAGCTACCTTTGCTCTTTTCTTCTTCCCGGTTTCAACAAAGGCAAGCTAACTTTTCTATTTTCGTCAGTGCGGCTTGTTCTTCTTACGCCTTGCTTGTTCCAACCATCCTTCTATCACTCAATTTCTCGAGAAATTACTTCTGAATGGTTTGCTCAGATGTTTGAGTGAAGATAGGTTTCGGCTTCTTTGAACTTTAGTTTCTCAGTGGCCTCAATTTCTCTTAAGGCATCAACAATTTTCTTTCCTTGACTTCTTTTTTGAGCCTTTCTCTCCAAGGTTTGTGCCAACAACTCTTAATTTGCCACCGGGCCTTTCCCTTTTGGCACCATACCTTGGGAGTAGTTAGTCGGTCAAAGTATCCATATAGTATTGCTTCTTACTCATCTTTGCGACTTCTCACCTAAATGATTATGCTCATCTTCTAGCCTTATCATGTAATTCTTGGCCATTGAGAACTCATCCAGAAGAGGAGAGCAAACTGTTTTGAGAAGACATCATGCATCATCTCTGTCATCTTGGTAATGAGCGAGAGCCCATTTCCTCAACAATTTGTTTTGATCATCAGATCATTCTTCTCAATCAGCTTGGCTTCAAGATAGGCAGTTCTTTCTTGATACATCTGCTTCATGTTGGCATTAAGCTCTGTATGTACTCCATCAATCTTTCCATCTAATGTAGCTAATTTACTTGATAGAGTTGTTTGAAGCGTATCGGATGATGAACTTCGGAGTTCTCCATTTTTTACGATTTTGAACTTAACTAACTCCATCCAAGGTCATCTTATGCGGTGAGAATTGTTTTGCGGCATCTTGATGAAAAGCTTAGATTCTCAAGCTTTTGAGATTGACTGCCCGGTATCTCTTATATCCTTGACTCTATCTTCTTTAACTCATCCGAGTTGGTGTGAAATCAACCCTTTGGAGTTTGTACAACATTTTCCAAGCCGAAATTTGGGTGCTCCAATTTGAGCCTCAATCGTATATCATAAACACATCGATTTAAAGCTAGGTACTTGATAACCGGCATAATGTATACTTGATTAAAAGGTTACGAAGAATCTTAACTTCGATCGAGGTTATACGATATCGATTAGTTCGACATCGATATCATCCCCATCGACTCGGTTTCCTTCTCTTTCTCGGTATCTATCTCGAGGTTCCTTCTCCTTCTCGATTTCTTTTTTACGCATCATCTCCCTTATCCTTATCTTTATTTTGATCATGGGAGCTGGAAGCATCAACTCCTTCAGTAGCTTTCTTTTCAGCTAGCTTCTTTTTCACTAATTCATCAAAATCGGCGACTTTTCATTCTCGGCTTGGTTTTTACGAAACACGAGAATTTAGTCGAAGCATTTGTCTCGACATTCCACCACTCTTCTTCCTCTATATGAAGCAATGTTGACATCTCTAGGGAGTGTTTGATTGAGAATATACTTTGTGGTTACGAGCACGAAGAACATATCCCGAAGGTCGGGATAGGCATTTATTTCGGGGTATCTGTCTAAGATGATGTTCCCCCTTTAGCCGCCATTCGGTCTCTTGGCTTCTCCCTTCTTCAATCTTGGGCTTTGAAGCGGTAGATTGAGTGTATGAGTTCTAGAGTGATGGATCTAGAAATGGTTCATTCAAAAGTGCATCAAGTTGACAATTTCTGAGTTTTGGTGATCTGGAGTCGAGCAGGTCTTTCTTGATGGGGATCGAGGTCCGTTGAAGATTTCTGAAGATTTTATCGAGCTCGAGAGGGTTTGAGTACCTCGAAAAAACTTCTTCCTCGGTTTTCTTGCTCTGCGCATTTGTCACTACGAGCAAGAACACGGAAGTGGAGATTTCAACCCTTGCGGCCTTGAGTTGAGTTTCTTGAGTTTCAACGGCCTCCTAAGCAATAGATTGAAGCCTTCTGGCGCCGAGGAGCGGTCTTTCTTCTTCGGTTTCTCTCCTTTCTCTCTTTTAATTTGCATCGGGGCTTTCCCTAGCTTGTCGACTTCTTCATCGGTTTCTTCTTGCCGGATCTCTCCACGAGACTCGAGTTTTTCTCTTTCTTTCCTCTCAAAGTCTTCTTTGTTGGGTTGAACATGATTTTGACTTTGGAAAGGAAGTGGAATCGGCAAAGATGTCCTCCTCTTCTGCTTGCGTTTCCAAGATAAATGCAATCTTGGTTGCATGTAGAATCTTTCCTTTGATAACTCTGAGCCATTCACCTTCCGAATTTGTTTGACTTGATCACTCACCACCTTGATCAAATAGTGCAACCAATTGAATGCCGTGGAAGGTGAATCTTCAATCGCCGCCATTAGCCTTAACTTAGGCTTGCTTTATATGTTGAAACTACCGGATCTACTCATGATGCTTTTGCTTACAATATTCAACAATACCGATATTTAGGCTTCAAATGCCTCTTATTCGAAGAGTAGCTTCAAACTTTCTTGGATGCTCAGTAATTTTATCCAAATATTCTTGTTCCCTACCCATCATGTATACCGTAGGGTCTTCACCTCTATAACTTAACTCATATATGGAATTTAGATTCTTAGGAATAATATATAATTCCCTAACAAAATCCACACATTTCGAAACATGCTCCAAATGCTAGATCAGAATGTCGAGATTCTATGCAATTCTCATCATCTAAGCGCATATTAGAGATAAACTCAATTACCTCTTTCGCGATATTGGCCCTCTGGTTGATTCGCGACCCGGGCATGTAAGCTTTGCCAAGCGAATCATATGCAACTTCTCCTCCTCGTGAGTTGCATTGGATGAGCTTTCTAGAGAAATGACATATTCGTACCAAGGTTTATTGGAAATGGCGAGTTTGTGCATTATCTGAAAAGTGTTATTTTTGGAGAATTTCTGGTGAAGGGTTTTGAGATAGGTGAAAATTTATGGGCAATCGAGGGTTTCGGAGCAGAGTATTTGTGAAGATGAATGCTTTTTGGAATAAGGCTTTGAAAGAAATTTTTCAATGGATATGGGATTTTGATTTATGGAAAATCGCGTAGATGAATAAATCGACGGTGAGATTAAAAACCGACTAAAAGCGGGTATATGAAAGGGCGATTTTTTGCAAATACTAAGCCCAATTTATCCTATTGGTGATTAATGAGCAGTGCATTTAATTCATTTTCTGCGGAGACCATTGACTTTCCTCGTGGATTTCAAAAGGTCCGCCTTGATTATTTCTTGGTGTTTTGTCATTTATTGCCAATGATTATTGAGATTGGTTAGACAATAAATGTGTTGCATGAAGTCAATACTTCTTTAGATTAATTTTCTCCATCGGTCTTCTTGAGTTTTGACCTTGATAAAATGTCGATTATAATCGAAAATCTTGATCTTCGAGGATAACCGAGTTTCCCCAAGACCCGGTGTTCAAGACTCTCAATTTTATCTGAGTTTTTTCGGTAAAAACACGAGAAAACTTCATGCATCCGAAAACCTTTAATTTTTTAGATTTTCTTTATTCACTGGATCCAACATACCTAATTCATTGATAGTTCACGAAATCTTGATTGACCAAAGGTTTAGTCAAGATATCAACTCTTTGTTTATCGGTATGAATTTTCTCCATTCGATGTCTTTCTTCTCAACATGATCTACGATGAAGTGATGTCGATATCAACATGCTTACATCGGTGTGCAATCTGAGGATTTTGTGTAATAGCAATTGCCTATTATTATCACAAAATATAGGTACTTCATTGGCTATAATCTTATAATCCTTCAATTGTTATGCGAGCAAAGAATGCATGCACAACAACTTCCTTGCAACCATGTATTAAACTTGATTAATCTTGGTTTCTCTTGAGGTTTGTTTCTTTGAAAACCATGATATCGGTTTACTTCCAAGAAATTGACAAGTTCTGTGGTAGACTTCTGTCAATTCTACATCCTCCATAATCGACATCTGAATAACCTTGAGTTAATTCAAGGTTATCATCAACTGGATACCATAATCCTCTATTCACAGTGCCTTTAAGATATTTCAGAATCTTTTTGGCAGCCTCCATGTGACTAGCCTTAGGATTAGCTTGGTATCTTGCACATATCCCAACAAACAAATGTTATATCAGGTCTACTTCTTTGTGAGATATAGCGATGATCAATGATCCTCTATAATCGGTGTGATTTCTTGATTTGCCTTGAGGATCAGGATCCATCTTGTAGTTAGTATTCATAGGAATTCTAACTGTATTGCAATTTTGTACTCCATACTTTGCAATCAGATCTCTGGTGTATTTTGCTTGATTGATGAAAATTCCTTCTTTAGTTAGTTTCACCTGAAGTCCAAGAAAGAAATTCATCTCCCCATCATTGGCATCTCAAACTTTCCTTTCATCGAGGGTAGAAAACTTTTCACACGGTGATGATTTGGAGATCCAAATATGATGTCATCTACATAAATCTGAACAAGTAAGATGTCTTTCCAATCTTCTATCGAGCGAGTCCTATCAAGCGAGTTCCTTTGATAAAACCATGGTCGAGAAGAAACCGAGAAAGGGTATCATACCATGCTCGGGGTGCTTGCTTAAGACCATACAAGGCTTTCTGAGCACGTAAACTTGGTCATTCATGCAGAAACCGGGGAGGTTGTTCTACATAAACCTCTTCCTTAAGCACACCATTCAGAAATGCACTTTTAACATCCATATGATGGATGTGAATTTCATCAAAAGATATGCAAGAAACAATCGATGGCTTCTAGTCTTGCAGCGGGTGCAAAGGTTTTCATCATAATCAAGCATTCTTCTTGGGAATAACCTTGTGCAACTAGCCTTGCCTTGTTTCTCACAATGTTGTTGTTTTTATCTCTCTTATTCTTGAACACCCACTTAGTTCCAATCACATTGTGCCTCTTAGGTCTATCCACTAGCTCCCAAACTTCATTCCTTGAGAACCGATTCATTTCTTCTTGCATAGCAATAATCAAAATGAATCTTGTAGAGCTTCTTCAATCTCGATGGGTTCTTTTTCGGAGGATAAGCAAAGGTAGAACAAAAGCACTTTCTCCATGGAACCTTCTTATTTTGACACCATCGATAGATCACCCACAATCGACTTGTAGGATGACTATCAACCATTTTTCTCTGGATGTTCCCCCTTCAAGAGGTATCCTCAACATCGAAATGTTAGGTTCGGGTAGTTCATTAAATTCGGGGAACAACGAGAAAATGAAAGAGAATCATCTTCCTCGGGAAATTCCATTGAGAACATTGTCGAGACAATTGTTCCCCATTAGTTGATAGATTCGAGTTTGCCTCATTTGTGACCACATCTTCATCGGCATTACATACCGAGTGCGAGGCGGTGTATGTTTAAATTGTCGACTTCGATTGTGTTGGCTTTCCTTGATGGAGAATTTCCATCCTGAGTCTCACCATCCTGAGTTTTTCCATCCTGAAATTCTTTGTTTGAGTCTGATTTACTTCATTCATAGAAAGTGACTGACTTCTTCTTTTCAGGTTTAGAGGATGTTTTATCATTCTTTTTCAGGCTAAGTCTGGTGATTCTCTTTATCAGTTCTCCTGAGTCATGTTTCTGTTTCTTCTGAACACAAGTAGATTCATCAAAATCAACATGAGGTGTTTCTTCCACAATAAGAGTCCTACTGATTTGTAAACTCGAAGGTTTTCTTGACTTGAGAATATCTAAGAATATCCCTTCATCAGCTTTGCTATCAAAAGTTTTCAACTGATCTTTACCATTATTGTGTATGAAACACTTGCAACCAAACACACGAAAGAAAGAAACAAGAGGCTTCCTTTCATTCCACAACTCATATGGAGTTTTTACTTGGTTCTTGGTCAGCATGGATCTGTTCTGAGAGTAGCATTCAGTGTTGATAGCCATTAAAATCTCTTAGGAATATCGACCTTCAACAATCATTGTCCTTGCGGCTTCTTTTCGAGTCCTATTTCTTCTTTTCGCCAACACCATTACATTTGTGGGGTCCTTGCAGCTGATGTTTCATGAGCTATTCTATTTGCTGCACAATAATCGGATATGATATGATTGATAAACTCAGTTCCTTTATCTGATCTGATTTTGACCACACTCAGATTCTTTTCAGTACTGAGCCTTTTTAGTAGTTCAGGTAGTTTTGTCTGAGTCTCTTTCTTACTGAGTAATAATATGACTCATGTGTATCTAGAGTAGTCATCAACTACCACAAGTGTGTATTTTTTACGCCATTAGTGCTCACGGTGTTCTTTGGACCAAAGAGATCCATATGTAACGGTTGTAGTATTCTATCGATGAAAACATCTACTTTGCTTTTGAAAGATGCTCGATTTGTTTTCCTTTCTGACAAGCATCACATACATGATCTTTACTAAACACTTCATTGGGTAACCCCCTTACAAGTGCTAATCTTGCAAGTTTGTTCAGGGTTTTGAAGTTTAAGTGATTCATTCTTT
Organism: Stenogyne calaminthoides; assembly: GCA_037126765.1. Taxonomy (NCBI): domain Eukaryota; kingdom Viridiplantae; phylum Streptophyta; class Magnoliopsida; order Lamiales; family Lamiaceae; genus Stenogyne; species Stenogyne calaminthoides. The sequence continues at coordinate 11,050,542 of JBBCBC010000018.1, forward strand.
TGTGCCACAACCAACTGGTATCAGTGGAACTTTTTGCAACCAAACATGTATCTTTAGGAGTTGAACTCTAATCAGCAAGATACACATTTCCTTTTCTAGTACCAGTCAGTAAAATTTTATGTGAAGTATTGTCTTTTACATAACATAATTTCTTTGAGAACTCAACACTGAATCCTTTGTCACAGGATTGACTGATAGAAAGCAAGTTATGCTTTAGACCAGACACATATGAAACACCATGGATATGAACAGAGCCAACTTCAAGAGTTCCATATCCTTCGTTTTTTGTCCTTTGGAATTGTCTCCAAATGTGATCGAGGGTCTTTTTGCTCAACATAGTAAGTGATTAGTTGCTTATATCTGTCATATGTCTTGAACATCCTTTGTCCGGATACCATCTGGCCGAGAGTCAATTCATTTCCACTCATCGATCTGCTATGTTGTTTTCATTATTTCGGTGCCCTTTTCCTTCAAAAAGCAGATCAGTTCTTAGGTACCCATTTGGTGTAGGGTCCTACCAGGTTAGCTGTACCTTTTGGAACCCAAATCTGCCTAACAACTCTAATTACTTTAGAGTGGCTGATTTGTCTCCCATAAACATCTACATACACATTCACCACCCTAGGAGCCTTGGCGTTATCTGTGCATGAGTGCCAGCCTTAGCATGAACATGAGCCTTAGAGTTCTTCTTGGGTTCAGGCCTTTTGTTCAAGTGTCTTAGCTTTTGTGCAGCTGGTCTCTGTCTCTGCTGACTTGGGTTCAGGAAACCTTTACCCTTAGGCAAGTGGAGTTTGGGTTGCCTGTACTGAAATTTGGGTCTTTCAGTAATCTGAGGACTTGATCTTTTCAGTTGAGAATATCTCTGCTTTGAGTGTTTCTCTTGAAATTTCCTCCCGATGGTTCGGTCTGAGATCTCTTTAGGTTGGTATTCTTAGCCTGAGGCTTTGAAGTACTGGCCTGAAAATTTCCTATTGAGTGTTCTGTTGGGGAACGAATTGCCTGGATCTATTCGGGATGAATATTTAAATACAAATTTAATTCAAACAATTATTACTAGCATGAATTAACCCATATTAATTCAAATACTAACAAATCATGCATATAAACAATTCACGTAAATCATACGCATGTGGAATTACTACGAGCTTACGTGAACTTACCTCTTGGAATAGCGATGGCCTTGTTGATGAAAAACAAAAAAAAAACCTTCCCAAGTATTCCCTAGTCCTTGCTCGACAATCCGGTGGTAGGACACTCGCGAACAATTAACTAAAAGGAAAAATAAAATTTGTTGCACCACTTTTGTGGATTTACTAATTTTTCCAGCACATAGAACTGTACACTCACAATTGACTTTTTTCGAAAATATACAATCTGTCGACGTTTCAAAATATTTGATATTTTATCGACGCTGATATTTTTCCGAAAAACTAATTTTCGTGTGTTTTGGGAATAAAACATTCATCCCCTATTTATAAAGGGGTGTTGGTCGAAATTTTGTGCCTGAATAAGATGGGAAAATCTTTTTCTTGATCTCCAAGAAATCTTGAATATATCTCCTATATTCTTTTCTCCATAATTAAAATATTCCAAAAAAAATTCCACCTCATCTTGTTATGGAATTTTCGAAATTTAAGAATCAAGATTCCAAGATTTGAATCTTCTTGAATTTATGAGATATTCTTGTATTCTAAGAAATACATATCTTCCATAATATCTTTTCAAGAAAATCAAGAAAACCTTTCTTTCCCTTAATTATTCAGAAAATTCGAAATATACATATGAATAACCAAGTGGGAGATTTCTTGAATTTAATGAGATAATCTTGTATTTCAAGAATACATATCTTCATTCCATAACAAAATTCAAAGAAAATATTTCTCCCCTTTTATTCATAATTTTCGAAAAATGAGGAAAATTAGCAACAAATATTTATTTTATTTTTAAACACATTTTCCAGTTATTGGACTTTATGTTGGGCAACTTGGGGGGCCTTTAGGAGAATTAAGATTGGACCTTCCAATGGATCTTGAATTATCAATATTGAGCCACAATATTATTCAAGCCCATAAATATTAATTAATCCCACTACATAATTAATATTGCACTATCCATCTTAACCCATAATATAGTCAATATGGCTCCCGATTATTATTTCACGTGTTTAAGATTATCTAGCCCATTAATTAATTCAAGCCACTGAAATATCTTTCCATTAATTAATATATTTTTGTCCTTGGTAAAGGAACGGTTCAACATTATTACTCATACCGAAAACTAGTTCCACTTGCAAGATTTGGTATGATAAAACTTATGAACCTCCCAAGGGGGCAAATCGAACAAGCGTACTTGCACACGATTCTTCGTATTAAATCTTAGCTACACATGTGACCAATAATATTGCCCAAGATATAGAGTATTGAGTCTCGTTGATTCTCAACCCGTAATAAGTTAAAGCAATACTTACTAACCACACATGATCATATTTAAGGGACGAAGATTAAGAAATAACGAACCACTGAGGTCTAATTCTTCTTAGTTCAGTTCTGAAGAATTTGTCCTCCTGTAGGTCCTCTTCAGTGCACTTGACATGCACTAGTGTAATCTCTTTGGTCAAGACAAGCCAATCTGAGTGTTACACTTCAACCTTTCACGATGGATTGTTCATTTTCATCTAGGTCGTGAATGGTGTACTTTTGGTTACAATGAACTGTTAATTTAATCTTCTGTGATCTGGTATCACTAAATTAACTACAATGTAACACGTACTATTTATTGAACAGTTATAAAGTACATATATGTAACATTCGATGATATTCACAAACATCGTTGATAAACAATTTAATTGATAAATAAGTTAGAAATTAGGTTTGATTATACAAAGTAAAAGCATACTTTCAAATATAATCCCAACAATCTCCCACTTATACTCAAAGTGCGCTTTTTTAAGTATACTACAACATGTCTCGTGTAGATCCGTGACATATAATGTCACCTACACTACGAACTAATAATGTCTCCACTTATACTCAAAGCAGTTAGATGCGACTTGACAACCATTCCTCCCACATGTCTCTTTGAATGTTTCGAGGAGGAGACACTTTGTGAAAGTATACACTAGGTTATCTTCAATGCGATCTTAGCCACCTCTTCATCTCCTCTCTTAACGATTTTTCGTCTAAGATTCCTTTACTTGAATGTGCTTGTTTGACTCGTGGACTCTTGGTTCCTTGAATTTGCAAGCGCCCTAGCAAATATTGCTAGACAAATTGAAACTTCATCCAAGTCCACTAATAAGGTCTAGAGCCAAAGCTGGTTCCATGGTTAGTCGATGATGCATTTCGCTTCACACTCATCCATTTCATGGCTACACTTCCCAAATGAAAGCACACTGGCCGAGGCGGATAGTTTACGGAATCTATATCGATTGGAAATTCGAGTCAGGTGTGGCGGGGGGATTAGACTATCGTGATAAACCAACATTCTATCTCGAGTTCTTTTCGGATACTTGAGAATGTTTTTAAGCGCCGCCCAATGTTCTTTTCCAGGGGTTACTTTGATATCTTGCCACCATGCCAACGGCAAAGCAGATATCCGGTCTCGTCTTGTGACATTGCATACATAAGACTTCCGACAGCCGAAGCATAAGGAATGCCTTTCATGTCATCTATCTCTCTTTGTGTCTTAGGGCACATTTCCTTGGATAGATGGATTCCATGTCTGAAAGGTACAAAGCCTTTCTTGGAATCCTGCATGCTGAATCATTTCAAGACAGTGTCTATGTATGAAGCTTGCGACAAGCCTATCATCATTTTCTTGCGATCTCGAGTGTTCTTGATCCCAAGGATGTGCCCGGCTTCCCCTAAGTCCTTCATATCAAACTGTTTTGAAAGCCATGCCCTTACGTCCGATAACACCTTTACATCTTTCCCGATGAGCAAAATGTCATCTACGTATAGTACTAAGAATACCAATGCAGTTCCGACACGCTTTTTGTACACACAACTTTCGAACTCGTTTTGATCAAACCCATAAGACTTTATAACATGATCAAAACATTGGTTCCAAGCTCTGGATGCCTGTTTGAGTCCGTAAATGGACTTCAAGAGCTTACAAACTAGGTGTTCTTGGCCCTTTTCAATGAAGCCTTGGGGTTGTTGCATATAGATTTCCTCATCAAGACTTCCGTTAAGGAAAGCTGTCTTGACATCCATTTGCCAGATTTCAAAATCGAGATGTGTAGCAATCGACAAGAGAATCCGGATGTACTTGAGCATCGCATAGGTGAAAAGGTTTCCTCATAGTCGATCCCTTCTTTCTGAGTATAACCTTTCCCCAAAAGCCTTGCCTTGAAGGTTTCCACCTTCCCGTCCGATCCCCTCTTTCTCTTGTATACCCACTTGCAACCAATAGGTTTGACCCCATTAAGTGGTTCGACTAGCTCCCACACTCTGTTATGATCCATAGACCTCATTTTTGCTTTCATTGCCTTTTGCCAAGAAACCGCATCCTTGTCTTGGATTGCCTCATCATATGTCCATGGGTCTGATTCGTCTTGACCGGGGATCAAGTCCGAGGACTCTCCTATCCCCATGAATCTCTCAGGCTGTTTCACAACCCTCCCACTACGATGAGGTTCCGGTTGTGTAAGTGTGTCGTTTGGTATGTCATCTTGTACAGTTGGCAATGAGGTTAGCCTCCTTAGCTCACTTAAGGTAATCTCACTTCTAGGTCTTCTTTCGTTCATATGGTCTTCTTCCAAAAATCTAAAGTGGGTGCTTATTACCACCTTTTGATCTTCGGGACCATAGAACATACACCCTTTGTTCCCTCGGTGTATCCTATAAACAACCTTAATTCTGATCGAGGATCTAATTTTCCGGCTTCCTTGTCCAACACGTAGGCCCGACACCCCAAAATTCTCATGTGTCTCAAACTGGGCTTGCTCCCGGTCCACAATTCTTTGGGAGTTTTGGGAACCGATTTGGATGGCACCAAGTTTAGAATGTAAGCCGATGTTTCCAAGGCATGACCCCAGAACAACTTGAGAGGATCCGCATAACTCATCATTGATCTAACCATTTCCAAAAGAGTTCTGTTTCTTCGCTCTGCAACCCCATTTTGTTGAGGGGTTCCAGGTGCAGTTAGCTGGGATACAATCCCTTCATCTGACAAGTAGTTCAAAAACTCATCGCTGAGGTACTTGCCTCCACGATCGGATCGTAGAAACTTGATACGTTTTTCCTTATGATTCTCTGCTTGAGCCTTAAATTCTTTGAATTTCTCAAAGGTCTCAGATTTATGCTTCATAAGAAAAATATAATCGTACCTCGAGTAGTCATCAATAAAAGTGACGAAATACTCGTAACCTCCTCTTGCTTTGGTTGACATTGGACAACATACGTCTGTGTGAACGATTTCTAACACTTCTTTGGCTCTATTCCCCTTGGCTCCGAATGCCCTCTTGGCCATTTTACCCTCTAAACATGATTCGCAGGTTGAAATTGGTTCAACTTGGAGAAACTCCAGTGAACCGTCTTTCACCAACCTTTGGATCCTCTTTGGATTAATATGTCCCAATCTTAGATGCCATAGAAGTGTTTCGTTCACATCTAATGAACATTTTCTTTTACCGGAAATAGTTGATGTGTTATAGGATGCATTTCGTGAGTGGTGTGCACAGTTAATTGTATAGAGATTGTCTATTAATGTCCCATAACAGATACACTCATCATTTGGAGAAATGATATCATTCTTATTAGAAGAAACTAGGTATCCATTAACAGAATTTTAGAAACTGAAAGTGAATTCTTTCTAAAACTGGGAACATAAAGATAATCTCTTAAAAAAAACTTTATCTTCAAAAAATAGATGCACTTCTCCCACTGCTTTGACCACTACTCATGTAGCACTGCAATATCTGCTACTTACGTAGCATTGCAATAACCGTTACTTACGTAGCATTGCAATATCTGCTACTTACGTAGCATTGCAATAACCGCTACTTTCGTAACATCGCCCAATGTGATCTCACTCCCACTAAGTTGCCGGATCAGTTTGTACCCGTGAAGTAAACATGATTAGTGGATCTCGTATCAACTACCCACGAATGAGAAGTATACGCCGCTAAACAACTTTCAACAACTAGTGCGTGAGAATTACCTTCCTTTCCATCCCTTTTGGGGTTGGAACAGGCAAACCTCCATTGTCCTCTTTCTCCGCAGCTTAAGCACTTCCTCTTTGGATTTTCCTTGACACCACAAGCATTCCTCATCTTACCATTTCCATTGGCAACAATTGAGTTTTATTGCTTATGGCTTTTGGTCCTCTTCTTTTTCTTGCCTTCCTTTGGCCTAGAAAATGAAGACTTACCACTTGCCGTCAAAGCTTGAGTTTGGTACCCCATCAACATCTCTGCCGAGACCAAGGCTTACAACAAATCAGCTAGCGAGGCCAAAATGCTCAGAAACTTTTGGGCAAAGAGTGAAGTACCAAATTCATCTGAGTCTCAGTTATAATCTGCTTTCGAGAACCTCAAGTTTGTTCAGATGGGCCATCAATTTTGAGGACGTAATCCCTTACGGGTTTGCCCTCCACCATTTTCAGCGACGACATCTCTCGCAAGGTGATCTGACAAGTCTCGTATTTTTGGCTCGTCAGTTGGCTCATCTGATTTTGGTGTGTCAAGAATCCACTCCTGCTTTTGTGCAGTTAGGACAATTATAATTTTCCGTTTCCAATCAATATAATTTCCATACATATTCTATTAACTTTAAGTGTATTGAATAGTGGATTAAAAGGTTACGACATGCTGAACTGAAATAAATAATAATATGCATAAGCACAAATATATCCAAGAGTTCGATCACATGTTTCATATTAAAATCTCAAAAAAAAAATATGAACATGCATCGATCAACATCTCAAAACAGTTTAAATAAGCGGCGTGGGGTGGGTCATTATTTAAACACATTCAAGCAGTTACAAACAAACGATTTACAAACCTTTAATAGCTAGATTAATATTTGGCTCCCACTTGACCAATATAAAATTGACAGAGGACTTGGGGAAGTATATGCATATCAATTTTATACCTAAGTAATAACCATGATTAAATCTGGAATTATTATTTCGCTTTGAGCGAGCCTCGTGGGGTGGGTCATAAATGCCACTAGTAATAATCCACAATCATCCATTTGGAATTTATTCATGTGAAAGCTATCTTTTGACCGTCTCCGTAGAGGAATTTCTCAAAAGAATTCACAAATAAAAAAAAAATCATGGAGGTCAAAACTAATTCAATTTTATTATTCATAAAATTGTCAATTAATTGTTTAAGCATACTTAGTAATTTTTGAAAGTGAGATTTTTCAAAACATTTTCTCATGCATTGCAAATTTAAACACAATTTAAATAAGCATAAAATAATGCATAACATCAAAACAAAAAATTAAACATATTGGGCAAATATATCCAATTGTCATGGTTAATTTTTGTCATGTCTTGATCTTGAGAAATAGTTTTCATAACCTTCAACGTTCGTCTAGAAAAGCTCCCACTTGACCATCTTAAAAAAAATGCCTTGTCAAGCAACGTCATCGACCAGCTCGCGGGTCGGAGTGCCCGCCTAGTACTCCCCCTGCCGTGTCGAGTGGCATCTGTCTTGTAGCGTCGAAGCGCCGACACCGCGTCGCCCGGCGATTATGCCCCTTCGGCGGCAAGCCGGCGGTTTCGGCGGCCGCCCGCATGCAAATAAGCACGCAAGTATTTCGCGCGCCGCCCATGCTAATTCAGCGTCGATGCCGCCTCGCCAGCGCCCGCCCCCCAGCGTGCCAGACGTCGCGTCGCGTCGTCGCTGCGCCCGACCTCGATCCAATAAGACGCTAGGCACGGGGGGGCCGTCCGTGCCAGCAGCAAAGCCGCCAGCATCCGCGTTGCGCGCGTGCCTCCTTTGGCACGTTTCGCGCAATGCACGCTGCCTACGTCCGGTTCCGGATCCCGTCTTTTAATTCTTCGTCTTCGCCTCCATTTCCGATCCGGTTACAATTTATTTTACAAAAATAAATAAACCTATATCTAGACTAGTCTATTACATTGATCAAATCAAACAAATTCTAATCTACTCGTGGATTTTCTCACGAGGCAAAACGAATTCGAACTAATCGAATTAAAATAACAATTCATATGTATGCATAAATAAACACATTAAATTCCATGACAATTGGATACCTGCAAAAAAGATCTAGCAATTCTACTATCCAATTTCAAATTTAATGAACACAAATTAGATTACAATTTAAAGATCAGAGCCCGAAACCGAGGCTCTGATACCAATTGTTGGGGAACGAATTGCCTGGATCTATTCGGGATGAATATTTAAATACAAATTTAATTCTAACGATTATTACTAGCATGAATTAACCCATATTAATTCAAATAATAACAAATCATGCATATAAACAATTCACGTAAATCCTACGCATGCGAAATTACTACGAGTTTACGTGAACTTACCTCTTGGAATAGCGATGGCCTTGTTGATGAAAACACACCAAAAAACCTTCCCAAGTATTCCCTAGTCTTTGCTCGACAATCCGGTGGTAGGACACTCGCGAACAATTAACTAAAAGGAAAAATAAAATTTGTTGCACAACTTTTGTGGATTTACTAATTTTTCCAGCACATGGAATTGTACACTCACAATTGACGTTTTTCGAAAATATACAATCTGTCGACGTTTCAAAATATTTGATATTTTATCGACGCTGATATTTTTTCGAAAAACCAATTTTCGTGTGTTTTGGGAATAAAACATTCATTCCCAATTTATAGAGGGGTGTTGGTCGAAATTTTGTACCTGAATAAGAAGGGAAAATCTTTTTCTTGATCTCCAAGAAATCTTGAATATATCTCCTATATTCTTTTCTCCATAATTAAAATATTCCAAAAAAAATCCCACCTCATCTTGTTATGGAATTTTCGAAATTTAAGGATCAAGATTCCAAGATTTGGATCTTCTTGAATTTATGAGATATTCTTGTATTCCAAGAAATACATATCTTCCATAATATCTTTTCAAGAAAATCAAGAAAATCTTTCTTTCCCTTAATTATTCAAAAAATTTGAAATATACATATGAATAACCAAGTGGGAGATTTCTTGAATTTAATGAGATAATCTTGTATTTCAAGAATACATATCTTCATTCCATAACAAAATTCAAAGAAAATCTTTCTCCCCTTTTATTCATAATTTTCGAAAAATGAGGAAAATTAGCAACAAATATTTATTTTATTTTTAAACACCTTTTCCAGTTATTGGACTTTATGTTGGGCTATTTGGGGGGCCTTTAGAAGAATTAAGATTGGACCTTCCAATGGATCTTGAATTATCAATATTGAGCCACAATATTATTCAAACCCATAAATATTAATTAATCCCACTACATAATTAATATTGCACTATCCATCTTAACCCATATTATAGTCAATATGGCTCCCGGTTATTATTTCCCATGTTTAAGATTATCTAGTCCATTAATTAATTCAAGCCACTGAAATAGCTTTCCATTAATTAATATCTTTTTGTCCTTAGTAAAGGAACGGTTCAACATTATTACTCATACCGAAAACTAGTTTCACTTGCAAGATTTGGTATGATAAAACTTATGAACCTCCCAAGGGGGTAAATCGAACAAGCGTACTTGCACACGATTCTTCGTATTAAATCTTAGCTACACATGTGACCAATAATATTGCCCAAGATATAGAGTATTGAATCTCATTGATTCTCTACTCGTAATAAGTCAAAGCAATACTTACTAACCACACGTGATCCTATTTAAGGGACGAAGATTAAGAAACAACGAACCACTGAGGTCTAATTCTTCCTAGTTCAGTTCTGAAGAATTTGTCCTCCTGTAGGTCCTCTTCAGTGCACTTGACATGCACTAGTGTAAACTCTTTGGTCAAGACAAGTCAATCTGAGCGTTACACTTCAACCTTTCACGATGGATTGTTCATTTCCATCTAGGTCGTGAATGGTGTACTTTTTGTTACAAGGAACTGTTAATTTAATCTTTTGTGATCTGGTATCACTAAATTAACTAAAATGTAACACGTACTATTTATTGAACAGTTATGCAGTAAATATATGTAACATTCGATGATATTCACTGCATCAGTGATAAACAATTTAATTCAGTAAATAAGTCCGAAATTCAGTTTGATTATACAAAGTAAAATCATACTTTCCAGTATAATCCCAACATGTTCAGGTTTTCTAGTCTTTTCCTGAGGTCTGGGCTTTCTTTCCTGAACCTTCAGTTTTTCTGAAACCATAGGTCCTTTACCCTTGTCTAAAACTCTGGGCAGTTCTTCAGTAAGAAGATTAGATGCCACTGGTTTAACAAAGACAATCTTGGTGCTACTAGAAGCAGCATTCAGAAGACCTTGTGAGGTTCCCCCTTGAATGTATCCCAATCTAGCTTTTATAGTTTCAGGTCTTTGATAACTCTGAATTTCATCTATCACTTTAGATGCCGAATTCAATAGAGCTAACTTTCTCTCGCAAGACTATCCTCACATTTCTTTAGAGTTTCATGCTTCTCAAAGAGGTCATTGAACTCAATTCTGATAAGCTGAATCTCTTTAGTGGATTTCTCTAATTTTCCATTCAGGATCTCTATCACCTTCTCTTTTTCTGAGAGTTGTACTTTTCGAACATCCGATTCATTAGTAGTTCCCATCAATTGAGGAGTGATCTCGGCATTTTTAGAGTCTTTCCACTTTGATTCTCGTGATCGGTTCCTTGTTTACGCTCTTGAGTTTGATGAGTAGTTCTTGTAACACGAATAGTCCTTCATAAGATTCTCAAACGAATCCATCAGTCAAAGATTATCACATGGTTGAACTTGAGAACTCATGTGCTTGTGTAGGAGCAACAACAGAGATAGGCGAATTTACCTCCTCCCACGGCCATAAGGCAGACATCATCACATCCATTCGTTCGAGAAAATTTCATCGAGGAACCGGAACCTTCTTCGAATGTTCTTCCTCTTACGCAATCATAGCTTTCTTCTTTGGAGATCTTCTTGTCTCTCTTGGCTTGTCTCTCCTTTTCTTTCTTTAGCACTTCAGCTCGGGATGGTCATATTGAAAGTGACCTTTCTTCGGCAGGTTGTAGCATCTGTTGGTATCATCATCCTGATCACTTTCCTCCTTGGTCTTGGAGTCCTTCTTCTTGGATGAGGATCCTTGACTTTCTGGTCCTTTCTTTTCTCGGTGTATCGTCTCGACCTCGAGTCTCTCTTGTACTGCATGATTCTGTAATATTTCTTATATTTCCCATATCTGCTATTGAGTCTTTCAAACCTCCTTGCCATCAGTACTAGCTTATCCTCCTGCTCATCCTGATTTTTGGCAAGTGAGTTCTCAGACTCTCTAGACTTATAAGATTTCTCTTTGGCTTTGAAAGCCACATTCTTGCTAGATGAAGAATCATCTTTGCTGTCAAATTTCTTAGTTTTCTTGTCAATAACAAACTCATAAGCTTTCAGTTCAGAGAAAACTTGTTGATATGGCATGGAATCAATATTTTTGGTGTTTTCAATCACCACAGCATGTATATCCCGTTTCTTAAATAATCCTCTAAGAATTTTTAGTGTCGCTTCTCTCTGTGGGTATCTTTTCCCAAGAGCACTCAGATCATTCATGATGCTAGTGAATCTGACCTCAAGTTTGTCAATGGATTCACTATCTTCCATTTCAAAGCTATCAAACTTTCCAATAGCAATAGAAAGTTTGTTTTTCCTTAATATGATCTGTGCCTTGACACATAACATCAAGTGTGTCCCATATTTCTTTTGCAGTTTCACAGTGAGAAATTATCCCCATAACACCATCATCAATAGTGTTATACAAAGTATCTTTGGCAATGTAGTCCAGATTGACTAACTTTCTCTCATCATGAGTAAGTTGATCATCAGGCTTTGGAAATTCATCTCTGGGATCATTCCTCTCAGTATCAGTGATCCTGGGATTCACAACAGTAAATTTAAATGGTCCTTCAGAAACCACTCTCCACATTCTTTCATGTTTTGAATACAGATGAGCCTGCATTCTCAATCTCCATAGGTCATAGCTCTCAACAGAGAACATAGGAAGTTTCTTAGAAGGCATGATGACTGAGCTTTGTAAGATATCAGCAAACAGATCTATTTAGTAGACCACCAAAGTCTTTCAGCAAAATAGACTATGACTACCAAAGCAAGTGGTCAAAATGAACCCTTTGCTCACGATACCACTTGTTGGTCCGGTCTTTTGAGTCTCACACGTGTATGGGGGAATACACGTGTTGATGATTTTTAAAACTTTTCTTTCATCGAGGTCGGATGGGTCAGTTATCGATGATTTTACTTACGAGAAACACGGATTGCCCGAGTCAAAGTCTCTTTGAGACAATGATCCCGAAGTCGCTTTTGTAAGGAAGCAGATTAATAGCCGAGCCTCGAGTTTATCGGAGATCTGAGGCGCTTGGATCGGATAATTTTCTTCTTGAACCCTCGGTAGAGTTAGTTCGGTTTGGTAACTATCTGTTTCTAGCTCTTTGTTGGGATTATCTTGAAAAAGTATGCTTTTACTTTGTATAATCGGCCTGAATTTTGAGACTTATTCTTGAAATAAATTATTTATCATCGATGCTTTAAATATGATTGAATGTTGTATATATTTCTTTGCATAAGCTGTTCAATAATTCATCGTGTTATTAATTTGTAGTTAATTTAGTGATACCCGATAATGAAGATTAAATTAATCCCTTTGTAACTATAAGTACGCCATTCACGACCTAGATGGAAATGAACAACCATCGCGAAAGGTTGAGGTGTAAGGCTCGATTGGTTTGTCTTGACCAAGAGATTACACTAGTGCATGATCGATCTTGTTGAATAGGACCTCTGGGGAGGATTAATTCTTGAACCCGAACAAGGAAGAATTAGACCTCGGTGGTTCGTTGTTTCTTAACCTTCGTCCTTAAATAGGATCCGTGGGATCGGTAACTATTGCTTTGACTTATCATGGGTAGCGAATCGGAGAGAGATTCAATACTTTTTATCTTGGGCAATATTATTGGTCACATATGATTGCTAAGATTTATCTGAAGAATCGCGTGTGCAAACGCTTGTTTGATTTGCCCCTTGGGAGGTTCATAAGTTTTATCATACCAAATCTTGCAAGTGGAATTAGTTTTAGGTATGGATAATAATGTTGAACCGTTCCTCGATTAAGGACAAAAGATATTAATTAACGGAAAAGCTATTTGGTGGCTTGAATTAATTAATGGGCTAGATAATCTTAAACACGGGAAATAATGACCAGGGAGCCATATTATTTGTAATATGGGTTAAGATGGATAGTGCAATATTAATTATGTAGTGGGATTAATTAATATTTATGGGCTTGAATTATATTGTGGCTCAATATTAGATATTCAAGATCCATTAGAAGGTCCAATCTTAATTCTCCTAAAGGCCCCCTGAGTAGCCCAACAAATAGTCCAATAACTGAAAAGGTGATTAAAATAAAATAAATATTGTTGCTTATATTTCCTCTCAAATTTTCGAAAATTATGGATAAAAGAAGGAGAAAGATTTTCTTTGAATTTTGTTATGGAATGAAGATATGTATTCTTGGAATACAAGATTATCTCATTAAATTCAAGAAATCTCCCACTTGGTTATTCATAGTGAGATTTTCGAAACTTTTGGAAAATAGAGGGCAAGAAAGATTTTCTTGATTTTCTTGAAAAGATATTATGGAAGATATGTATTTCTTGAAATACAAGAATATCTCATAAATTCAAGAAGATCCAAATCTTGGATTCTTGCACTATATTTTCGAAAATTATGCCATAATAGAGGAGGTGGGATTTTTGTGGAATATTTTAATTATGGGAAAAAGAATATATGGGATATATTCAAGATTTCTTGGTGACCAAGAAAAGTCTTTTCCCACATTGAAAATTCACTAAAATTTCGTTCACCCTCTCTCCTATAAATAGGGGATGATTAGTTCATTCCCAAGTACAATTCCATGTGCTGGAAATATTAGCAAATCCACATAAGTGGTGCAACAAAGTTTATTTTTTCCTTTTGTTAATTGTTGAGTATCCTTCCACCGGATTGTCGAGCAAGGGCTAAAGGAATACTTGGGAAGTCCTTTTGGTTAGTCCGTCCGACCAAAGCCCGCTTGCCATCCCGAGAGAATGCGTTCACGTAAAACGTAGATTCGCATGCGTAGGTTTTACGTGGTTTTTATATGCATGATATGTTGTTGCAATTATTATTTGAATTAATATAGGATTAATTCATGCTAGTAATAATTAATGAATTAAATTTGTATTTAAATATTCACCCCGAATAGATCTGTGCAACTCATTTCCCAACAATCCGGTATCGAGCCCTTTGTTTGACTCAATTTTTTAAATTGTAATTTAATTCGTGGACATTAAATTTGAAATTGGATAGTAGAACTATTAGATCTGTTTTGCAGGTATCCAATTGTCATGGATTTTAATGTTTTATTTTGCATGCATATAAACTGTGGTTTTTTAATTCGATTCGTTCGGATTTGTTTTGCCTCGTGAGAAAATCCACGAGTAGACTAGGATTTGTTTGATTTGATCAATGTAATAGACTAGTCTAGATCTAGGTTTATTTATTTTTTGTAAATAAATTATAACCGGATCGGGAACGAAAGAGATGAAGAATTAAAGGGCTAAAATCAAAGAACGAGGCGTGGCGGTATGTACCGGCACGCATGGGTAGGCAGAGGCGGTACGGTGGCGGATGGATGATGGAGGCCGCCAAGACCGCCGAGATCTACCGATGCCGACAAGAAATGAGGTCTTAGAGGTCTTGGCAGAGCACAAAACCCAGTGATCGAGAGGTATCTAGGCAAGCGGCCGGCGGATCTTGGCGTGCATCATTGCGCGAGTTGCTTGGCGTGGCGGTTCAAGGCGAAGCAATTTTTTCGAGACAAACGAGTGGGGAGAAATTGAGAGGCGTGTTTCTTCAAGATCAAGCCAAGAAAAAATCAAACCATGACAATTGGATAATTTGTGCCCAATATGTTTATTTTTCTGTTATGCTTGATTTATTTGTGCTATCTTATGCTTTATTTAATTTGTTTAAATGTGTTTGCATGAGGGTTGCCAAATTGAAAAATCTCAACTCCAAAATTACTAAGTATATTTTAAATAATTAATTGACAATTTTATTAGGATAATAAAATTGAATTAATTTTTGACCTCGATGATTTATTTATTTGTGAATTCTTTTGGAGAAATTCCCCACGGGACGGTCAAAAGATAGATTTCACATGAATGAATTCCAAACGGATGATTGTGGGTTATTACTAGTGGCATTGGCGATGACCCTCCCACGAGGCTCGATCAAATAAATAGTAATCTGTATTTAATCATGGTTATTACTTAGGTATAAAATTGATATGCATATACTTCCCCAAGTCCCTCGTCAATTTTATATTGGTCAAGTGGGGCCAACTATTAATCTGGATATTAAAGGTTTATAATTGTTCTTGTTTGTAACTTGCTTGAATGTGTTTAAATAATGACCCACCCCGTGGCCTATTTAAACCATTTTTGAGATGTTGGTGATGCATGTTCATATTTTTTTTGAGATTTTAAATATGATGAAATGTGATCGAACCTTGTGATATACTTGTGCTATTGCATATAGTTGTTTATTTCGACCAAAGATGTCGTTACCTTTTAATCCTTTGTTATTATACTTAAAGTCAAAAAAACAATATGTATGGAAACTATATTGATTGGAAAATTATAATTGTCCTAAGCGCACAAAAGCACAAGTGGATTTTGACACACAAAATCGGATGAGCCAACCGACGAGTCAAAACATGCGGGACTCGTCGGATCACCTTCTGAGAGATGAAATCGGCGAAAAATGGTGGAGGAAAAACCCGTAAGGGATTTCGTCCTCAAAATAGATGGCCCATCCCGAACAAACTTGAGATTTCGAGTCGCAGTTATGATCTGGAGACTCGGATGAATTTGGTACTTCATTCTCTCGCCCGAGAAAGGCTTTTTTTTGAGCATTTTGGCCTCGCTTAGCTAATTTGTTGCAAACTTTTGGACTCGGCGTAAAATGATGATAAGGCACCAAACTCAAGCTTTGACGGCAAGTGGTCCGTCTTCATCTTCTAGGCCAAGGGTAGGCAAGATAAAGAAGAGGACCAAAGGCCATAAGCAATAAACTCAATGTTGTTGCCAAGGGCAATGGTAAGATGAGGAATGCTTGTTGTGTCAAGGAAAATCCAAAGAGGAAGTGCTTAAGGCTGCGGTGAGAGAGGACAATGGAGGTTTTGCTGTTCCAACCCCAAAAGGGACGGGAAGAAAGGTAATTCTCACACACTAGTTGTTGAAACTTGTTTAGCGGGTGTATACTTCTCATTCGTGGGTGGTTGATACGAGATCCACTAATCATGTTGGCTTCCGGGTTCTAAATGATCGGCAATGTAGTGGGAGTGAGATCCTCATCCATTGGGCAACGTTATTTAAAGTAGAAGACATTGCAATGCTAACGTAAGTGGCGGATATTGCAATGCTTCAGAGTAACGATTATTGCAATACTACGCAAGTAGCAGACATTGCAATGCTACATGAGTAGCGATTAAAAGCGATGGGAGAAGTGCACCTATCTTTTGAAGATAAAGTTTTTTTTTGAGATTATCTTTGTGTTCCCATTTTTAGAAAGAATTCACTTTCAGTTTCTAAAATTCGATTAAAGGACACTAAGTTTCTTCTAATAAGAATGACATCATTTTTTAAATGATGAGTGTATCTGTTACGGGACATTGATGGAAAATCTCTATGCAATTAACTGTGCACACCACTCACTTAAATGTATCCTATAACACATCAATCAAGCTTCCGAGAAAAGAAAAACGTTCATCGGCGTGAGCGAGACACTTCTTTGACATCTAAGATTAGGGTCATATAAATCCAAAGAGGATCCAAAGGTTGGTGAGACACGGTTCACTAGGGTTTTCTCCAAGTTGAACCGATTCCAACCTGCGAATCATGTTTGGAGAGTAATATGACCGAGAGGGCATTCGGAGCCAAGGGGAATAGGGCTAAAGAAGTGTTAGAAATCGTTTACACAGATGTGTGTAGTTCAATGTCAACCAAAAGCAAGAGGAGGTTATGAGTAATTTTATTGATGATTACTCAAGGTACATTTTCCTTATGAAGCATGAATCTGAGACCTTTGAGAAATTAAGAATTTAAGGCTCAAACAGAGAATCATATGGAAAAACGTATCAAGTCTCTACTATACGATCGTGGGCGAATACCTCGGCGATGAGTTTTTGAACTACTTATCGATGAAGGATTGTATCCACTCATTTGCACGGAACCCCTCAACAAAAGCGGGATTGCGAAGCGAAGAAAGCGAGAACTCTTTTGGAAATGGTTAGATCAATGATGAGTTATGCGGATCTTCCCAAGTCGTTACGGGGTCATGCCTTGGAAACAACGGCTTACATTACGAACTTGGTGCCATCCAAATCGGTTCCCAAAACTCCCAAAGAATTGTGGACAAGCAAGCCTAAGTATGAGACACACATGAAGATTTGGGGGGTGTCCGGCCTACGTGTTGGATAAAGTTCGGTAAATTGGATCCTCGATCGAATTAAAAAGGTCGTTTGTAGGATACCCCAGGGAACAAAAGGGTGTATGTTCTATGGTCCCGAAGATCAAAAGGTGGTCATCAGCACCCACTTTAGATTTTTGGAAGAAGACTATATGAACTAAAGAAAACCCAGAAGTGAGATTACCTTAAATGAGCTTAGAGGGCAAACCTCATCGCTAATTGTATTTAGATGATATACCAAACGATACGTTTTTCACAACCGGAGCCTCGTCATAGTGGGAGGGTTGTTAGACAGCCCGAGAGATTCATGGGAATAGGAGAGTCCTCGGACTTGATTCCCGGACAAGACGAATCAGACCCATGGACATCTGACGAGGCACTCCAAGATAAGGATGCAGATTCTTGGCAAATAGCAATGAAAGCCGAAATGGGTTCTATGTTTCATAATAGAGTGTGGGAGCTAGTCGAACCACTTAATGGGGTCAAACCCATTGGATGCAAGTGGGTATATAAGAGGAAAAAGAGGACGGGGACGGAAGGTTGAAACCTTCAAAGCAAGACTAGTGGCGAAAGGTTATACTCAGAAAGAATGGATCGATTATGAGGAAACTTTTTCGCCAGTAGCCATGCTTAAGTCCATCCGTATTCTCTTATCGATTGCTGCGCATTTCGACGTTGAAATCTGGCAAATGGATGTCAAGACAGTTTTCCTTAACGAAAGTCTTGATGAAGAGATCTATATGCAACAAACCCCATGTTTTCATTGAAACAGGCCAAGAACACCTAGTTTGTAAAGCTCAAGAGGTCCATTTACGGACTCAAACAGGCATCCAGAGCTTGGAACCAATGTTTTGATCATGTTATGAAGTCTTATGGGTTTGATCAAAACGAGTTTTAAAGTTGTGTGTATAAGAAGCGTATTGGAACTGCATTGGTATTCTTAGTACTATACGAAGATAACATTGTGATCATCGGGAACGATGTGAAGGTGTTATCAGACGTAAGGGCATGGCTTTCAAAACAGTTTGATATGAAAGACTTAGGGAAAACCGGACACATCCTTGGGATCAAGATCACTCGAGATCGCAAGAAAAGGATGATCGGGTTATCGCAAGTTTCATACATAGACACTGTCTTGGAACGATTCAGCATGCAAGATTCCAAGAAAGGATTCGTACCTTTCAGACTTGGAATCCATCTATCCAAGAAAATGTCCCCTAAGGCGCTAAAAAGGAGATAGATGACATGAAAGGCATTCCTTATTACGGGAGGAAACCTTATGTATGCAATCGCGGTACGAGACCCGGATATATGCTTTGCCATAGGCATGGTAGCAAGATATCAGAGTAACCCAGGGAAAGTGAATTGGACGACAGTTAAAACATTCTGAAGTGTCTGAAAAGAACTCGGGATAGAATGTTGATTTATCAGTCAGATACTACAATCCCCATCGGCTACACGGACTCGGATTTCAATCGAGATATAGATTCGAAATTATCCGCCTCGATTAGTGTGTTTCCATTTGGGAAGTGTAGCCATCAAATGGACGAGTGTGAAGCAAAAAATGCATCACCGACTCAACCATGGGACTCGGGTAAGTAGTGGGCCAGTGAAGCAGTGAAAGAACCGATTGGGCTCTAGATCTTCTTAGTGGACTTGGATGGTGTTCTGAATTTGTCTAGCAATATCTGCTAGGGGCAGTTACAAATTCAAGAGAACCAAGAGTCCACGAGTCAAACAAACACATTAAAGGAAAGACATCTTATACGAGAAATCGTTAAGAGAGGAGATATAGATGTGGCAAAGATAAGTGTACAAGGATGCCCTAGCGAGATCCATTCACAAAGTGTACGCCTCTGAATACATTCGAGACACATGTGAGTGGAATGGGTGTCAAAGACCGCTAATCTGCTTTGAGTATAAGTGGGAGAAATTATTAGGTTCGTGTAGGTGACATTAGATGTCACGGACTACTCGAGACGTGTTGTAGTATACTTGAAAGCAGACTTTGAGTATAAGTGGGAGATTGTTGGGATTATACTGAAAAGTATGCTTTTACTTTGTATAATCGAAACTGAATTTTCAGACTTATTTACTGAAATAAATTATTTATCACTGATGCTTTAAATATGATTGAATGTTGTATATATTTACTGCATAACTGTTCAATAATTCGTACGTGTTACACTGTAGTTAATTTAGTGATACCCGATCACAGAAGATTAAATTAACAGTCCCTTGTAACTATAAGTACGCCATTCACGACCTAGATGGAAATGAACAACCATCGCGAAAGGTTGAGGTGTAAGGCTCAGATTGGTTTGTCTTGACCAAGAGATTACACTAGTGCATGGTGATCGTTTGAATAGGACCTACAGGAGGATAAATTCTTCAGAACTGAACAAGGAAGAATTAGACCTCAGTGGTTCGTTGTTTCTTAACCTTCATCCCTTAAATAGGATCACGTGGGATCGGTAACTATTGCTTTGACTTATCATGGGTAGCGAATCAGAGAGAGATTCAATACTTTTTATCTTGGGCAATATTATTGGTCACATATGATTTCTAAGATTTAATCGAAGAATCGTGTGCAAAACGCTTGCTTGATTTGCCCCCTTGGGAGGTTCATAAGTTTTATCATACCAAATCTTGCAAGTGGAATTAGTTTCCAGTATGGATAATAATGTTGAACCGTTCTCGACCAAGGACAAAAGATATTAATTAACGGAAAGCTATTTGGGTGGCTTGAATTAATTAATGGGCTAGATAATCTTAAACACGGAAATAATGACCGGAGCCATATTGGTGTAATATGGGTTAAGATGGATAGTCAATATTAATTATGTAGTGGGATTAATTAATATTTATGGGCTTGAATTATATTGTGGCTCAATATTAGATATTCAAGATCCATTAGAAGGTCCAATCTTAATTCTCCTAAAAGCCCCCCGAGTAGCCCAACAAATAGTCCAATAACCTAAAAAGGTGATTAAAATAAAATAAATATTGTTGCTTATATTTCCTCTCAAATTTTCGAAAATTATGGATAAAAGAGGGAGAAAGATTTTCTTTGAATTTTGTTATGGAATGAAGATATGTATTCTTGGAATACAAGATTATCTCATTAAATTCAAGAAATCTCCCACTTGGTTATTCATAGTGAGATTTTGAAACTTTTGGAAAATAGAGGGCAAGAAAGATTTTCTTGATTTTCTTGAAAAGATATTATGGAAGATATGTATTTCTTGAAATACAAGAATATCTCATAAATTCAAGAAGATCCAAATCTTGGATTCTTGCACTATATTTTTGAAAAATTATGCCATAATAGAGGAGGTGGGATTTTTTGTGGAATATTTTAATTATGGGAAAAAGAATATATGGGATATATTCATGATTTCTTGGTGACCAAGAAAAGTCTTTTCCCACATTGAAAATTCACTAAAATTTCGTTCACCCTCTCTCCTATAAATAGGGGATGATTAGTTCATTCCCAAGTACAATTCCATGTGCCGAAATATTAACAAATCCATAATGTTGGTGCAACAAAGTTTATTTTTTTCCTTTTGTTAATTGTTGCGAAAGTATCCTTCCACGGATTGTCGAAAGCAAGGGCTAAGGGAATACTTGGGAAGTCCTTTTGGTTAGTCCGTCCGACCAAAGCCACTGCCATCCCAGGAGAGGATACGCTCACGTAAACACAGTAGATTCATGCGTGGGTTTTACGTGGCTTTTATATGCATGATATGTTGTTGCAATTATTATTTGAATTAATATAGGATTAATTCATGCTAGTAATAATTAATGAATTAAATTTGTATTTAAATATTCCCGAATAGATTCAGGTAACTCATTCCCCAACAAATTACTCAAGTTAATGGAATGGTTGGCCCTAAGTTTATACTCGTTTTAGCTTTCTTTGAAAATCTTCCCTTCAATAAAGCGGTGATTAAGGTTGTGATCAATTTGATGCAATTTCAATTGGATTGGTTCCAACCGAATATCGGTGAACTATGTTTTCAAATGAAAAACACATGCAAGATAATAATGCAAAGATCTAAAGCAAAAACAACACAAAGAATTATAGTGGTTCAGAGACTCAAGCTCCTACGTCCACTCTCTCTGATCTTCAGAGAAATTCCTTAACCACTTCCCAAAAGCTTTACGGCTAACTTCGCCAGAAGCTTACTCACTTTTCTACCTTTTGAGTTTTTTGGCCGACTCAAGCAGCCTTACTAACTCAAACACACACAAGTGTTCGGACTACCACAAGTAGCTTACTAACTTCTTCTCTAGAGTTTTACGGCTAACTCCACCGTAGCTTACTAACTCTTTACAACTCTAACTCACCAACAAAACACACACAAACTACCTTAACAAAGGGTTTAGGTTTTGGGTTGGTTTCCAACTAGGGTGAGATATCCTTTACAATAAGAACAGATGCAAAGGCTAGGATATCTCTACTAAGCTTTGGATATTTCTTATCAATCTAGGCTTAGTGAATGAGCTCTCTCCAATGTGAAACACTTGGGAAATTCTAGGTTTTTCGAGTTCTTAATTTGCAATAATACGAATGAGCTCTTGAGTTGCTTTGAAATTTCCCGTAACCTCTCAATGTAGAAGATCCTTTGGTATTTATAGCAACCTTCACCAAGGTTACTCTTGAAAAACTATCCGATTTGGAGGATATAGTATCAAGGGTTTCTTCTCCGGGTGTTTGATGAGCGACTATATTAAGGGTTTGAATACTCCTTGCATGTTTTAGGAAATGCGGTCATGTAGTCAATCACCAATTTTTGCAAATGGAACTTAGTACTCTCGACATGATTCAGGGTCCTGTCACTTTCAAATGTCGATAAAATCTGATGTTGTCTTCCTCCGATTGGTTCTTGTCTTGATGAATGTAGACAAACAAAACGGCTCTTTTGGTCAATCTCTCTCGAATGAGACAACCTTAAACAACACTTAGACTTAGTTCCTTTTGTCTGCAAGATATGAATGTTTTGGGCAATATCTACTTTTACAATATTTCGTTTTTTTCGATTTTTGTAGTCTTGAGATAGATTATATTCGATTGCCTCGAACATTCAAAGTTATCTTTGAGTATTCAAAGATCTTCGAGTATTCAAGAACTCATCGGGTCTTGAAGATCTTCCGAGTCTTGATGTCTTGATGACATATCGAGTCTTGATGTCTTCGGTGACATCTTTTGAGTCTTGATGTCTTCAAAGAACTTATTGAGTCTTGATGTCTCAAAGAACTTATTGAGTCTTCATTGTCTTCAAAGAACTTCATCGAGTCTTGATGACATACTAAGTCTTGGTGTCTTGATTTATTTATTGAAGTCTTGATGTCTTGATGACATTGAGTCTTGATGTCTTGCCATTTCTACTGAGTCTTGATGTCTTCAAAGATCTAACCCGATCTATATCGGTGACTATACATAGTGCGAGATAACTTCCGAACAATCTATATCAAACCCCGACTTCGGTCTATCAAGATTATCCTGAACATGTCATACTCAGGGTTTTTGGGATCTAATCAAAACTTCTTTATTAAATTCATCTCCCAACAAATATGTTTTGTTCTCTCATGATGAACTTGATCCTTGGCTAAACATATTGCACTCAGACTGTCACAGAATACAGTTGCATAATCATGATGTAGACCAAGATCACTAACCAGCCCTTTCAAACAGATTCCCTCTTTGGCTGCTTCAATCAAGGCCATGTACTCTGCCTCTGTAGTAAACAAAGTAACTGTAGGCTGCAAAGTTGCCTTCCAACTTACAACAGAACCACTAAGAGTAAAGCATAACCGGTCATAGACCTTCTACTGTCAACATCTCCTGCATAATCAGAATCACAGTATCCTGAAACTATACAATTCGTATCACCTCCATAAATGAGACCGACATCAGATGTACCGCTAAGGTACCGAAATATCCTCTTCACAACCTGCCAATGTTCCTTTCCAGGTTGAGCCATAAACCTGCTGACAACACTAACATCATGTGCAATCAGGTCCAGTACAGACCATAGCATACATTAAACTCCCTACTACACTAGCATAGGGAACCCGAGACATGTACTCCTTCTCCTCAGCAGATTTAAGAGCGAAAGCAATAGACAAATGAATATTTGCAGCAGTTGGAGCATCAATAGGTTTAGCTGTAGACATACCAAACCTTGATAATATCTTGAATATAATCTTCTCGTGAAAGGAAAAGCTTTCTCGAAGTTATATCCCTATGAATCTCCATTCACAATATTTTCTGGGCAGCACCCAAATCCTTCATCTCAAACTCAGCACTGAGAAGACCTTTTAGCTTCTGAATATCTGACTTGTTCTTTGCAGATATCAGCATGTCATCAACATATAAGACCAAGTAGATAAATGAATCATCTTCCGATTTTGTTGTGATACACAAAACTATCATATTTAACTCTGTTGTAGCCAAGATGTGTCATATAACCATCAAATCTCTTGTACCATCGCCTTGAGAGGCCTTTCCACCCATATAAGGACTTCTTCAATTTGTAAACGATTTTTTCTTTTCCCGTGAACTTGGAAACCATCCGGTTGGGTCATGTATATCTCTTTATCCAACTATTCGTAGAAAAAGCTGTCTTCACATAGAGTTGTTCAAGTTCCTGTGTCCCCGATGTGCTACCATTTGAAGTAACACTCTAATAGAAGTATATGTCGACCACGGTGAAAAAATCTCATCATAGTCTACTCCCTCTTTCTGATGGAACCCCCTAGCAACGACTCTTGCCTTATACCTGATACCCTCAGCAGGTGATATTCCTTCCTTCTTCTTGAAGACCCACTTGCATGTAATAATCTTTCTCTCCGGAGGCTTCTTGACTAACTCCCAAGTCATATTCTTGTGAAGTGACTCCATCTCATCTCCCATGACAGCAAGCCATTGGGTAGACTCTATACATGTAACAGCTTCTTTGTAGTTGGATGGCTCATGAGAATCCACCTCTTCAGCAACTTGTAATGCATAACCCACCATATCCTCAAATCTATATCACCTTGGAGCCTCAACTCCAATCCTTCTAGCTCGATCAAGAGCTATACTGTACGATCTTGTCTTAGATGGTTGAGATTCTGGTGGTGATGCATCTTTCAGCTCGGTGTCAGAATGTGAGTGTTGTTCTCCATCTTCCTTTTGTGACTCACTCTGCTCCACCTGTTTGTCAACACTATTATTTTCTGATACAACAATAGACTTCACAGTGAGGTTAAACATAGAATTCTCATCAAAAATAACATTTCTGCTAAGTGTGACTTTACTTTCTGATGGAACCAGATCCTATACCCCTTAACACCGTTTCCATAGCCCACAAAAACTCCTTTCTTCGCCCTTGGCTCCAATTTACCCTCATTTACATGATAATAAACAGTACATCCAAAAGCTCTCAAATTAGAGTAATATGCAGACTTACCAGACCACACCTCGTAAGGTGTTTTGAGGTTGATACCTGTGTGAGGTGCATGATTTATCAAGTAACATGCAAGGTCTTTGGCTTCGCACAAAATCTTGCTAATCCAAAGATTAGAGAGCATGCATCGAGCTCTCTCCAGAAGTGTCTGATTCATGTGTTCTGCTACACCATTCTGTTGTGGTGTATCTCATATTGTATGATGTCTTGCGATTCCTTCATTCTTGCAGAACTCATCGAAATCAGAAGAACAGAATTCCAGACCATTATCAGTTCGCAGCTTTGTGATTTTCTTCCCTGTTTGATTTTCCACCAACGCCTTCCATTGCTTGAAACTCTTGAAAGCTTCACTTTTATGCTTCATCATAATTACCCAAGTCATTCTTGAGTAGTCATCAATCATAGACACGAAGTATCTATTGCCTCCTAAAGATTCAACACGAGAAGGTCCCCAACAATCAGAATGGATATAATCAAGTGTGCCTTTTGTTCTATGAATTGCGATGAAGCTTCCCAAAAACACAGTGCTCACAGAAACCAAGACTAGTGACCTTGTGGCCACCAAGAAAATCATCTTTCGACAGAATTTGCATCCCTCGTTCACTCATGTGGCCAAGTCTAATGTGCCATAACTTAGTCAAGTAGTCTTTGTGAACTTCCTATGATGCAACAACAGCAGAGTCAGATAGCGTTGAACCTTGCAAAAAGTACAAAGTTCCTCGCTTCACACCTTTCAGAACCACATTAGAACCCTTGTAGACATACAGAACTCCACCTTCATCTCTGAAACTGAAACCCTTACTCTCTAGAAGACTAAGTGATATCAGATTCTTCATCATTTGTGGAACATGTCTAACATCGTTCAATGTGCAAAATTTACCATCATGTGTCCGTAATTGAATTGAGCCTATTCCAACCGTCTTGCAAATTGAACTGTTGGCCATAGAAATATTGTCTCCATCCACTTGCTCGTAAGTTGTAAACCACTCTCTGCGCGGACATAAATGATAAGATACCCCGGAGTCAAGAACCCACACATCAGTGCGATGTGTTTGTCCATTAGCAACTAGGACTACATCGTCCTCGGAGTTGGTGTCATCTCCTTCAGCAACAGTGGCAGTACCTGCTTTGTCTTCCTGCTTCTTCTTCTTCTTCGGACAATCATTTTTCCAATGACCTGGCTCTTTGCAGTAGTTACAGATATCGTCTGGTTTAGGACCCTTCGACCCAGGCTTCTTGAATTTCTTCTTTCCCGATTTTCCAGGTCCCTTGTTCCCACTAGCTACTAGTCCAGCGGCCTGATTATCTGAACTTCCACCACTCGCCTTATGTCGCAACTCTCTAGTATGCAGAGATGATCTGACCTCTTCCAAGGACACAGTGTCTTTCCCAACAATGAAAGACTGCACAAAATTCTCATACGACAAAGGTAGAGAAACCAACAGAATTAAAGCAGCATCCTCATCATCAACTTTAACATCAATATTACGCAATTCTAATAGAATTGTATTCAATTGATCCAGATGTTCACGAAGTGGCTGACCTTCATGCATACGCAAACTGAACAGACGTTGTTTCAACAACAACTTATTGGTTAGCGACTTCGTCATATACAGACTCTCCAACTTCAACCATAGACCAGCTGCAGTTTCCTCATCTGCGACTTCGGTAATGATGTCATCTGCGAGACACAACATGATTGATGAGTGTGCCTTCTCCTCCAGAGTGGCCATCTCTGCTTCTTCCAAATCCACCGTCTTTTTCATCAACGGTGTCCACATTCCTTGTTGTTTCAACAAGGCACGCATCTTGATCTGCCATAAACTAAAAATTTCTTCCTTCGCGTGAACTTGTCGATTTTCACGTTTATCCCAATTCGTCATCTTTCTCGCCAAATTGCGAAACCCCCAACAAGGCTCTAGATACCGGTTTGTTATAATCGATTTGCGAGAAAGATATAAAAAACGATAAAATAAACCGAATAAACCGACACCAAAATTTTACGTGGTTCACTAACAATTTGTTAGCTCGATCCCAGGCGTAAGAGAGGATCTCAGATATTATTCCGGTAACCCAACAATATACAACTCAAATGGGAATATAAATAATAATCCCTAACGGATTGAGCCTAAGTTAATAAGCCCAAAACCGAAATCGACTAGGCCTAAATTAATAAGCCCAAAACCGAAACCAACTGATGCACTTGTATCAAAGAGACCTGGGCTTCTTAAATAACATTAGGAAGTCCTTCACCTTTTTCCACAATCCGATGTGGGACAGAATAGGACTTCTTATAAGATTAGGAAGTCCTCCAACTTTTAATACAATCCAATATGGGATAAAACAAACTTCTTTATTTTACACAATTCCAACAAGTTTTTATCAAAATATATTAATGTTACCAGATCTGTTTAGGTAAACGAATATCCATCCTGTATGAATACTTGTCATTTAATTTACGATATGGCATGCTTGGACAAAATAAAATTATCTTTAGCTCTCAAAATTAATCAAGCTAGCGTCTAAAATAAAAATTTACTCTCTCTGAAATTATCATATTTTTCAAAAAAATTCAAAATTTATACATTTTAAATTCTGAATATGCAAACTTACATGTGCAAAATTTATTATGTATGTGTATTTTTTTATGAGGGGAGAGAAAAAATATTTCAAAAAGTACTGTCAATGCCGATGTTAGCAGACAACTAAAAACTGTAATTTTAAAACTGCACAAGTCCATCAGCATAATATTTTTTATGTAGAACAATTAAGATATTATGATTCACTTTTTATACTTAAAAGTAAGACTCAAAAAGATCTTGAACCTAAAATAAGAACACATGAAAGTCTATTTATCTAATCTGAACGATTAAAGAAAGAAATAACACAACCAACTTTGTTCTTCTTAAAAAAAAAAAAAAACCGACTTTGCAATTAATTCATGCATATATATGCAAGTAGCCAAAAATGAGATACATATATTACAAATGTACTAACTTTACATGGTACGTAGGTCCACACAAGTGCATACCATCGTAACACGTGGGACACATCTTGGCTCCATCTAGAAATTCTTAAAATAAATCAAAGCAATTAATTAATGACACAAACGATCTTTAATTTGTTAATGAAATAAACCTTTTTTAACTCTTTAATTTAGTCCAGACAATTTGACTTCAACAACACTTTTAGTTCATACTCTTTTGTGCAGAAATTAATTAATTAATTAATTTGTTTATTACGATATGAAGTGATTGAGCTGTCATTAATACTCCATTATCCATGACATCCACCCTCAAGCAATCCTCACATTCCACATGACATTGTTTACATTCCTTGAGATAGAAAAATACTTAGTGTTTTATAATGTGAAAAAGCTATCACTTTTGGAGTCAATAGTTATTTAATTTGATCCTGTAATTTTAGGTGATTTCAGTTTTAGCTTTTTATCTTTTTTATTTAACTTCATTCGTGTCCAATTTTTATCATTTTGTGTTCATTTTTCATCCTTTCTTATAATATAATTACTACATAAAATAGCAGGAAATTGCTTACGCGTTAAAATATTGGACAGGGGTGCACAAAAGTTGTGAAAAAAAATTAAAACTGAATTCAACTAATAGTTATATTACCAAAATTGATATCTACCCACCAAATATTGATATTTTGTTCTCACCTTTTTACTTAATTCTTTTTAGAAAAAAATATTATTCACTCAGTCCTAATTTTGATTGTCCATTTTTCGTAAATAGTCATCCTAATTTTGTTTGGCTATTTCCTAAAAAGAAAATAAAATAACTTTCAATACTATTTAATATATTATTTCTCTCCACCAAACCCACTTTACACCATTTAGTATTATTATTTTCCTCCACCAAACCAACTTTATATCATTTAGTATTATTATCTCCTACTTTCTTAATCTCCGTGTCTACGGTAACCTGATAATAAAAAATAGGACGGAGGGAGTACTTTTTTCTCCGCGTCCTCACCAATATCGTACATTATACTTTACATAAAATTAAAAATCAAACTAAGTTATTTGATTTTTGATACAAAATTAATCCATTATCAAAGTTGAAATTTTATGTGTCATTTACATGAAACATTGCTACACATTCAATAATACAACCTCTATTAATTAAGCATCACTGTTACTCGGCCATAAAAAAACAAAAATAGGTGCAGAAAAAGCCAAGAAAACTAAACTGAAAACTCCGACAGAAAATTCCTTCCAACCCTTTCACTTTTCATATTCTATGCTAATGTCCCCATTTGACCATAAAGCCTAATATGTGCACACGAGTGTTGATGAATTAGGGCAATAAAGATAGGAGACAATGTTTCTTGATGAGTGTGTGCATGCAACTAAGGCATACAACTTAGCCTAAAAATTATTCTTTAAATTAAACAATATACTCCCTTTTTAACTTTTAAATTAAGAAGATAAGTATTGATAAATTTGTTATTATTCAATGAATGTTCTTTTTAGCAGCTTTCATGATTTTTTCTTATCAAAAGAAAAAATAATTTCTTTCACACATCTTCATTATTGAAATTCTCAAATTAGAAATTTTTCTTAAATAAAAACAAGGTCAAACTTGAAAGAAAAATTTGTTAAAAAAAAAAAGCTAAAATAAATATTGAATAAACAAAAAAAAGTTAAAAAAATATTTATATAACAAAACAGAGGGAGAGAATATATTACTATTACTATAAAGGAAATTAATTAAGTCTAAGTCTTCCATGCATCCATGTGCACAGTGTACTTATAGTGTATTTTAAAATATGCAACTTATTATACTGAAAAATGCAATTTGTTTATGTTGAACCGTGCAATTATTAATATAAAAAAATAAATTGCATTATTAAGTGTAAATAAGTTGCATCTTTTAATATATAACAAGTTGCATATTTCTAAAATGCATGATGAGTGCACTGTGCACCGATGCACATGACACCCCTCATTAACTAATGTGGGGTTAATTAATTAAAGGTGAAAGCAAGAATTACTGGTAATAAACAGTAACCTAAGCTATAATTAGTGGTTGAAGGAATTTAAGCCCGTGGCTCAAAGGGGGTGGTGCTCTATGTGTTGAATGAGAAAAATGTTTGAACAGATTTAGTGGTTGTAGGAAAATCTAGAAGACATCATTTGATTATAAAATGATGATGTGATTAAGATTCAAAATTGGATTCGAGATATTGACTACAGCTAAAGAAGATCTAGGATGAGATCCAATCGGTAGAGAGAAATAACTACTATTGTGGCATCAACTATACTTATATTCACAAAAGTATTTAGCACAGAATATAGGGGAATATTTGTGATATCATTTGGATTTTGGTAATTTTTGTTTGAAATATTATATTAGGGGAGAAAATGAATGAGAAAAGGAGGACAATTTGACCCACAAAAGTATTATCATCAACTATCACTTAATTTTTTATTTTTATTTTATATCGAGATATTAATTTTTTACTAATCCGGGACCAGAACCCACACTCCATCAACTATCACTTAATTTTTTTTTATATCGGGATATCCGGCCCGAAGACCAACTAATCCGGGGACCAGAACCCACACTCCACTAGCGGGGGCCCCACTTCAAACAAGAGCTGAGCTCTGTATGGACTGACTCATCTCAAGAGTTGTTCGCATCTAAATGATTTTGAACCTGAGACCTAGAGAGAAGCATATTCCTAAGTCTCAAGCCTACATCACCTGGCCAACCCTTGGGGTTATCAACTATCACTAAATTACTCAGGTTATAAATGGATTAATCTACTTTATTCATAACTAATGATATTATTTATAAATGAATTTAATGTATTTTTTTAGTAAAATCTGTTTCAGCTTCTTAGCATACTATAGGGGACAATGAAGTAGTGTGTTTTGCATGCACAAGCAATTATAGAAAAAAAACGATGAAAAAGTATTAGTTTGTATAATGAACCACATTGATTCATAAGCTAAATTAATATTTTTCCGTAAATTGAAAAATAGTTTTACTGTTCAATGTATAAATTAATAATTTTATTTATATGAATAATGTATAACATTCTATTTTTACGTTTTTTATGAGTTCAAATTGCACCAATGGCATGATATAATATGTGCGCAGAAGTTTTTGCGAAAAATGAATGTTTTAAACTAACAAGTTTCACACAAGAATCTGTGAAATTGGTTAAGAAGTGTGACTTATATTACTAAAGAGTATTAATTGTGATAATTGAAAGGTGTAACTTTTTACTATAAATGATATTACACATAATACTGAAATGTGTGATTTATATTACAAAAGAAAGTATTAGTAATGATTACTAAAGAGTGTGAGTTATAGTACAAAAGTATTTTAGTCGTGATAACTAAAAGATCATGTCTGTAAAAAAAGAATAAGTTTTCTTTGTGAAAGCATTTCACAAAGATACCAACTCAATTATTTTTTGTGTGAGATCGTTTTATAATCATATTTTTTTTGAGTCGGGGCTCCAAGTTTCACAATCCAATAGGAAAGCAAACCTCAAACCCATCTTCGAATGAGAAAGTGTAATTGCCAATTGGTGATTGAAGATCCATTGCGTTATTTTATTAATTAGGTGAAAATAATTTGATGGAACTTTCTCAACAAAATCAAAAGTATTCCCCAAATATTCTACAAATTCAAGATCAACATATAGACAAAAATCAAGCTTAAATGAAATATTATTTTCTAGAAAGCAAAATGACACGATATTTCTTAAGATATAAATTCATGCGTAGGGTATTTTTAACTTTATGGCTCGAGTAAATTCGACTTAGATTTGACCTAAGATACACTCTCTTGTGAACCCGACTCCATGTGAACTTTAATTTTTTGAGTGTCACTTTAATATATACAAAATGTCACTATTTCAAATATTTTTGACCAATAACACTTAGAATGGGGGCTTTGTTATGAGTAATAGAATGGGGTAATGAGAATTATTCTCATTAATATTACTTCAGTAGTATTTGTACCGTAATGAGAATAGAAGAAAACAATTGATCACCCTACTTTCTTTACCTAATTTCACTCACTCAACTCTCCTCAAACGATACTCATTGTTGATGTTCTAATCAAACAATAACAATATAATCAATAACTCCACAACGATTGACCCCTCAATAATATTCATTATCATTAGCATTCTCAAATCGTACCAAGCGAGTTCTTAATATGCACAACAGTAACATTTATATGCATAATAATAACACCTGAAATAAAAACAAGTTTACATGAACTCCGGTTCCAATAATTTTTTTGTCCCTTTATTAAACATGAAAGGTTGCAATATAGGAAGTATCGTGTAGGCTTCACCCTGGCTTTGTGCATCAATTTTATATAGTCGTTGACCAGGGATAAGAAGATGCTCTAGACACAAATTATTCTAGTAATTATAAAATTGCAATAAGTACAGCTTAGAGCAACCAACTTGAGAAGACAAAGTGAGCTTAACTTAAATTAAAGTATTGTTACTTTAATGAGTTACAAAATTCTTGCCTCCCATAATTCTTATTTAAGCCCCAATACACCACCATTCCATTATCTTCCAACCTCCTTAACTCTCCATTTTCTACCACACATACATAGATTAAAATGTTTACAATTATTTTGTATGTTGGAGCTTTTATAATTATCTTGATCACAAATTGGGTTTACCATTGGTTTAAACCTAAATGCAATGGAATCCTCCCACCTGGTTCCATGGGGTGGCCTCTCATTGGGGAGACTCTTCATTTCTTTGCTCCAAACAACACTTCTGATATTCCTCCTTTTGTAAAAAGAAAAAGGATGCAAAAAGTAATTCATCAATTTTATTCTCAATTGCATTCATATTCTGATTGATATAATGCTAGATGTGCATGCAGGAAAGAAAAAATTTAGGAGATTTTATTTTATTTTTACAATATATATTGATTTTTTTTTCAATTTACGCCTTAAATTCACAAAATTTTGTTATTTTAACCTTTTCTTTTCATTTTTTTTACAATATATATTGATTTTTTTTTAATTATGCTTTAAATTCATAAATTTTTGTCATTTTAAACTTTTTTTATTTTTTTACAATATATATTGAATTTTTTTAATTTATGCCTTAAATTCATAAAAGTTGTCATTTTAACCTTGTTTTTTTTTTTTTAACTTGTGAAAAGAAAAATTGTCCCCACTGTGACGAAATTCTGGATGGACAAGTTATTGTCAGTGCATGCATTTAAACATCTAATTAATTATTTGATATTTATTTAATTTTTCAGATACGGGCCTATCTTCAAGACCAGCCTAGTGGGCCGGCCCGTGATAATATCAACGGATGCAGATCTTAACTACTTCATATTTCAACAAGAGGGGCAGCTGTTTCAGAGCTGGTATCCTGATACTTTCACTGAGATATTTGGGAGGCAAAATGTGGGTTCTTTGCATGGATTCATGTACAAGTATCTTAAGAACATGGTGCTCAATTTGTTCGGGCCCGAAAGCCTCAAGAAGATGCTTCCGGAGGTCCAACGGGCCTCCGTTTGCAGCTTGGAAAAGTGGGCTTCAAAGGATAGTGTTGATGCTAGGACGCCATAGCGCAGGTATTAAATAATTCCTGCCTCGTTCCAATTATATTCACTTATTTTTTATATATAAATTCTCAATCATATAATTTTGTTTCCATATAGAATAATTATTCTTAATTCATTTACTAATATTAGCCCTACGCATTAATTTTATTGGAAATTGTAGCCCTTTTTAAATATGTTTATAATAAAAAAAATTATACTTGTCTAATTTGTCTTCTTTTTCAAAAAAATTAATTCAAAATTCAATTAACCTTTATAATCAGGACATAATAAGTATATTTTTCATGAAATGGTGATGCAAAGATTCCTAAATTTTTCATTCTTAATTGTGCAGATGATATTTGATCTTACTGCGAAAAAGCTGATCAGTTATGACTCAGAGAAATCATCTGATAATCTGAGGGGAAGTTTTGTAGCTTTCATTCAGGGATTGATTTCTTTTCCATTGGACATTCCTGGAACAGCATACCATAGATGTTTACAGGTGTGTTCAATCATCAATCTCCACTCTCTAAATTATGACTAATTAAATTTAGATAAAAAAATTTGTGAGACAGTTTCATACATAAAACGAGGTAACATCATATGTATATTATAAGATTCTATTCGAATAATGTTTTAAAGCAAAAATGAAATATAAATACTAAAATAAACTCATTTCATATATGAGACTGTGTTAAAACAAACATAAAATATAAATACTAAAGTGAAACTCCGTTCATATATGAAATTGTTTAACACAAGAGTCCCTCATTAATTTGTAATGTTGGCAATATATATTCATGTTAATTTATAGGAATTTTGCAAGTCAGGAGCTGAAAAGTTTTTTCATTGGATTCAAGATGTAAAAATAAGAATTATTATCTTGAAGCTTGGAAAATAAAAAATTATTAATTTGGAAATTTTATTAGCATGTTTAGTACCTTACAATTTATTACCTTATTTTATTAATATACATAATTATTTTATTATTCTTACTCTCTTTTCTTATTTTTTTTTCCATTTTTTTAATCGTGTTATCAAATTTTGTTGAATAACTAGCAACCTTAACACGGAAAACAAGGTCTTAAAATGTTGAAGTTTTAAATTGGCGGGTTGCTTTTTTTCAAACTCTCTCAAATTGATACTTTGATATTTGTCAAGTCCTGAATAAATAGAGAAAGATTTAAGACCTATAACTCGACAATATTACTATTTTTTCAAGTCGTGGAATTAATAAAACTCGAATTTGTACTATAAAATTATAGTTAGCTAACCTAACTCATTAATTCCATTGATCGAGGGAAGAAAGAAGGCAATGAAGATGTTGAGAAACTTGCTACAAAGAGACGAGAAAAGCCAAGAAAAACTCGAATCGATTTCTTCGACTACGTCTTTGGAAGAGCTTCAATGAAAAGGAGACGTTGCTCAAGAGGCGATTGCTCTGGATTTGATGTTTGTGCTGCTCTTTGCGAGCTTTGAAACCACCTCCCTAGCACTCACTTTAGCAATGAAATTTCTTGTTGAGCACCCTCAAGCGTTAAAAGAATTGATGAGAAGTGAAACACCAAAATCTGACGATTAAATTGAAACAGAGAAAAAAAAAAAAAGTATGCAAACAATTGACATCGCTTCGGTGTTCTAACTTGCTCGAACTATGTCGCAGAAGAACACGAGGCTTATCATCGAAAGGAGGGAAAATCCAGGACTCCGGACTAACATGGAGCGAATACAAATCAATGAAATTCACATTTCAGGTGATCACCTATCTATATACATACCTATAACATTTTTTTCACTGGACAATATTAGTTGATCAGTATTAGTTATTTTCACTAAAAAGTATTAGTTGTTTACAGTTGCACTGTACAATCTTTTTCCAATACCTAACCGGAATTTCTTGCAGTTTATCAATGAAACAGTGAGGCTGGCAAATATAGTTCCTGCAATATTCAGAAAAACATTGAGAGAAACAAAATTTAAAGGTTAGAAAGGTTCAAATTTTGCAAGTTTTAGTTTGTTGTTATGAAAATAAGTTAATAACATTTGTTGATGGTGCAGAATATACAATTCCAGCTGGTTGGGCGGTGATGGTTTGTCCTCCAGCTGTGCACTTAAATCCCAACAAATATACAAATCCCCTTGACTTTAACCCTTGGAGATGGGAGGCAAGCACATTCTTCCCAATTATCACATACTAACAATATACATAATCATATATTTGTATCCATCCAGGTGCACCGTGCATTTTAAAAACATGCAACTTGTTATACTGAAAGATGCAATTTGTTTATACTGAAATGTGCAACTAATTTTCCGTATTAATAATTGTACGGTTCAGTGTAAAAAAATTGCATCTTTTAGTATAACAAGTTGCATGTTTCTAAAATGCACTATGAGTGCACGGTGCACCTGTATGCGCATGAGAGGTACTGTGTATTTAAATAATGACACAAGTGTGGATGTGTACAGGGGATAGACACAAATGGGGCATCTAGAAACTTTATGGCTTTTGGGGGAGGCATGAGATTCTGTGTTGGAACAGATTTCACTAAGGTGCAAATGACTGTTTTTCTCCATTGTTTGGTTACCAAATACAGGTAAGGAGAATTAAGGAATTCGTCGGCTTTTCTCGATTTAAATTGGTTTAGGAGTTGGCCTTGCGTAAATCAGTTTTGCAACTAATACTTTATGGTAAAATAACTAATACCTTTTCTTGAAACAACTAATAATTTAAAGAAACAAACTAATGCATTTTCTACAACATTGCCGAGTAACTAAATAAGCTAAGGAGAACTAAGGAATTCGTCGGCTTTTCTTGATATAAATTGATTTAGGAGTTGGCCTTGTGTAACCAGTTTTGCAACTAATACTTTATAGTAAAACAACTAATACCTTTTTAGTGAAACTACTAATACTATCAAACTAATATTTTTTAATACATGTGTGTCTGATAGGTGGAAAGCTATTAAAGGTGGGGGAAATTCTTCGAACTCCTGGTCTGCAATTTCCTAATGGATATCACATTCATATATCTGACAAGAGAAATGGAAGCAATGATGATTCATATACACGAAATTAAGACACTGAATTTGTGCCTTTCCACTAAGAAGCAAAGAATTTCAATCCCAAAAAATCAAGCCAAGAATTTCAAGAAGCAAAGAGAGGGCATAGAGGAGATCCCATCAGGAAATTTTGGTTTTTATACATAGGTTTAGTGAAGTAGAAAAGTGAAAAAAGATGTATCACTCAAATACAAGATACATAGTATATATATATATACAAGTTGTTTGTTTTTCTTTCTTTTTTTTTTTTTTTTTCAAATACCAATCTCAGTTCTTAAAATTTTACTTTACATATTGAAGATGTTAAGAGTTCTTGCCTTGCTAGAGGTTTGGGGGTGGGGAGGTGGAGGATGGATAAAGTAGTAATCTTATAACTTTCATCTTTTGCAAGACAAACCAAAATTTATCACCTTTCAGCAATGTTATTAACCTCGAACCCATAATCAAATCGGACAATGAATTGAGTTACAGGCAGGTTCAAGTAACTGAACCGTTGAAAAAAGAACTCGAATGAATCGCATATCTATTTGTATATACAATATATATAGCACACACATCTCATAAAATTTGTATAAAATTGTAAAAAATAAATTTATTAAATATTAAGGCAAAAACTTTTATGAACCTAAATTCATGTAAACCTTTTTTCTAAAAAAATATCACTATTATGTATATGTTATATCATTTTGTTATGCACACATATTATCACTATTATGTATATGTTCTATCAACATTATGCACACATATTATCACTATCATGTATATGAACAATCACTGCTCCAAAGTCAAGCATTTTT